>CAHIKZ030001669.1:1692500-1847500 GCA_903632075.3 Acanthosepion pharaonis | reverse complement strand
CACCTATTTTTCTTGTCATTTCATTAATTTACAAACTGATTATCTGGATTGTGAGAGAGAATGGTGATTGGATGAATGTCAAATAGCAAAAATTATTTAGGTAATTATCCTATAAGTAATGAGTTCCTTTCAACAGCTAAAGGGAGTTTATTAAAACTCTTCACACTTTTAAGTGTTTCATTCATGCCAAGAAAATTGTTTAAGGTTTTCTTTCATGCAACAACCAAAGTTGAAAAAAACTTAATTTCTCTCTCTCATATATATATATATATATATATATATATATATATATATATATATATATATATATATATATATTTAAAAAAGGACAATATGAATAAAGACAAAAACAAAACTTATCTTAGCTGACAAGTTTCATCCTCTGAGGGATTTTATCAAGGCAAATGCAAACATTTTATTTTGTGATGAGTATTTATATACAAATGCAAAAATGTTATTGGTTTTGCCAAATTTTTAAATTTAAGAATGCTCATAAATATTCATCAGGTTAGCTGAAGAGTCTAGTCAAACTATGGAGGATGTGAAGTGACACAATTCAATGTCTAATAAATGAGAGTGAGAAAATGATGTTCTTGAAATCTTTTTTTTTTTTTTTTAATGCAAATTAGTATTTACATTTTTAGTTTTGGAATAACTTATGCGTTATATATTTCAAGTAACATGAGGTTAGAAATTTAACACTTTTCCTTTTGATTTTTTAACATTTTTATGGTCATGTATGTTGGCTTGGAAAAATAGTAATTCTTTCAGGAATGAAGATAATGAAAAAATCCTGGGCACAGATTGATATTTTGATTCAGTAGAAACACTCTTGATAATTTTCCTTCTAAGTTACTTTTTCTTTTGATAAATGTGGCAGTCTTTAGATCAAAGATAAGTGAGAAAAATGAATAAATCTAATGTTTTGTCAGTACAAAAATATTTAACTATTCATTAATATACACTAAAAGTAAACACAAATTTAGAGAAACAAATAGAAAAGGGATAATGGAATCTCTATTAGACTTTATGTATCTTGAAGCATGTGAAATGAATAAATTGAATTGGTGATGATTGTGTCAGTGAACTATTTAATGTATTGATAAGAATAGTTCATAGGTTTGTTTTAAGAGTGGGTCTTTCTTGAATTTTATAAAAAAAAACCTGTAATATTGATTAAAATACTGGATGAGATTTTTGTAATGCTATCCTCTATATTAGCATACTTCTAATAATTTTTAATATTTTTATCGACAAGTGTGCAATGGCCAAAAATGAATGCATTTAGATGCAAATTAAAATAGAATTTATGGAATTAGTGGTAAAAATAAAATAGCTGTAAAATGTCCACAGAAGAAATTAAAAGCTTGACTTCTGAAATACTAAAACAAACTGTTTTTTTTTTCTTTTCTAGGAGGCATCCAGCTAAATTTTTAGCATCCACATCTGCTGGAGGCATAAGATAATGATAGGGTAATCATTGAGGTCTTCTGATTCAAAAGGGCTATGAGCTGTCGCATTTATTTGCATTTAAGATGTCTTGCAGAAGCTACTTTCAGTCCACCAGGCATAAAAATGGCAAAATAGACATTTTTTCCTCACTTTTGACAAACTAATAGTGATGGAAGCTTTATTTGTTTTGGTCTTTTTTGGTTTTTCTTTAAATTTAATTTTTTTCCCTGTTACTATTTTCATCACTTTCAAATTTTGTTTTATATATTTTAAATTTTTAATTGCTCGTATTTCCTCATGTTTTACTCATACATTTTGCACAATATTTTATGAAATTTAAATTTTTATTTGATTTTTCCTGTCACTGTTTTTTTTTTTTTGTGTTCAAAATTAGTAAAATTAAATAGAGTAACTATTTAATTTTTTTACAAATTTCTCATTTTAATTATAATTTCAATCTTTATTAAAAAAATGTTTTTGTCAAATTCATTTCTTTTTCCTTATATATTTAGGCTGGTTTTGTTATTTATTAATTTTAATAATTTTACTTCATTTTTCTGATATTTTTTGGTTTTGCTTCTTTTCATCAGCTAGAATGACAGGAGGCATTTATTCATCTTTCCTTCCTTGAAACCACCATTACTTCAAGCACAACTCATTCTAATACAGTGCACATGACAATTCTTTTATGTCAACACACTTTTGCTGCATTACCTAAGGGCACAATGCAAATTAGAAATTTTCTTCCTCTTTACCTTTTTGCGAACTGGACATCAAGTTGCCTTTTGTATCATAGCCATTTACTGTTCAACTATTGTTACGATTTGTGTTAATCCAAGTCTTTCTGGTATTTCTGTCTTTGAAAATGAAATTGCAATTTCTCAGCTTTTGTTATTATTTTTCTTAAAGGATCATGTGACATTAACAAATATATAATTATTTCATAATAGCTTAATTTCTATTCTTTAATCTTAACAATGAAAACAAAGATAAAAATAGCAGTATAGTTATTTACTAGTAAGGGCATTTACCACTGGATTAATATATTTCTAATTCATATTTTCAGTCACACAGTACATAATACCAAAAGAATGAAATTAGTAGTAAAACTTAAAGCACTACACTGAATTTTAATTGAAAAACTTATTAAGTAGATAAATTTAATAATAGTTTGAGGTACTGACTTGGCAAATAAGGATGCAATTTTTATGGTATCTGAATAAAAAGATGTTATAGCTCTTGGTTAAGATATTAAAACACTGTTGAAAAGATATGCAGTTAACACAGTGTTGATAGCAGATACAGAAGGAAAACTAGACAAACTTCAAGACAAGGTAGTAAAGGAAAATGGGGAAAATAGATTAACCATGAATTGTAAGAAGACAGAATATATGGTTGTTAGCAAAAGGGACAACCCGAAACGCAAGTTACAAATTGGGGACGTCAAAATCAAGCAAGTACAGAAATTTAACTATCTGGGAAGTGTTTTAATAGACAATAAAAATGTGGTGCAAAAATCTGAAGGTGCATTGGAATATTGAAAGATGCCTTCCAAAAGCTAAATTAAGTATTACGAAACAAGAATATTTTATTAGAAACAAAACAATGTAATATCAGTTCTCCTATATGGCAGTGAATGCTGGACAATTTCCTCACAGAGGAAGAAGAAACTTGAGGCAATAGAGATATGCTTCTACAGAAGTATGCTAAGAATTCCATGGACAGAACATGTGAGAAATGAGGAAGTTTTAAGGAAAATGGAAATAAAAAGAATGCTTATACTTAGAATCAGAATGAGACAGCTGGGATGCATAATGAGTACAGATGATATTGAGAATAACAGAGAAGGAGAATGTGACCAATGAGGAAGTTTTAAGGAAAATGGAAACAAAAAAGACATTTCTTAAATATTTGATTTAAAAGAAGCTAAGTGTTAATTATTACTGTTTTACAAATATTATTTTTTTAACTAAATTTAAACTTATTTCTGTTTTTTTACTCGTATTATTTTTAATATTTTCTGCTTATGTATTATTTCTGGTCGCAGTGCCTATTGTACAAGTAGACATTGAGACCAAAAATAACAAATTTTTTTCAAAATTCTTTTTTCATCTTACTTTAGTTCAAACACTCCAGATCACAAATACAAAAAAAAATTATTAAATTTTATAAAGTTTAATAGAGGTTCCAATATGCTATTTAAATTGATCACCCTATGGAAGCCAAAATAAAATATTGCTATAGCCAATAATTTTAAAAAATCTAAAGAAAATAAACTTTTTTAAATTCATAATCTGGAGTTATTTTCATGTATTATTATTGATTAAGCATTTTAGTGTAATTTAATACTGCAAAGAAAAAGTTTGCCAAGTGACTTGCTTCATTGTCATTTGTCACTTTCTTTTCAAATCAAGAAATTATGCCAACAAAACAAACAATAAACTAATTTATTGCATCATTTTGCTTCCATCTTTCCTAGTGTATTCAAAGATAAAAACTATCTAAGAGAGTAACATGTATTATGATCACCAACTTGCAAGGTATTTTATTTCACTAATTATATATAGCAAAACTAACATGATGTAAGGAATAACTTTATACAACAGTGATCACCTGATGATAGCTGGAAAATTATCAGTTCAAATTTAAAGAATAAGTTTAACCAGTGCATTTGTTATTTGAAGCTGACAAAAAAGACTTTGCAAATAGCTTTTTCTAACAAGAATATTAATCCACATCTCTTATCTTAACTACACCACTTTTTATCACCACGGTGAAAGTCTTCACTCTAAAATAATTTCAAAGCAGGATAGAAAATTTGGTTCTTATTTTTTTTCATTTTTGAAAATTCCAGAAGCAAAATATCTTATTTTTCTAAAGACATGACTCAAAATTGGTTTCTTGCGATTTTTTTTTTTCATTCCATTATCTTGTGAATTATTTATTTTCTTGTGAAAATGCCTTCTTTTAATTAGAAATTTTGCTTCTCTGCTAATCCTCCTTTTTCTCGTGATGAGAACTCAAGCTGAGAAAAGAAGGAAAAAGAAAAGAGTTGAATAATTCTTAAACAACTAAGAATTATTCACTTCCTTTTTTATCTTTGTTTTTTTTTTTTTTTTACTTTTTTGTTAAGCTCTTGAAATACTGTTATTTAACATACTTTCAGGTTGACTGTCTTCATTCCTCTTTGCTTACCTTTAGACACTCATTGGTCCTCACTTCTCTGCTGACTAAAAACACAAGTTGAGAAAATAATGAAAGAAGAAAAAAAAAAGAAAAAAACTTGAAAAATTGTTTGCCATTTCTAGTTAAACACATTAAAGGGAAAATGGTATTTAATACATATACATACACACACACACATATATATATATATATATATATATATATATATATATATATTTATTTTTTCTTGCTACTTGTTCCCTGTTGGACAAAGTGAAACAATGTTTGTTATTAAAGTCAAAAACATGGGGGAAAAAAAAAGAAAATATTAACCATTCCAGGTTCCATTGCCAGCTAACACACCTAGTAAAATCTACAGGATTTTTTGTACAAGCTTCTGAAATGTATGTCATTGGTATCAAAAAAGGAATTCTGAGAAAAAATAATTTGAATCCGTTATAACCAGAAATTTTTGCATTCACTTAAAATCAACTATAATTAAAAGTTGTTAATGTGAAAAATAAAAAGAATATACCCTCCTTATTTACACTATTTACATTGTTTGGACTGTTGTCCTCATCTTTGTTGCCATATTCACAATGTTTCGGCCATTGTACAATCTGGGTTTCTTTAGGTGATTGGAATTTCGAACTGAACATTTTATTTCATCCACCAAGGTAGATTGTTCTAGTTACACAGGCCATGCCTCTTAGTTATCTCCCTTTTAACTCAACTCTCCAAGTTTTTGTTCACCACTGCAGTAGCCAGGTATTGAACACACAACTCTTTGGGTAAAGTCACTTGATCCAATGTCATGAATATGGCAACAAAGATGAAGGGCAACAGTCTGAACAATGTAAATAGTGTAAATAATTACAATACTTCATCTCAGAAATATAGACAATATACCCTCCTTTCATTCCATATATTAACTGAAAACCTTCCCTACAAGTGAGATTTTAAACCTTTTCCTGCAGATGACTTAAAGTAGGACTTTGCCTATAGATTGACTCCTACCTTATTTGGAAATCCCCATCATGAACTTTTGAATCACTTTTTATTGGTAAACATAGTTAAATTATGGGCCCCTAGTGGCCATTATTTGTATTCCAAATATAAAGAGAACACAGCTTCTTAAAACATGATTTTTATGGTGACTGGAAATAAAGAAGAAAATGTCGTAGAAGGAGATTCATAATTTTGATTTTTAATGAAGAAATTATCAACTAAATATCTACTTTTATAATTTAAAGATGTAAACTTAGTTTAGATCACCTGACAAACACAAAAAAAATGTTTCAGTTTAGTATAATATATTTTCTGGCTACATTTAAAACACAGCAAGATAAATAAATTTTAGCTTAACATTGAACATAATCAACATTTCTGCATTCTTGTACTATGGTAATGGCAATATTAGCAGTTTTCTTACAAGAAAACATTTGACATTCATTGACCGAGCAGCCAGTATAGCATTCAGTTGAAATTTATATCTTTCTCTTAAACTTATTTTCCTGAAAAATTGTTTTAAGTCCACTAGCTGTTATAGTTCTTTTCAGTATTGATGGGAGTTTTCTTCCCAACCTTTTATTTGAAGTAGTGTGGAATATCAACATCTTGACTATGTCATTATTTTCTCTTCAAGTTACATGTGCTATCCATTTTAGTTGTTGTTGCTGTTAGTTGTCCTCAAGTGATGTGGCTTCTGTTACAATATGATGCTGAAACTATCTAAGCTTGACACATTTCCCAAAATCTGACCAGATATTTTTAGAAAGGCTTCTTGGTTAGGCTGAAACCTTTTCAACAAGCACTCATATTAGTTGCTGCATTTGCACATTTTGTATAAATTGTACAAAATATATTTTTTTTTTTAATATACTTTTTAGTGTTTTTGAGAGACAGATTTCAACAAAACAGACCTCCTGCATTGCTGATTTGAATGTATCAGTGAGTTATACTTCCTATGCACCAGAGGAGAAATAATATTTCCGTGCTATACACCTTACCATCCTGATACCCACAGTGCTAAAGATTATTTTAAAAAAAAATAGACACCTGATGTTTTTAATATAGTCTTTTCAAAATTAAACAAAGAAAAAAAAAAGACCTCAGCCAATTTGACAAGAACCTCATTGGTACCTGTTGCACACTAATTTTCTCCAGTTAATTTTTTTTTTCCCCATCACTCTCTTGTTTGTTTGTTTCTTGTTCCCACTGTGAAAGAAGAATCCAATTAAAGTTGAAAGCCACTAGCAGCCAATTTTTGGTTCCGTGGTGCCAGTGCAAGGAAGATTAGATGAGCTACAGATAGCTGTTCATTTTCCACATGATCTTTTCATCTGAGCTCGTGTTTGTCGACAAGATTGATCAGCACTTGTCTCTGTGTGAAGATACAGGTTGTAGAAAAGTGAAGAAAATAAGACTCATAGCCAAGTGGTAAGTTTGCTTAAAATGTTACAAATATCTCTATAATAGTGATAAAAACCATGCTCTCATGGCTGTAAGATTAAAAGAGCCAATTGCAATGTTAGAAATTGATGGTAGAAGGGGAGTAGTAGCTCATTGTGGTGTCATGGTTAACCTAGGAAAATGTTCATGCTTTGATAGAATGCAAATATTAAAATCAGATGTAACTCAGCACGATGTGATGGTTAACACGCTAACCTAGCAAACTGCACATATTGTAATAAAAAGTGCAATGTTAATATTTAACAGCCCCCTAGCCACGAGGTATGCATGTGGCACAAGGCCAAATTTACCATGAGTTCTCCGAGCCTGTAGGCTCAGCCAAAAATATTCCCTTAGAATCCGCATAAATGGGTTCAGGGCCTGTCTACCTCCCCAGACAAAATTTTGCCCTTCGGCAAAGCCTCGTCTGGGTTCCCCTCTGCTCAAGGCAGAGAGTTCAACAGTAACGAACAGTTTGGAGCACTGTTCCAATGAAATGTTAAAAATCAGATGTAGCTCACCAATGCAATGTTAAAAATTAAATGTAGCTCACTACACTGTTAATGGCTAATAAGCTAACCTAGCAAACTGCTCATACTCTGACAAAAAGTCCAATAATAAACTCAAATGTACCTCACCATGGTGTAATGGTTAACAAGCTAACCTAGCAGACTACTGTAAAGATCATGGGAAGAGGATAGCTCACTTTGTTGTAATGGTATGTAATTTAGCCTAACAAATTATTATTATTATTATTTCATGCTCACTAGGTCCTCATACATGTAGCTTTAGGTGAGACAAACATTAAGAAATATGAGGAGAAAGTAGGAAATTAAATATTGTCAGTACATGCCAAATCAAAATAATTAGAGTGAGTTCAAGTCTCTTCCAGATTAAAATGTCTCTGAAGAGTTTTTGGCAACATTTTATCAAATGTCTTGCACTTCATTATAAAATCAGGAAGACTGAGATAATGCCATTGATTAAGAAGTCTTAAATGTTAATGTCATTATTTTGAATTAATATTTCACAACAATCTTCATTTCATTATATGCATAAAGGTACACTAAATAATCTACTACCTGACGAAAAGACACTACATTTTTGTTTAAGTATTAAGCATGTCTCTTTTAGAATTTACAATGTTGAACATAAAAAAATTGTCATTATTGCAAAATTTATGGATATGGACAGTGCTCCAGATGAAAATTCAATTTACTTACTTTCTTACTCCACTATTTTCCCAAAGAAGTCATGACAATTTACAGATAATAAAGAAAACAATAATAAAGAGACATGGTATTTTTCTTCTATCTGCCATGTCCTTTCATGACATTGGTGATCATGTCTCTCCACAATTTCCTGTCCTTTGTAGCTCTTAATAAATTTTGTCTTTTCGTTATCCCTTTTAAACCCTGTTTTTTCATACATTTACATACACTCATGAGGTAGGTTATGCATTGTTTTTCTCTGTCCCTCTTACCTTCAATATGTCCTGTGTGTATCAAATTTTCCAACCCCTTTTTCCTCATATGCCCTAGAAAATTCAATTGTCTCTTCCTGATGTTAAATATAAGTGTCCTTTTTGTTTCCATTTTCTCTAAAACTTTGGGATTGCTCAGATGTTTGGTCCATAGTACTTTCAGCATCCTTCTGTAGGAACATATTTCTACTGCTTCAAGTCTCTTCTTAATCTGTGAGGAGATTGTCCAGCATTCACTGTCATATATTACCTAACAGTTCAGTACACTTTTCTTTGTTTCTAATGAAATTTTCCTTTTTCTTAATACTTTGATTAGCCTTTGGAAGGCAGCTTTCACTATCCCAATACACCTTCAAATTTCAATAAAATAGTTTCATGTTTACGATCAAAATTCATATATAGGTGAAAGCTTTGTTGGCTGAGAGGAATAGACACCAGATTATAAAACAATATTATGCCAATATTGTCGGAAGTAAAATCCTTCACCTGTCAATTTATTTTCCACACCATAATGTCTCTCTCTCAAATAAGGTTATTTTGTAAAATTCAACATCAAATAATTAGAAATAATAATAATAATATTCTGAAAATTCTTTTACACTTCACCAAACATACAAAAAAGTATAGCAAACAATCTTAAATAAAAAAAAATATATTTTAATTTTTGTCATTTAGAAGAAGCATTGACAGACAAAGGAACCATGAAAATGTAATTGATATGCACAAGATGTTACAGAGAAATATTCTCTTGTGTATTGACTAAGACGAATATTATTTAATTATGTTATGTGTTAGGTTTGAATGACAGGCTGAGAAGACTTTTCTTTAAAACTGATTGATGAGAAAAATTTTCTAGTAAAAAGCTAAGGTGCACAAATTGACAATTTGATTCTTGTTGGATCAAATAAAGTTAACAATATTTGTAATTTTAATATAATCTAATTAGTGTTAAACCTAAGCATATCCTGATTATTTTTTCTTTCTTTCCAACAATATCTTTAAATTGACGGTTTCTTTTTTTGTCTAACTGCAAGTCATACAAACACCATTAAATTATTTGAACTTACAGCTGAAAATAAAATGTCGCAATGTTTAATTTTACAAACTATTAACCATTTTCTGGCAATGCTTGATTTGTGTTTGAAAGTTTGGCTGTTTAATTCAACAACAATTATGTTTTTAAAAAAGCACTTATACAATTTAATTTGACAAATCAACTGGAAAGAATAAATTTACTGTATTTTTACTTATAAGTAGCCAAATATTAATTCAAGATTTCCTTTGAGTTGGAGAATAATTCATCAAAAACAGGAAAATAAATATTTTGCATTAACAATGTTAAAATTTCATATTTTATTCTGAGAATGTAGCACTGGAGGGACATTGGCATGTGGACAATACAACACTAAAAATGCAAAAATTCAACCAAGCACTGCAAAAAAATCTTTCTAAAGAAATTATAGAAGGAATGGTTTTCTCTTGAAATTCCTGATGGCTTGCTGTCTTAAGAGTTTCAAGGCAAAAGAATTTTCTTAAATTACATACACAGCAGTGCATTTTACAAATGGTGAGGCCATTTTGTTTTCTTGATTAGGAATTTTTTCTATAGATATTTTTTAACTTTCTCCATAGATTTTGATGTAAAGAACAAGCTAAAACTTTAACATTGCTTTAAGGAATGAAAAGAAAAAAAAAACAACTCTAAAATTTTACTTTTCTTGAAGTATATTCTAAATGTTATTTACAATTTAATTGATCAAATTAAAAAGAATAAAGAAAAACAAATTGCATATTTCTTTATTAATTCTGAGTTGACTTTATAAAGGCCATGGCAGTTTTTGAATCCATTTTTATATCTTTCTTTTTCCTTAGTTAAGAAACAGTAAAATTTCATGAGAAAGAAAGAAAAGAATCCTGTAATAGCAGTCCAGTGAATGCTGGACAATTTTCTCACAGATGAAGAGGAAACTTGAGGTAACTGAGATGTTCTTCTATATAAAAATCCTGAGAATACCATGGACAAAACATGTGAGCAACAAGGAAGTTTTAAGTAAAATGGGAACAAAAAGAACACTTGTACTTACAATTAGAAAGAGACAGTTGAAATTTCTGAGACACATAATGAGAAAAGAGGGCATGGAGAATTTAGCACACACAAAACATATTGAAGACAAGAAGGGCAGTAAGTAACAAATTAAACCTGCCCAACAAGCTTGTGTAAATGGATTGCAGAACAAGGACTCAGAGAAATATTAAATGGACAAACATTGCTTAAAGTTACAAGGGATAGTAAGTTGTGGAGAGTTATAATGAGACATGGCATGTAAAACAACTGTACTTTTACATTTTTTCTATTTTTACATATATGAGTAGATACACTTGTTTGTAGAAACTGATTAAATTTATCCTGACTTGGATTAGTCATGAAGCATTGTTTGTATAATAAAAATAATGGACTATAAGACTGATTTATTCATCATAATTTAAAAGAAATACTGTATATATATTTTGGTATATTATATAACAGAGTTATAAAAACAAAAAAAAACAACAACAACCTTGTGTGCAATTTTGATGATCTTTTAATAGACCTTGGTTAGTTAGAGATTTAAAACATAATGTAAACTTAAAATGTTAAGTTAAAAATAATTTCTGTTTTTCTTTATCAATTTTATTCTTTAAATAATAAAGTAAATGACTTGTTACCACTTATCAGGCAGCACTTCAATGCCTTTTAAAGAAGATTCTGCAGGTTTTGAAATAAAAAAATCTTTTCAACAAACACTTGAACCTGGTTTTCTTTAGAGAACATTTTTCCCATCAAAGCGTTTTTGCAGTGATCAAAAATTATTTGAGTGCAAAGTCAGATGAATATGGCAAATTAAACTGGTATTGATAACAACTATTTAGAAAAGGTATTTGATATGTTGGCAATATTTCTTTCTGTCTTCATTGTTAATGAAAGACTACATATTCTTATTTTCATAGTTTATATATATATATATATATATATATATATATATATATATATATATATATATATATATATATATATATATGAAAATTTAACTAAACCAATAGAAGACAATATTTATGAATAAAAATGACAATTACCAGTTTTCCTATTGTCATTTTTATTCATAAATATATATAAAGTTATATCAATCAGAAAAGTATGAGAGATTAATTAACATCTTAAAATGTGTTTCTGGGTATGTCTAGTTAGCACTTTTCCCTGAAAATTCAAAAATAATTTCTTAAATGGAAATTAGAAGAAGAAACACATAAAGGCTAAACAAATATGTTTCATTTCTATTCTTTAATGCTGTGAAAAATTAAATATTTTAATAAAATATATGTATGTCATTGAGATTTTAATGCCTAAGTGGGTACAGTTTTCAAAAGCATACAAAAAGATGTTTTAGAGGTTTGTATTATACTCAAGGATGTAATTTATTCCCTGTTTTTATCTTCAGAAACGGAGGGGTGTATTATACTCAAGGATGTAATTTATTCCTTGTTCTTAGCTTCAGAAACAGAGGGGTGTATTATACTCAAAGATGTAATTTATTCCCTGTTTTTAACTTCAGAAACAGAGGGGTGTATTATACTCAAGGATGTAATTTATTCCCTGTTTTTAGCTTTGGAAACATGGGGTTGTATTATACTCAAGTCATATTATACACAAGAAAATATGGCAGTTATGACATTGCTAGACTTTTATTTTTAACATATGAGGTGGCCTTCTTGATCCTCCAAAAGAACGACTCTGTCAATGCCAGCTGTTGGATACCTGAGGCTATCTTGTCTCTAATAATTTTCTAAACAATGTAAAAGGATTTTTGCCCTAAAAAGATTTCTAGTCAGAACACAAAAGTCAATTGGCTATGCTGAAAGACCCCTGTTATGTGTTTGGGTCTCACTGTTTCTCCATCTCCTACATTGTGTGTCAGACCTTAAACACTTCAATTCTGACAATATAGGAATATGTCACTTTTGATTGGGAGGTAGGGAGCAATCTTCTTTTTCTTTTTTTTCTTTTTTTTTTTAATGTTTATTCCTTAAAAGACAAGACACTTTATAAATACTTGGGAAAAATGCAGTCATTCTTTATGCGGGAGATGATTTTGTGAATCCTTTTGTTGGGGGGGAGGAGGCAAAAAGATTGCTACATGAGATGTGAATTTTAAGGCATTATCCTTAGATTTGTACATTTCCTCTGATTTCATAAGAATATATTTGATAAAAGTTGCCAAAAAAGTGCAGTAGTTTATGATAAGATTGAATTTTTTTATATTGAGATTTTATGTATTAAGATTATAGGTAGATTTATTCATATACAATAACACAAAAACATACACACACACACATATGTGTGTGTATGTATATAAATATATATACATATGACAGACTCTGTCAATTTCAATGTATGTGGATCTGACAACCTCACTCAGTTTTTATGTTTGTGTCGTATGTGACAGCTCAGTCCTGCTAGTGACTTGCATACAACTCCACATATTGTCAAACAGTGAGTCTCCAAGCTAGTTTGAATTCAGAGTTTTCCTTCTCCTAGATTAATTTTTAATATATATTGTTAATAATTAGTTTGCATAGATGTATAATTTTGTGGACCAGTTGAGTAAGTTCTTCACTGGATTTGGTGAAGTGGTATCATAATATGTTGGTATATATATATATATATATATATATATATATATATATATACACGATCTTTGTTTTTAAAAATTGTAAGATGGATTAGATGTTCAGTCCATTTGCAAGTACTTTCAAATAATACTTTCATCATCTTCAGACATGGATATTATTTTTCAATTCCAGGTAATTTCAGGTAATTTTCAAGATGAAAATAAACGTAATACAGGTCAAAAGATGTTTTCTTTAGAATAATATCCATGCCTGAAGATGATGAAAGTATTCATCAAAAGTACTTGCAAATGGACTGAACATCTAATCCATTTTACAATTTTTAAAAACAAAGATTGCATTCAACGAGTAGTTAGTAAGTTAATGCTTTATTTATTTTGTTAGTGAAGTGAATTCACCATTAATTACATTAACTTTACTGATTTATTCTTTGTATGACTACTTTTTATAATAGTTATACTGCACCATTTAATATATATATATATATATATATATATATATATATATATATATATATATATATATATATATATATATTAAATTCAATCAGCAATGTCCATCTACTTAATTTTTAATTGCATTTTCCACTTTTCTAATAAGTTGCTGCACATCTGAATCGTAGATAAACTGACCAAAGTTCTTGTTCAAATACATTTGACTCTCAGTCAATATCAGATATTAAATGTGGTCAATACTGTAGTTTTAGTTTAGTTGTCTCTTTTACTGTTAAAGAAAGAACTTAAAATATCACAGATTTAATGCATACAAAAGCTAAGTTTAAGAAGAAAAGAACACACATCTTAATCTGAAAATTTAATTGTGATCTTTTATATTTTGTTAATCTTTTGATAAATGTTTTTAAAAACTGAACAAAATGAAAACAGTAGTCATATATTGTTATAACCCACTGTATATGAAAGCACTTTGGCCATAGCAAGTAAGCAAAATTATTTATGAAGATGCTACTGAAATAAAATTTAAATTGATGCAATTGGTTTTAGCTTAAATTATTGGGTTGGATTGAATCTATTGAGATTAACTCTTTGTCTTTAACCTTGGAATAAGAATGAAGAGTTGTTCAATGTAAACAGAACCTGTAAAAAAAAAAATTACTAATTGACATGTAAAATAGAAAATGTATAGCTTTTAAACAAATTATTATAAATCCATTTTTAACTATTATTATAAATCCCCCTCCAGGTGAATATATGTAACTTATAATAAATAGTTTTTTCATTTGTTTATTTAAACTATTTTATCTTAAATTTTTAACATAAATTTTTTAAAAGTACTTAGAGAAAAATAGGACTTGATTTCTGAAAAAACATTAAAAATTGTTCAAACAGAGAAGAGGTTGGGGGTTAAAAATGTTCGCAGGTTGATTTCTGAAAAGAAAACAGATTCAAAACTTCTTCAAATAGAGAGAATTGCTTTTGATTTAAATGTGTGTGTGTATATATATATATATATCCACAGTTATGTTTTAGGAAAATCTATCACTAAGTGGAAAAAGTTTAGTGCAACATATTTCTTCTATTAAGACTTCATAGGGCTAAAGTGTTACATTTATAAGAATAGTTATTTATAAGGTTTCATCTGGCCAAATTCAAATAGTGTGAGCCATTCAGTAAGAATCAAAGTTACTCTACAATGCTCTTCTGTAAATTTCTGTACCATGAATTGATGAATGGGTGACAGTATATTTAGTAATAGATATTCATTAACTATCTTCATTAGGTTTTATCAAATGTGCCCCAAAACAGTAAGATAATTTGCCTTTATTTATTCTTTTTTAAAAGAATCACATCTTGCTTATGTTTCTTGCCTTACTTACATTTTCTTTTAGAAGATGGAACAAAAAATGTCATCCATATTTTATTGAAGGAAGTGAATGAAAAGAAAAAAAGAAAAATGTGTGAGAGAAAAAGTGACATTGAAATTGGAAGAGAAAATTGGTATGGAGATTATCTTTATAATAAATGTGTAGAAATTATCTTGATAATAATTGTACAGAGAAGTCAGACTCAAAACTGTTGGAGATGATTTTACTGGGGGAGGTTCTTTTTCTTTGCTTGGCCAGTGATGAAAATTGCAACTGTCAAATTATCTTAATATCTAATGCATACTTCTTCTTTTTTTTCTTTTTTTTTTTTTTTCGTTCATTGAGTGTTCTTTTTATTCACATTTATTTATTTATTTTGCATATAACTCAGCATTAATTTTTTTTTTTTTTTTTAAATATCCATCCTTCCAGCATTCAGCATTTCTATTCTTTTGTTTTAATCTTTGGGCATCAATTATTATTTTTACTAGATTTTAGTTTTTTTTATTATATCTTATTTTTGTCTTTTATAAGAAATACAGTTGGTTTTTTTTTTTTTTTTATTCTCATAGTTCTCTTTTTAAGTAACCATTGTCTTTTGTTTAAAACACTTGTCATTGTTCTACCATTTTTCTTCAAGCAACCCATGCGTTTTTCTTAATATCTTCTAATCCTTTCTTTCATCAGAAATATATTCGAGTTTTATGTGTACATTTTTTTTAAATTTAAAAACAAATGAAGCATTTTTCCTCTGAGTTTTCTTTTACTCTAATCTAATGTGTTACTAAAATAATATAAATAACACCAATTTTACTATGACTATTACTTCATTTTCTTTTTCTGCTACAATTCATTTTATCTGTCAACCAAATTATTTTGAGGTTGCCTTTGCAATTCATTGATTCTTGCTACTGGTTATCAAATCTCTTCAGATCTTTTTAAAAGTTTTCCTTCATTCACATGGAAAGAGTTCTGCTTTTTTATAATTAATGTGTATTCATGAGTAAATGTTTCTGTATGGGTAAGAATTTTGAGGAAAACAACCTTTTTGTTTTCTAAAAGTATTAGAAGTCAATAAATTAGAGTCACCAAGTTTAAAAACAGTGCACTACCATAAGAGTACAGCATCACCCTAAAAAAGCAATACTAGTTCAAAGTTAAATGATTTTTGCTCTAGACTATGACACAATTTATACATGATCATAGAATAAAAAAACAAAAACCCAAACATCAAAATGCTGGTGTTGAAATTTCTTGAAAACATTTTAAAGATAAAATTCTTACAAATATAGAATCAATGCCATATTAGTTAAATCACAATACAAAAGAACTGACAAAGAGACATACCATATTTCAGAGCCAAAATATAGAAAGTTTTGATGCAAAATGTTTTCTTTTTTAGACTGAAAGATATTATCAAAGAGAGGAAAATCAAGAATATTTTAACTTTGGCATTGTTATATCTGTAACTGAAGCTCTCATTATCAAGATAAAGTATAAGTATTTTGTTTTGAAGCATTAGACTCAGAACTTTAACTGTCAGTCAGTTAAGTACCATATGTGATACACACTTAGGTAATCATTTATCTTTTGATACATGAGTGATGAGACAATTTTTTCCCCACAGTAGGTTGCCATTTCTTTCTGCAGTAGACTGGTAGTTATCCAAGTCTAAAGAACCCAGTCTGTTCTGCTATTCAACCCATAGCTGGCAGGAGAAGAAATGGATTCATACCTTTCCCAAGGGTATTTGTACATAAGTGAATTTAACACACTTGACTGGAATTTGAAATTGGCTCTCCAAGTTCTCACTCTGAGCTGATATCCATTACACCACAATGTACTTTTAAATATAAAATAATCTACATTGGAGCCAATGTCTAAAAGGTGTAATGTCAATGTCATGGAAAACTGCAATCACTGATGTAGGCTCACAATTATAAAGTGTATCTTTTTAGTTGAAGAACATAGCTTTAACAATATAGAAAAACCTCTTTAAAGATTCAAATGTTTGAGGACACCCCTGGTAATTTTTTTTAAATTGGCACCAAAAGCAGTTGTTTTGTACTTTAAATAAGATAAAATTATTATACATGGTTAAAAGTAAGTGAGACATTTTTTTATTAGAAATTTTATTATAACAAAAAGAAAAAAAAAATTATGATTAAATTTTGCTCTCATCAAAATATCCTCCTTTAACCTTGAATACTGCAGCACAGATTTTTAACATTCATTGCAAAAGTTTCTCAAAGTATAAGTTTGATAATTGATTCCATTCTTTTTGCAATTACTCCAAGAGCTCTTTTTCATTTTTTTATTTTTCACTCTTCCATCAAGTTCATCACATGCTAATTTTGGGGCTTTGTCTTCAAACCTTTGAACTGTAGTGTACATTGTCCTGTTTTGTATTCCTCTGGCTGTGAAAAGAAAAGAATATAACATGGTTTATATTAGTAACAAATTCATTTCAACATGGTGAAAGTCTAGGCTCCAAGTATAGTTGCTGACATGTGTACATGGTGTGGCAGAAATAGCGCCCACATAATAGTAAGACATTGCCACTAATATCTTACCATTAGTTGGGGAGGTATTTCTGCTGCACCCTATATTTCTGTCAGAATTTTTGAGATTAGGTATTAAAATTATTACTTGTTTTGCTATTCCAATCAGCATGCTCATCTTGCTTCTTAAACCCACAGCACTTCGACCATTTTTACCCATGGTCCTTCTTCAGGTGTCTTTGTGCATGGTAAACTTCTTGGAATTTTGAACCAAACCATATGAGCTTGATTGATTTTCTATGGCTTATCAACCTATTGCAGATTATTTAAAGTCAGAAGATATTTTTTAAATTGTAAGAATTTTTTTTTGTTGTTGAGATAATAATGTTTTAGTGATACTATTAACCCATTGCTGGGAGAGAAGGGGTGGATTATTACCTTTCCAAAGGATATAATTGATGTAAATGAACATAACGAACCCAACAGGAATTGGAACTCAGCACTCCAATTAACAATTCCCAGCATTATCCATTACACCACCTGCACATTCAAGCTTACAGCAACTGGTATTTTGAAACAGTCACCCATCTACATACTGACCAGGCTTGATGTTGCTTAACTTTGGTGATTATACAGGAACCTGTGTTTCAGTGTAATGTGACCATAAGCTTCTATTTGAGCATGATAGATTTTTAATATCAAGGTGAATTTTATTATGAAATTCCAAAATTAGAAATGGAGAAATTATATTTGTAGCTTTCAATTTGTCATAACTTCTGACCCATTTGTTTAAATAAGCTAAAATTTTCAGGATTGATTTGTGTCTAGAGAAGGTGTCACATACTGAGAATTCAATCAAAATCTAAGATTCTACTCATTGAAACATTTGGTGAGTTGTTAGGAAATGACACAAAAGCAATATAAGGCAATCAAATAAAACATTAAAGTAATTGTAAAAGACAACATATGCTGACTCAAAATTTTTCGATCAAACCTTGTACACTAAAGATGGTTAGGTGCCTTGGTAAATCATTTTTTTTTTTTTAACATTGTCAGATTCCTTAGTCCATGAAGAAGTTACTAAGAGGAATGAATAGATTAAACATGAGTATGAAATTTCTTTGGAACAAGTTTAGCACCAAAATGGTAAAAATATAGGTACCTTATAGACAAAATCATTAAACTTATCAGTACTATTACTACTTCTACTTTCTTCCAAGTTATAAAATTATTTCTTAAACCATTATTATTTTTATCATTTCTTGAATATGTGTGCTCACTGCATGACTGTAAATCCTGCATTTATTACAAGGCCCATCTACCATAAATTCTCATTAAAAACTGACTCAGTCAACATATTTCCTTTCTTTATTGTCTCCTCTGCCATTATTGATAAATTTCAACTTCTTCAGCCCTCACACCTGTCAAGGCTAAGCTAACCTTAAGTTAGGAATCATAAAGGAAGATAGAGGGTTGAATAAAAATGCCATGGATTTATACTGTCAGAGAACAATATCTTTCTGTGGATAAACCCAACCTTTCTTTATATAATGTTAGAAGAGGTGATTAAAAATCCTAAATCTTTGAACCTTCCCATGCCTCTCTTTAACATTGTCATATAAGTTAGCACCATGATCAGTATGTTGTCTGTCAGATGTATTGTCCCAAATATTACGAAGGAGTGGTTTAGTCTTTGTTCTGTCTCCTCCCTTCTCTTCCAAACAATTTCATTTCTTGCTGCTATTTTCTACTTGTCACACATGTTTGAACTGAGGTTAGTCTTTAGTGCTTTTCTTTATTGTTGTAGTTTTTATCTTAAAAACAATAAATACCTACTAATTCACATTGGTATAATGAGTAATGTTACTAGTAGAGTTTATGTATAGTCTTATACACATTCTCATATAGTCCATATGGTCATAAGTTACATTTTATCTGAATTGTGTATAAATTACGTATTGTTACATTATCACCATAAAGACTAATAAAGACATGAGTTTAAATCTCTCATACATAAAATTATTATTTATTCACCTTCATACTTCATCTGTTAATATCAGTGAGTAGGTGTGTGGCTTTGGGGGCTTTCTTCAAATATTGATCTTCACCTCTTAAGCATGTGAGAGACTCTGTCTTTTCCCAGTCAGCATGTGAAGAACTTTTTTTTCTCTTTCTTTTTTACAATAATATTCACGCCTCTATATGACCCAAGAGCCACTCCAGGAATCATGTTACAAAGAGGTAAGAGGCACAGTTGATGAGGATATGTGGGGAAGATAACAGTTAGACTTAAAACAGGTTATAATTGTAGCAATCAGGGAAGCATCCACTTGGGAGCTGGTTCTACAAAGTAGTGGTTCATAGGAAGAAGCTGTTCAAGTGAAACTTAGATCTCACTGATGAAATATGAAGGAAATGAAGGTGGTTTGCTACAATGGGCGTGGCATGGCAGGTCTTAATTTAAATGGTTAGAACTGGTAGGACTAAGGAATGTAGTTCAACTGGACTTAAATATCTTCCTATCATCTGGCTTTTCCTCATGTGTATGCATGATCACCTGCTTACATATTGAGGAGAGCCACTGACATCCTATGAGGATTGAATTTGCACATGAGGGCTATGAGGTTACACCTTTCCAGATCAACCCTCTGATGTACCTTGTTTCTTTGATGCATTGGTATGACACTAAGTGTAAAAACTACTTAATGTGAGCCTAGTACATATTGCGGTATTTTCTAGCATGAATCACATACACAACATTTAAACAGATTTGTTCCAAGCTTTTGATAATTGTAAAAAAGGTTCATCTTGAAAATTCCTACAGTTCATCAAAAGTGAAATAGGTTTGCTCCAAATCACATGTTAAATGATATTATTGAAACAGGTCACAGTTTAAAGGGTATATACTTTTCTTTTTATTTAAAAAGCAATTCACCCCAAGCAAGACGGGAATGCCACTAGCACTCAAGGGGTTACAGAGTATTGGGAACAAGAATAAAGAGGCATGTTTGAGGAAAAGATACAGAGAAGGACAGGGAACAAGCTCAGGGTGTCAGATGTCGATTGACATTACACTTGAATATTTGAAGATTATAGTCATTGGGGAAGCAAGTAAGAGTAACAGATGGGAAGTGTGAGAGAAGAAGCTGTTTGGGTAGAGGAGATGGTTACATTTAACCGTTTTAACAATGAAAGGGTGGGACTGAAATGCCAGCCTTGTAGCTCACTTAAATTCATGCAGTCTGAGAACCAGTGAAAGTAGCTCCTCAGAACAGATGCCACAAAAATACTTGTAGAAGAGACAGAAGGAAGCCATGACACATCTATGGGATAGTGATTGTAGACTTGATGCTAGATCAGGACATATTATATTGAATATTCATCTCTGAATTTTGTCAAGGAGCTTGAGACATACAGCAGGAACACTGACCATATATGACAGCAATAATGGTATGAATCTCTCTCATGTACGCAATGACAGAAATACCAATCATCAGCATTCAAGTTTTCTACAATTTAAGGGTGCCAACAGATTTTTATCTTTTTTAATATAAGAATTGAAGGAGGTAATATAGTTGTCATACCACTTAGAAAATTCATTTAATAAACTGATATAATGGAATAACCTGTCACCCACCCCCATGAGTAACTACACTATAGGTAGTAATTACTTATAAGTCTCTGTAAGTCAACAGACTACAGAGACTAGCTGTTGAGTACAACTCAGACTTATACTACCAACCTTCTAATAGTAGCACTCACTACTGGATTGATTTGCAATGACCTTGTGCATAACTGTTACCTTTATTCTTATTGTATTGGTTTTTTACAATAAACCTTTACTTATTTTATCCGCCATGTTTTTCAAGTATATATTAGCATGGAATATAACAGAAACAGTATGGGATTTGTTAGAAAAGAGTCAAAGGATAAAAAGTTGTTTTGCATTGAATGAATTTAAGAACCAGTTCGGTGAACTTATATAAATTTAGCAAAGAGTTTACATAAACTGCTGTAAATAACTTCAATCTCATGACTGTGTGTGTGTGCGCATATATATATATATATATATATATATATATATAGCCCCTTGCATCTTAGCGGCATTATCATATTGTTTGGTTCTGTGATGTTAATGAATACTTGTTGTCACATTCGTAATGCTCATTGTAGTAGAGACTTTGTAAAAGCAGATAGAAGTATAGTACGCCGTTGAACAATGCTGGTGTCGGGCACCTTCGAATAACACTCACACTAATAGTACTTGTTCGATAATACTCACTTAAAAGTAACCACCGAATAGTGATCTGAATAGTAATACATATAGTGATCACTTAGACGTCATGCTAATTACCATATATAGATTTCCTTTACCATCATGTGATCTACTTATTCAAAATGGGATCGCCTATGTTTTCTCTCTGGTGATCTGTGTTCAAATACCAGTGTCGGCAGTGACACTTTATTCCTCTATAACACTTGGGATGAATTGACTAAAACAAAACAAAAAAAAATCTAATAATAAAACAAGTATAATAAAATCTCATTAGGATACAATATAAGCAGCCACTCTTTTAATGTATAAGTGGTTATGTGTGCAATTACCATGTGAGTGTATATGCATAGTTATAACAGCAATTAGATAATCTAACCATGTATGAAATAGACTTCAAAATGGCTCTTAAACTGGAAGTTCATTTGAATATGACAGGTTGAAAATATAATTTTTACAGGAATCAAAAATGGAATGAAATATTAAAAATGATGAATGTACAAAATGTAGATAGTTTATCTCAGTGATAAAGTAACTTGATAGTACAATGTATACAAAAATACATACTTTAGTAATGTCACAGTAATTAATTCACTGTCAATTTCAATGTAAATCCTTTCCAAGAAAAAATTTTCATGTTTGTTCATTCCTTTTGATTTGTTAGAATTGATGAATGTCAAAATTCAGATATTCAAATAAAATTATACTGATATTCCTTTTTTTTTTTAATATTGTCAAGTGGGAAGTTAATTTGTAGCAGCTAAGTTTGAGACCAGGTCATGTTTATGGCATATGTGATAAAGATCACAATCAGTAAATGTGATGTGGGTGAGGATTGATTGTGGAATTATCAATGCAGTCTATTCTGAAAAACAAAATGTGTACTCTTAATGTTTGAATGAAAATCCAACTTTGTTCATCTCTTGAAAATCTGTCTTTTCAAGAAATAAGCATACAGATAATCAGATTTATTTGAAACTAAAAAGGAACATACACACACACACACACACACACACACACACACACACATATATATATATATATATATATATATATATATATATATATGTAATATGTGTGTGTATACTTATCAGGTAAGTGACAAAAATATAACTAAATAGATTTTATAAATCTTTAACAAAGATGAACAAATTTGGATCTTTTTTTTATCTTGAAGCTGATCTAACCAAAATTTTTAATTATTTACACTAATTTCATTGACTGTTGGCCTCATCTTTTTTGTCATTACCACAATGTTTTGTTCTTCAGCCATTGACTGGAAATAATGAAAACTCCTCATTCCAGAAATTCAGACAAAAACTATCAAAATTTTTAAATCTTGAAGTTTTTATCCCATCAGTTTTCTAATTAAAAAAAAAAGAAGAGTGATCCTTAAAAGCATACAATTTATGATTAGTAAAATATTATTCCAATTTCTAATAGATTTTATCATTCCATAGAATTCATTGTATATTACCCAAACTCAGGAACAAAGGATGTTCAGATAAAGCAACTTTGAATTTCCCAAAAGAATTTCAAACAGAATGAGCAATAAAGAAGAATATATATATATATATATATATATATATATATATATATATATATATATATATAAAGATACTATGAATAAAAAAAAGTCACAGAATCAACACCAAATTGATACAAGAAAAAAAAAGTCAAGATACAAGGCAAAAGCAAATATAACCAAGTGTCAATGCCAAATAGACAAAAATCTTAATTGAAAAACTCAATTTTCCCAATGATGGGTGACAAAAACTGATCTTTGGTAGTGCTTGTTAGTGATTAATACATTTTTCTGATAAAATGCGACAGACATTAGCTTGTTTCTCTTAAGGCAACAAATTCTTATTACTAATGCAATAGTTTGCAACTCTCCCTGACTGTCCAACGAAACTGCCAATTTTATTTTTAGCATTTTTTTCTCCATTTTAAGAATGGCATTACCCATTCTCATTAGGTTGGCACTTGCCTCATGTTTGTCTTCAAAGTCTAAATGAGTTACATTGTTAACTTCCTTCCTTTTTTTTGTGGTGGGGGTAAATGTTTTTGTATTTCCATTGTTTTGTTTTTTAAAAACACTTCGAGTGAAATTGAAAAATGGCTACTAAGTGAACAAGAGTAAAAGCGGGCGGGAGGAGAAAAAGAAAGAAGATATTAATTTATTATAAATGACTTTATTTTGTGGCCAGATTTGTTATGTCAACTTTAAATTCAGCTTAAATTTAATGTTCATAAGCATTCTTAAAAGGAAATACCAAAATGACATTTTTTTTTTTTAAATTTGTTCTTTTTAAAGTTTTCTTTCAATTTAAAAATATGGAACCTCTAAAACAATTAAAGTGTGAGTTGCGAAATTGCTCTCAGAGATTTTGTCAAAATTTCATGAATTCTTCAAGCAGGCCATTCTTGGTATGAACTTAAATTGTAATTAGGCAAGTGGATCAAAGTTGAGTGAACTTAACCATTTCATGAAATTCATTATTTGCCTCTTGGCAGCAAATCCTAGTTGAACACCCCACAAGTCAGGCAGGCAACAATAAAGAATAAAAACAATAGGATGAAGTGAAGGCTGGATGTTGTTTGGTAGGTTATTAGAGTACATTAAGCTGCAAGTCTGTTGTCTGAGGAGACTAGGGTTTGGGAATTTGAGTGATTCTTGAAAGAACTTTTTCAATTTCATTTTTTTTCCTGTTTCTGTGTGGCCTGATGCACAGATGTTTTGTATTTGTTTCCTGAGTGGGAATATTGCAAAGAGTTAAGCAGGATATTGCTAACAGATCAGTGTCATGTGGCTAGTTGTCTTAAAGATTTGTATTTTACTTGCTTCTTTCTCCAACTATGTCATTCTCTCATCTTTTTCTATTTCCTTTCAGGAAACTTTTCCCCACAGTCACCATGTGATTTGTATTCACTCTCTCATTGTCTTCTAAAGAGTTCTTTCACTCCTCCTCTTCTCTCTCTTTTCCTCCTCCTCTCCTCTCTCTTTTCCTCCTCCTCTTCTCTCTCCTCTCCTCTCTCTTTTCCTCCTCCTCTTCTCTCTCCTCTTCTATCCTTCCCTCTTTTTCTCTCTCCTTTTCTCTTCCTCACCCCTTTCCTCCACCTCCTCTTTTTTATTTCCACTTTTCATGTGCTCCTCTTTCTCTCCCTTTCTGCCACTTCTTCCTTCTCCCTCTTTCCTCCTACTTCTCTTCTTTCCCCCTCCTTTCCTCCTACTTCTCTTCTTTCCCCTCTTTTCCTCCTACTCCTCTTTTTCTCCCCATTTCATTCTACTCCTCTTCCTTCTCCCCATTACCTCCTACTTTTCCTTCTTCCCATTTCCTCCTACTTCTCTTCTTTCTCCTCCTCCTCTTTCTCTCAACTTTGCTCCTCCTCTTCTTTTTCTTCCCTTTCCTCATCCTCCTCTTCTTTCTTCCTGTTCCTCCTCCTCTTCATCTTTGTCTCACCTTTCCTTCTTTGCTCCTCTTTCTTTATCTCACCTTTCCTTCTCTCTCCCTTCTTGCTTTTCTTTCTCTATCTCACCTTTCCTCTTTTTTCCCCCTCTTTTTCCCCACCTTTTCATGGCTTTCCCTACCCTTTTTCCTTTATCCCTATCCTAAAATACTTTTCAAATTTTTCTCTGTTAACCTGTTATGTCCCTTATGAACTTTACAACACACAAGCATTATTCATTGAGTTTTTTTTAACTCCTTCAGACAAGCCTTTTTTTCTTAATTTCTTTTCCTTTAGTGGAATTGCAAGGGTGACTTAATAAAACATAGTGAGTTTTTTTGTCTTTTTTTAATGAAGACTCATGAGATCCTTTTAAATGGATTCTCCTCTACCATCTTAATATTCTCTGCTATTTCACCACTAGTCATTAAATATTTAGTATTTTATTAAAACAATTTTTGACCATCTGGGAGCAAATTTTTTTTTCTGTTAGGTTTCATTCATTGTCTTTTTTTAATTTTTTTTTTTTTTTTATAGTTATTGTTCTATTTCTATATTTTTAATCTGTTATATTTGTAAAAATTAAACATTTTAGAATATTGGAAAAGAAAACTTCTCATAGACTGTATATAACATTGTTTCTAGTTTAGAAAAGAAGCACTCCAATAGTGAAATACATTAATTAGAAATAGATAACAAAAAAAAGGAAAAAAAACATTTTAAAAAATTAATTAAAATGTGCTTATGTAAGGAATTGTGAATTATCTCCCTTTTCTATTGCTATCTGACATGTAATATTTGTTAAAAAGTAAAAGAAAAGTATATATGTTCTCTCTGATCCAATGCATCACTTTCCCCTTGAGATTGTTCCTGTATGTCCCCAATCAGAATTCATCTGTGTGTGTGTGTGTGTGTGTTTAGATAAATATATAGAGGCATGTTCTCAATTTTAAACCTTATTTAAACCTGTACATCCTTGAGTCTGTCCCCATTTTAAATCAGTAGGAAGATGACTGTGTGCTCTAATGGAGCTCATGTCATCAATGATGATGAACTATTCCTTGGCCATATCATCCTTCCTTTCCTTTGTCTATTGTCTATCACCCTGTCTCCATTTTGATGGTCTCAGAATAAGGAGTGGGGGAAATTCTTCCCTGGGTTTTCCCTGCACCTCAGCGGCCTCATATTAGTTTGCCATTTCCATAAATCTTATCCCTGATGCAATCACTTCAGAATGGCTGCAGGCATAATAGCAGAAATTCTATCAAAAATAAAGGTGCCTGGAATTTCAGTTCCTGAAGCCAAATCCCGTTTATTGGTAATCTGGACTTGTAATGCAAAATGCTAAATTAATTCCAGCACTCATTAGAAATCTCTCAATGCTCTTCTGTTCTTTACCCAACCTCCCTCTGCTGTTCTCTTTTGTTCATCTCTACTTCTGATTCTTTCCACAGCTGGATTTACATCCACAATCCCAGATTTGTCTTCTGCACTGCTGCCTTGCAAGATTGTTTGCTTAACAAACTATGTCAGGAAAAGAACTAAAATGGTCATTGCAATTCCGCAATTTTGAAGACTAAATTCCTCGACAAACATAGAGATTTGGAGTTCTTTGCTTGCTTCCTCTGTCTTAGGTTACTCATTTAAGTGATGTATGTGCATTTTTCTGTCTGTTTGTCTTTTTTGTTAAAATTACTCAATTTAGTTACAAACACACATACAAAATGTATTTTTCCCTTATCATAAACCCCTCTCTCCCTCTCTCTCTCTCTCTCTATATATATATATATATATATATATATATATATATATACAATTATTTTAAAACCCTTTATTCTACATTCAACACCATCACTTGATAAGACATCAGAAGTATTGAAACAAAATGGCTATTTTTGTAGTGATTTTATAACATATTTATGTTACAATTTTCGAATAAATCATATATATATATATATATATATGTATATGATTAATAAATTTAATACAAATATAAAATTTGTCATTTAACTGACTGATTTTATGAATACTTCTAATCCAGAGTTTTGTAGCCGAATCTTTGTGTAATTATTCAGTCTGCTCATCAGAAGGCATCAGCAAATGTCTGTCAATTTTCTCATTTTTGTCATTTTTATTATTTCATATTAAGTTAAAAAAAAAAATTATGCACATTTTATTGGTGTTAGGTTGATGTTTCTTGTTTGTATATATGTGTATGTGCACATGTGATAATTTCATTACATCTTATGTTAATATTATTGTGTAAAATTGTGTATATTTCTCACAAAAGTTGTTTTCACTCAATTTAACTTTCTATCTCTTGAAAGAGACACAGACAGACAGTTTGGACATAGGAATTAATACCTCAGGTACAGAGATCACATTGAGGCATGAAACTGATAGTCATCATGTTGATTCATATGTTGAAACAGTCTATATCTATAAACACTATCTCTGATATTCAACATTTTTCACCTATAAATATATCAAATTTTAAACAGTGTGCAATATATATATATATATATATATATATATATATATATATATATATATATATATATATATATATATGTGTGTGTGTGTGCATGCTTTTATGGCAACACACAAACACCTGCAGACACTTTGGCAGAGGAAACTGTTGTTAGTTCTGACATACTCTAGACTAACTGAGCTATCTAAGAATTTAGTCAATCAGGCAAGGTAGAATAGTGCCTTTAAGTGAAATTCCTCATCATAGACTTCTTTTTCATATCTGCTAAGTTTCATATTCAAATGTAAAAAAAGCAATTTTCTAAAGTAATGGATTTTTTATTTATTAATCCATTACATTATATCACTTGTTATTTTTAATGGATACTCATATTTGAGTAGATGCTCCATTTATTTATTAAACTGTATATTTAATTAATTTTCTGTATCAGTCTGAATATTCAAGAAATCTTATTAAAGAAAAATATGCACTGTCTCCAGCATTATTTATATATATATATATAGTGTGTAGTTGGATTCAAATCTTTTAAGAACAGACTCTCTCTTTACTCACATACCAAATTTTTTTGTCTATGAAATTTGGAACCAGTTTTTTTTTTCTTATCTAAATTTTTTTGCCATGGAATATAAAAGCCAAATGAATTTAAGAACCAATTCTGTGAACTTATATAAATTTAGCAAAGATTTAGCAAATAGTTTACATAAACTGAAAAACACCAATGACTGTGTGTGCGTGTACATATATATATATATATATATATATATATATATATATATATATATATATATATATATATAGGTTTAATAAAAATACAAAATTTGTCATGCATGTTATATTCAGCACCTCTACTCCAGTGTTTCATAGATGAAACTTTGTGTCATTATTCAGTCCACTTGTCAGGAGATGTCAGCAAATGTCTGTCAATTTTCTCATTTTTGTTATTTTTATATTAAATTAAAAATAATTTATGTGCTTTTATATTGATGTTAGTTTGATTTTCCTTTGTGCGTGCATGCACATGCTTGTATATGTGTATACACCTGTATGTGTACATATGTGGGATGTCATGGTTATTTTTTCTTTACATAACTTATTTGTTTCTTTATATGCTCTCATTATTCCTTTTCTTCCTTTTTTTATATTTTGGCTGTGAGTGTCAAAAGATAATGTAGCAAAGTTATTTCCAGAATCAGGAACAACTTAAAATTAATTCAATATTCCAGAATATTCTGTAGTTTTATAAAGTTTTTCAAAACACATGTGTATCCGTTTTTTTTTTTTTTTTGTCTTGTTTAAATAATTTTTTTTTTTTAAATGGTGCATGGCTGAGTGATTAGGATATTCACTTTCTAACCTGAGACCCGGGTTTGAATCTCACCAAGGTCTGTTTGTCATGAAGGTGACTTCTTGATGCTGTAAGCGTGGGGCACCTTTGGAAACATTAAGTGTTTTTCTTCACCTCTGCTATGGTCAGGTATTGAACTCACAACTCTTTGGGTTGAGTCACTGGATTACTTTAACCATTGCATTTATCCACTAAGCAAAATCTTGGAGAGTTGAATTACTAAAGGGAAATAACTGAAACTGAAAAGGCATGGCATGTGGAACTAGAAAAATCTACCCTGGTGGATGAAATAAAAGCTTTGGTTCGAAATTCCAACATATAACACCAGAAGAAGGCCAGAGCATACAACAGCTGAAACATTGTGAATATGACAATGAAAATGAGGACAATAGTCTGAACAATGTAAATAGTGTGTCAGTTTGTCGTTATTTTTTATGTTCAAGTTGTAGGTAAGTCTGTCTTTAGATCTGACTATCCAGATATCTACATGGTATGATGGGTAAATTGTTGCCATTTTATATTTTTAATTTTGTACATGCACGTTATTTGTTTTTGATTTTGTTGACTACACAGTATAGTAGCATTCACCAACTTAAACAAAGAGAACAGGAGAATCCAAAATTATTTTATTGAATAAATTTACTCTTTAGTATTTCAAGATATTTTTGCGTAATTTTGGTAAATATATTTGTTAAAATGTGATGTCGGTATTATTTTTATTTTTCTGTAATTTAGACGACAATTTATCCATCGCACCCTCTATGTCTATAAATCAGAGTCTATTTCAAAATCTAATGAAGAAATACACAAACTCAGGCCAGAAAATAAGTAAAGGCATAGTGGAGTCTTTGTCCAATTTTAAAACTTAATGTAATTAAATGAATTCATTCTATTATTTGTTACCTTCCTCAATTATTCCCCTTGGTATTTTTTTTTTTTTTTTTTTGTGGTCACTCTGACTTCTCCGATTGCTCACAAGTTTATTAGCTTTTATTTTCGGTGATAGTCAACTTGAGGCCACTGGGAAATTATGATTCACTGACTTGAGGCAAATTTTGTTGATAGCATCTGGAAAATCTTGGAAAGATCCATGAATTTTTAGTTTCAAGATGGGAAGTTCCCAGACATTAAAAGATAATTCCTGAAAGTTTGAAATTGTTAAATCTCTCATCTTCATGCATTGGAGGCAAGGCATCTTGAGCAAAGAACTGATCAGAGATTTTCAGAAAGAAATTAAGGATCAGAGTTTCTGTTCTAACGTCTAATTACTTTCACTTCTCTTTCGGATGATTGCATAGTCCCAGTAAAAACTTCTGACAATGTTGGGAATATTATCCCAACTGACAGCCCCACTACCAAGTCTGGTATCATTCCATCTCACTGGTTGTCATGGATTTAAACAAATTCTTGGACTGGAAGCTGATTAAAGAATTAGATAGAGCAATTAGAATTGGTCATTTGGTTGAGCAGGTGGGGGTTGAATACAAATGATTTGTTTTATTTGCACTGATGATTGTTTATTTAAATATGTTAGTATCATGAGTTTTAAATTTATGAGTGTAACTTTCTTTGGGAAGGAAAGCTTTCTTTTAAATCTCAAATTTTATTATCTTTTTCTTTTAAAACAAAAGTGCAGTATTTTTTCAGTCTATCCCTTTGTATCTATGTAAGAGAAAAAGAATAGTAATTCCAAAATAAAGAATGCCACTCTGAGACTAGTGATGGCACTTACCCTGAATCCATCATAAAAATTCAGAATGAGGAACTAATAAATTCTAAATACTTGAAATACTTTGGTGTATAGATTGGATATAATGAATTTTATACAAGAAATAAGAAAATTAAACACAAGGTAGCTTGTGCTGAGATTACTTTTGTCCATCACCATAAAATGCTACAAAAACAAAATATTAACCTGAAAGCATGAGTCTTAAATAGCCACAACAAATCAAAATAGACTCTCATGTGGATGTCATGCATAGCATCTAAATCATTCAAAAATGTCAAAACTGCTGTCTATATACAACCATTTCTTTTTCAGATCAGCAATTAAAGAGTTTCAAGTGAATGAACACTCTAGGTCTTAAAGAAGACAATTGTTCCTTAGAGCCTCTAAAAAATGACAAAGAACTTTAGCAAATAACAAAAACTAAATTACTTGAATATTTTCAACAGCAACAAAAAAAATGGGTAGCACATGTAACTAGAAGGGAAAATGAGGATAGAATCAAGATGTTAACATTCCACACTACCTTAAACAAAAGATTTGGAAGGAAACTCCCATCAGTACTAGAACAAGTGATAGCAATGTACTTGATAAGTCTAATCCACTGAAAAACTGTTTTTAAGATTTTATAAATTTAAACCAACAGTATCACTTTTTGGTCAATAAATGTTGAATGATTCTTATATGGAAAGGACTAATTTCACCATTACCTTTCTTGTATCATGATTAGAAAAATTTATTCATCTTTTTTCCATAAAGAAGACAAGTATCTTAATATTGATTTCAAACTTTTTTTTTAATGTATCAATAAATATTAATATTTCAAAATAAATGGCATTTGTTTTATATTATGATAAAGAGATCTGATATAATGTCTTATTCAAATGAATCTTTTTCTTTTTTTTTCTAGGTAAGTATACAAGTTTAATACAACTGATCACAGGTGTTTTTATTGAACAATGTCTTGAAAACTCAGTAAGTATACATACATATATTAACTTATTTACTTTTATTGAGCATGTTATCTTTATAATAAAAATCTTTGACATAAATCTAAAAATAAATATGTGATGTGAAAATTCAATTCTATATGTGAGTGCTGAAAAATTCACAGCTAGAATCATCTTCCAATTTTTTTTTTTTTTTTTAAACAAATTTTTGGTTGGGCAGAGGACTTTTCAACACCACCTGATAAGAGATGATTTTTATTTCTCATTCTAAATATCAAAAACTTTGATTTTTGATATTATTAGATTTTATATTATTACAATTAGGAAAAATGAAAAAATGAAGCTGGAAAATATAGATTTCACTGTTTGAAATAAATAGGGATAGATAAGCATATATACACACTAAATATAATTTTTATGGTAATAAGAAATAATTTAGTATATATTTATATGATTGTATTTATGCATGTATGTGCATATATAGACACATGGCAAAATGGTTATAATGTTCACTTTCCAACCATGAAACCTGGATTCAAATCTCACCATGGTCAATTTGTCAGGTGATAATATTGGCTTGGAAAGGTGATCTTAATATGAAGCGCTATTAAAAAGTACCAGCAAACTATACCACAGGTTATCTCAAGTGTTGTGAGTGAAATTGGATAGACAGAACTCTTCAGAACCTTTCAGTGGTTGTGCTAGCATGAAGTCACAAGTCATCGTGACTGAGGGTTTGGGAGTACTAATATGGTTCAAAACTGGTGATCATACCAGATTATGCACTCTCCCTCAGAAACTGGTTGTTCAGCATAGTTGCAGTATAAACCACTGGATATCTCTGGGGTGTTGAACAAACACAAATGTCTACAACAGTAATTGGCTAACCACCAGACAAATGTAGGCAAAAAAATCGAGAAGCCACAGACAGTGTCCAACTGGCCTTACTATACTATGCAGTCAACAAATCATTTGTATTCAACCCCTACCTGCCCAACTAAAAGTACTCAAACTAAGACATAATCAATCTTGGACAGTTTCTTCATAAATTTTATCCAGATGTGCAAAAACTTACAAGAACACTAGAAAAATATAACAAAAATTAGGCAGACATTGCTTAACAAAACTTTGAATGTATATACTCGTAAATTTTGATATACACATATTTGTGTTAAATGTATATATAAATTTGTTCATATATATATATATATATAGAATATATACATACAGGGTACGATGGGTAAATTGTCGCCATATTTATTTTTAATTTTGTGCATAAGTATTGTTTGTTTTTGATTTTGTTGACTGGTAGGGTCAGTTGGTCACTGTCTGTGAGAAAAGAGCACCATGACGCAATTCACTCTGCTAGAAATTTGGAAGCAGTATGCTGTATTGCTTGGTATTCATGCCAAAAGCTCCAATATGACCATTTCAGAGTGTTTGGGTGTCAATCTGAGGACAGTGCAGAGGATTCGGAAAGAGTTGGATGAGTCTAATAGTGATTACAAAGGTACAGCAGCTCAGAAAACTCACTCTGATCGTTCTGATAAGAAAACAACTCTCAAATTTGTTGGTGAGCACCTCAGACTCAACCTGAAGGCCTACATCAAGTGCCTTGAAGAGGTAGTGCTGCTCTGAATCAAGAGGGTGGTTGCTGGAAGATACTATGTCTGACAACAGGACTCTGCCACACAAGCAGGAGAACCCACTCATGCCTGTCAGACAATTTCTGGGACCACATTACCCCTTACATCTGGCCACCTAACTCCCTAGACTGCAACCTCCTTGATTATTATGTGTGGGGCCCAGTTGAAACTAAGAAAACTCTTTGTAAAACCAAAGAGGAACTGAAGGTAAGGATTATGGCAGCATTCACCAAATTAAACAAAGAGAATGTCCAGAAGAGTTGCAGTAAATCCCAAAATTCCAAAATTATCTGAGTCCATGGTCGAAGCCAATGGCGATTTTATTGAATAAATATGCTCTTTAGTATTTCAAAATATTTTGTATAATTTTGGTAAATATGTGTTAAAATGTGATGCTAGTGTTATTTTCATTTTTGCATATTTAGATGACAATTTATCCATCGCACCCTATATATATATATATATATATATATATATATATATATATATATATATATACACACACACATATATTCCATCAGTATGTGTGTAGGAATAGCATCTGTACACATATTTGTCATATATATATGCATGCAAAAAATTATGAATAACTCTCATGTTACTGTTTGTGTTACTCTTTTCATATGCATTTAAAGAAGTGAATTCAAAATTTTAAATTAATTCCTGGATAAATCTTAATACCTGCAAGCCTTCCAGTAATGGTACTGGAAATAGAAGATAATATTCTCTTTGAGGAAACCATTTTCCTCTCTCTCTATTTTGTCTTTCACTCTCTACTTAGTTGCAATTTCTTCAGATCTTTCTTTCATTTTTCTTTACCTTATGCATGCACATACATGCAATGTTAGCTTAATTATAGTAAATAAGCGTATTCATTCTTCAAAGATGAGGATTCTGGGAAGGGTAGACTTTAGCCCAATAATGGATAATGGTGTTTATCCCCTAGCTGTGCAAAGATTTCAAGGTATTAAGATAAACTTTGGCTTTACTTCCTGCCATTTATTATTTTATACCTTTCCTCTCCTACCACTTTTTGTTTGTGTAATGTTTGATTTGTCTATTGTATTTTCTCTTTTTAAACCATAATTTTGTTTCTAGTTAACTTATTCTGAGGTGATACTTTTAGATTATCAAAATAGCCTTTGATTTTTAATTTTTTACACGATTTGTTTATCTTTCTTTTTAAAATATTATTTTTTCATAAACAATATTCTTTAAATTTTTACTATATTATTTTACTAGAAAATTTATTTTAAAAGAATTTTTATTTGAATTTTTAATCCTTTTTACATTTCTGTTTATTCATATGAGTTTTCGTAATTTTAAGTTAAGGATTTCATTTTAAAACTTGGCTTTCATGTATTTTTGTTTTAATTGTTTTCATATTTTGCTAATCATTAACATCTTGGTTTTCCATTTCTGTTTGAATTTAAAATTTCTCAGTATTTTTATTATCTGAAGTCTTCTATTTAATCTCTACATTTTTCTCTATTTCTTTCCTCCACTAATTTATTTTTTCAGAAAGATTTTAGTCTTGTATTGACTGACATTTCCAGATGACATTCCCTTACCTTATTAATGATTTAGCAGTGAGCAGGTGTTTCTTGGGATGAGTTTCTTCAATTTGCCTACATTTTAAAGAACAGCAAATTTCAGGATAGAATTTTCATTTCATATGCCAGATTCATTCATTAAGTCCTCAGGGCATTTATCTCTCCATCAACTGGTAATTAGCTAACAAAAATTTGCAAATAAATTACAATATTTTAAAATCCAAATAAGATTTTAAATATTTTCAAAAATTTGTCTTTAACGGCATTAAGATATGCAATATATTTAATTTTTCCTTTAATTCATTGACTATTTTTATTTATTTTCTTATAATATTGTTTAATGAATATTCCTTCTTTTAAATTTTGAAAAAAAATTACAATGTTTATATAAAAGGTAGTTCTTTTATTCCAATAAAAAATGCTTTCTTTGTGGTTAAGTATGGATTACACTATGCCAATTTTTCTTCTCGACCACTCATTTATGAATTTATTTCATAAAATGATGTTGCCAAATACACCAGCTTCAATGAAGCATTTTATGAAGTAGGCAAATTTTACTCAATGATTTGTTAGGCTAACCTTTGAACTGCAAGATGTTACAAATCATTCTTAACATGAAAATATTTTAATAATAATGACTATATATCATATATATTTGGTGCAATATTCCCCTTATCAGTCTAAGTGTGTATAGGTAAAGTTAAATCTGTACACTTGGGTTCCTAATTGACTAGTGAGGGGGTCATATTTACTTTGTCTTTTTGATGAAATTTTCCACCCCCCTCACCAAAAATGTTTCACTTTAATTAAGTCATAAAAATCAAATCAATCTGACCTTCTTCACATTTTGTACTCTGACATATTAAATAATTTCCCAAACTGCATTTTAAGATACTCCCTGTTTATTGCATATTGAGAAAAAATTTGCCCCCATTTATTAAGATTGCTCTTGTATTAAGGGCTTATTAGTACAGATAATGATAATGGTAATATCATATTATAAGGAAACATTCGGTATTCATTGACTGAGCAGTCATTACCACTGTCAGATGAAATTTATAAAATCTTCTTCTTAAAACAATTTTTCAGGAAAATCAGTTTTTCAAGTCCAGTAGCTGTTATTACTCTTTCCAGTATTGATTGGGGTGTGGAGGGTGTTGTCTTCCTTCCTAACTTTTTGTCTGAAGTAGTGTGCTCTTGATTATGTCATTATTTTCTCTTCAAGTTACATGTACTAACCATCTTAGTTGTTGGATGCTGTTGAAAGTTTTCAAGTGATGTGGTTTCTGTTATTTGGTACAGTTCTTTGTTTGGGATTTTTATGATTCTCTTACACCCATCTAGAAGGTTTGAAATGGGATGGCCTTCACAGAGATCTAACAAATAAATTTGAGTTTTGTATTTCTTGTAATTATAAATATAGCATGGTTTAAAAGTTCATTAAAAATTTCAATTTATCTTTTTGGAAAAGTTGCTAATTTTTATAATAGATAAATTTTATATATAATGTGAGAGTGATGTTAAAATTTAAATATTGCATTATTGAAAGTTTTTAAAGTGATAAAATTCCTAGATCATTTTTTTAAAACAAAAGATTTTTAAAGTATTATCAACAATTTGATTAAATTTTTGATAAATAATATTCTATTGATTTAAAAATAGATACTGAAATATTCTTAACTCTTATTGATAAAAATTACATTTCTTTCCTTTCTTATTATATAAACCAAACACTGTTTTAAAAGAAAAAACAAAAACTGTAAAATTTTTAATTCAAAAACGTTCTTAAAAACATTTCATATCTAGATAATTTCCAACCAAATGCTCAAGCAATTTTTCATATTTTCTGCTAAAAATCTAAAAAAAAAAATATACACCCTTTTTAAAGTAAGCAAATGACTTAAAAATGAATATTAAAAAAGGTTTCTTGAAAAAAAAATTAATGTTTTTATAGGAATATTTTGTCGGATTTTTTTATGTTTCTGTAGGCTTGATTTAATCTGGATTACTTTTTTTCTCTCTTACTTTATTTAATACAAGTGGCAGAAGCAAAGATAACCTCCTTTTCTCTCCTTCTCTAAACAAATCTTATTTTATTGCAATTGAAACAGTTACCTTCCAAATTTATTCCATTAATATCAAAGTCTCTCTACAAGTCTCTTTCAGCCTCCAGGCTCACTTATTTCAATGATATAAAATGTTTAAAAAAAATAATAGGTGAATATATCAGAACCCAGAAACATCGATTAGAAATGAACTTAATGTTCACATGTTACTTGTACAACTGAAGATGGAGATGCCAGAGAAGAAAAAAATTCAAAGAAAGTGTTACCTAATATTTTTCATCTTCCATTTTCTCAAGATAAAATTGGAAAATTTTATTGTTTTTTTTTTTTTTTCAGCCTTAAAAAATATTTGTAAATTTTCTATCAAGTAAGGATATGATTTAATCTGGTTCAATCCATGTCAGGTCAAATAAGACTTTCAACTTAATATTTAAAAAAATGGCTACCATAAAAATAAAAACATTATGATCCTTCAAAAGCAAGCTGATTTAAAAAAAGTAATCAAATAAATGTATTATTAGATGAATAAAAAATAATAGAATAATTTCAAACATATATTTTAAAGAAATTGCTTTTAATAATAGGTTGTCTTAATTATTAGACAAATTATACTTATAGAAATGGCCTTTCTTAAAATTACTAAAATTCATTTTAAGAAAATGATGTAATTTTTTTTTTTAAATGAATATTTAGATTTAAAAAAATTGTAATTTGAAAAATATATTTAAAGAAAGTTGTTTATTTAAAAGAATTTTTCAAAAAATGCACACAGTTCACCTGTTGAAAAGTATTCTTTGATTTTTATTTTTTTCTTCCATGTCTGACTAATCCAGTCATCTTAATCTGTTACCTAAGGATACTGGATATGGAAAAATAAGTTTTACTCAGAGGCAGTTGTTGAATATTTTTCTATCTTGTTTCATACACCTGTTGGTTTTTCCTTAAATGATGATACAATTTATTAATACTCTCAATGTCTTTTTTCTCTCTCACTCTGTCTTTTTTCCTTTCTCTTCATTTCTCTTGATGTCTCACCTTTAATAATTTAAGGAAATTTCTTTTTGTTAAACTTTCTTTTCATATATATATATATTGATTTTTTTTGTTTTTTTTGGTGGAGGGACACATGCCTAAGTGGTTATAATGTTCACTTTCTAGGTTTGAATTTCACCATGGTGACTTCTTGATGTTATTGGTCTGGGGAAGACAATCCCAGCATGCAACACTACTGGAAACTACCTAAAAACCATATCACAGGTTATGATCATTAAAAAATGGCAACAGTTATGGAATAACTGTCATAATAATAAACTATACAATATTCAGCCAATCTCTTGGTGAATAGATCTGTGGTTACAAAAGATAAGAAAAGAGAAGATAGTTCTAACTAGACTTTATATTGGATATACACATGTTACTCACAAACATTTATTGAGAAATATAATCTCACCAATATGTGTACCATATCAGGTGCCATAGTTAGGCACATACTGCTAGAATGTTGCAGCTTCTGGGAAATCCAAAACAAGTATTAAAGAACAATCTTAGAGAACTTTTTGAAAACATTAAACCAGATAACATACTGCAATTTGTCAAAAAGATTTGTCTTTACAATAAATTATTTAAAAAAATGTTTATAAGTGTTTACAAAAAATCATTCTTGACAAACAATAAAACATGTTTTCAACCATACCCAACAAACGATAAAACATGTTTTCAACCATACCTGACAAACGATAAAACATGTTTTCAACCACACCCGGCAAACAATAAAACATGTTTTGAACCATAGTTTATTGTCATACCCAGAATGAGACCCACAAAAGATTGAAGAGCCATTAAACAAAATTAATCAATCAGTCAATGAAACCACAAGTTAACCCAAACCTTATGAGTGAAATTGGGTAGTTGGAACTGTTCAGAAACTGTGGATGGTGGTGTGAACAGAAAGTTACAGGATTTGAGTATATTAACCTTTTAACAAAACTGATAATCATGCCAGATTATGCACTCACTCAATGAAATTGTAACTAAGGTTCTGATCTGCCAGGTTGGTTTCAGTCATTTTCCTTCCACGTCGCCTCTCTGTGCCTTTTCTATAAATACTTTTATGGCAATTGTTTGGATGAGCTCTTCACTATGGTACATAGACTTTTTGAATTTAAGCACAATATCTCATCAATTTACAGTTGAGCTGGCTAGATGTAACCATAAGTTCTATGCTAACAGTTTCTTTTCTCACACTTCTCACTTGTGGGACTCCCTTCTGGCTCGATGCCTTCCAGCCAACTTTAATCTGCAACAATTTAAATGCAAATGTCAATCGCTATCTACTCTCCTCCTGATTACTCATTTCTCTTCCTGCTCATTATTAATGTTTCTGTTTCTAATTCTTCCACACCCTGTAATTGCTTGTGTCTTAGTGGCTTTACTGTCTTGCATGGTGTGAAACTGATTAAAATAAAAATAAAAAATCTCTCCAAATTTCATGTTTTTGTTCAAATGCATTTGAATGTTTGTCATTATTAAAAGCTAAATGCTGCCAGTATCATAAACAAAAGTTTTGTTAGCTATATCCTGGCATTTGTAGGAATATTACATTTCAAATTTAAATATACAGCCAAACCTTTTTGAATTTAATAAAACGTTTATATGTTGCTTATATATAAGTTATCAATTACAGATCTGTTCATTTCCACAAGTACCAAAACTTTTCAGCCAACTTTAATCGGTAAAAATTTAAATGCAAATGTCAATCGCTATCTACTGTCCTCCTGATTACTCTTTCCTCTTCCCACTCATTATTAATATTTCTGTTCCTAATTTTTCCACATCCTGTACCTGCTTGTGTCTTAGTGGCTTTACTGCCTTGCATGGGGTGATACCAATTAAAAAAAAATGTGTGTATCTGCATGTATATGTCATCTTGCTTGTCAATTGTAGATCTATCTTTTCCAAATCAATTAGAGCTCTCAGCTAAAACAAACATTAGTCGCATTGCACTATATTTTGGTAGGTGAGAAAGACATAAGAAAGGACAACAATTTTCTGTCCATCACACACACAGCCCACTTGAGGCACAAGGATATATAAAGAAGGCAAATCATCCTTTCTTATCAAAGGGTACCTGGTATGCTTCTGAAGTAATGCATGCCCCTTCTATGTTAACTGTTTCAGTAACCATTGTTACCTCCCACCGTATTTTCTGCATAGATGTAGGGTTGAAATAAAGACCCCTTCCATTTTGCAAAAGATCCTTATATTGATTTCTTTTACCCCTTGTGATGACCATTTTGGCACAGGGCTTTGTAATTGACAATTACTCAAAGCAATCACTGATGGTAAGACAGCTGTTGAAATGGTATGAAATTGGTTGATGAGATGACAGTATTAATAGTGAGCTCTTTGTGAAGTGAGTAAATATAGAGGATTTTTTTCAGTGATGTTTTGAGGAGATGTTATGATGGTGAGTCATGTCTCTGATATGAAACTGACTTGTTATGATAGCCATTACTGTTCAGGTTAAAGTTGGTGATGGTGAAATGACTGAGAATTTTAAAGATACAGAGCAATGTAATAATCTTGTATCTTAGCTTTTTCCAACAAACCACTTCTCTGTAGTACAGACTCCCAAGAGGATGTTTCCCAGTTCACAACAATCTTAATCTGTTCAAGTCTATAGATAACTGTTATCATCCATATAATCTACCCCTTAACATAATCCTCTACCTCCAGTTGCCTCCAGGCCTTGTCCAGGGTGAACCTTACTATGAAAAAAGAAAACAACTTCTTATTCTACTGCTATGTGGCAGGTCCCTATAATTTTATGTCCTTTGTAAGTATAAACACTCTTTTTCTTTTATCCTTCCATTTTACTGATCTGACATCCACCTACACAAACCTGTCAGGTAAATTATTTAGTTTCCCCACTAGTCCCTCTTCAATATGTTCTATAAGTATCAAATTTTCTGAGCCCCTTTTTCTCATTATGTTTCCCAGAAATTTCAACTCTTTCTCATTCTAAGTATGTATCCTTTTTGTTTCCATTTTTCTTAAACCTTCCTTATTACTCACATTCTCCTTCCCTGTTATTTTCAGTATCATCTGTACTCATTATGTGTCTCAGTTGTTTTATTCTAAGTATAATTGTCTTTTTTGTTTCCATTTTCCTTAGAACTTCCACATTGCTCAGATTTTTCTCCTTCCCTGTTATTCTCAGTATCATATGTACTCATATTGTGTCTCAGCTCTTTCATTCTGATTCCAAGTATAATTGTCTTTTTTGCTTCCATTTTCCTTAAAACGTCCTCATTGCTCACATGTTCTGTCAGTGGTATTCTTGGAATTCTTCTGTAGAAGCACAAGTTGCCTCAAGTTTCCTCTTCATCTGTGAGGAAATTGTCCAACATACTCTGTCATTAAGAAGAATCAATATTGCATAGCAGTTCAACACATTTTTCTTTGTTTCTAAAAATATTTTCCTATTTCTTAATTAAATTTTGGAAGGCATCTTTCACTATTTCAATGTATTTTTGAATTTCCTGTCATCTGTTAAAACACTTTCCAGATAATAAACTTTCTGTACTTTGATTTTGACATCTTCATTTTGTAGTTTCTTGAACTGTTTATCTTGCTACAACCATATGTCATGTAACTAATATGAGTAAAAATAAGAGTGAAGACTTACAATGAACTAACTAGTCATTTTATTAGAATTATCAGTTCTGTATGGCAGAGTAAATGCATGAGGATCCATGTTACATTTTATGCTAATGTTAAAATGAGAAAATAAACAAATATTAAGATTTAAAAAGTAACAGCTTAGAAGATAGCTGAGTCACTCATGGTAGTAAATCTTATTTTTAAAATAGTTGTGATGGCTGTAATAGCATCAGCTACAAAACTGCATTTTCACTGAAAGCTTTATTAGTTCTTCAGAAATAACCAAATATAAGAACAATGGCACCATGACTTCAAAAAGATTTTTTTTTTTTTTGGCATGTCACTAATCTAATCAAGGCTTTCTTTTCCATTTTGGGAAGGTATCCAAATTGTATAACCCTGACTATTGACTTGGCAAAATCTATAGCTTTATCTTCTTGAGATTCTCTGCCTATCTTTGGCAAGCTTAGTAATAAGAACCTGGACAGGTGGCACCGTGCTTTGAGCAAAGTTTTCTTCATTATTTTTATTTATTTACTTCTTGCCTATCTATCTCAGAAACATCTTGTAACAAGACCAACTTTCTTTACTTAATGCAAAATCTTCAGGACATAAGATGAGAATCTAAGATTTTAATATTATTTTCTGCCATTAAATTACAAGTTATTTCAAATTTTTTAATCATTTTCATGCTTTTTCAAAAGATGTTTTATGATATGTAATTGAATAAAGAAAAATGAAATTTTAAAAAAGTTTTGATTTTGATAACCCTTTGGATGTTTACAAAATGAATTCAATCAGAAGGTAATTTTTCATCAGCAGTATTTCCATTTAACATCCATTGTTTTACATTCCTATATTCCCACTACAAAAAGACAAAATTTATTAAAAGCTACAAAGAACAGGAAATTGTGAAGAGCCATGATTGCCAATGTCCTGAAGGTAGATAGCATATAGAAGATATATCCCACTGTGTTTAAACTCTGGATAATGTAATAACTTTGATGATTTAAGAATTCAGTATAGAATTTAAGAAATATACTTTGAATTATAATTGTTAAAAAATTTTTGCTTTTTGACAACTTTTACTTAGAAAAGCTTTTACAAATTTATTTATTCATTTTTTATGAATTTAACGCAAATTTCTTGAATCATGTATGAGATCTTTACCAGCTGTTTTTATGATTCATGAAGTAAGACTGTTTTATTAACCTGCTATAAAATGATCTACTAATTTGTAGACAGGTTCAATAGGAGTAGACAGATTTGCCTACCACCTGGTTCGCACTCCTCCACAATTTTTGGACAGTAGCAGTTTATCATTTGTTTCCTGTTTAGAATTGGGTTTCTGGTTCCTTCTAAGGTCTTCTCATTCTCTATTCACTCCCAGTAGCTCCTTGTGTATTAGTGACATTATCACCTTGCTTGGGGTGAATTGATTAAAAAAAAATAATCAGTATATGTTACCTCTATCTATATGCATAAAAAATTAAAACAAAAAGCACTATTCAGAAAACTTCATTTACTGTAGATATAGTTCTTGATGAAGTGTATCTTCCTTTTAGTGTCTTAGAATCTGAGCAAAATTTTTCTTATATGTAAATTGGTAAACTATAAATTTGGCAATATTTTTTTATTGAAAACTGACATTATTAAATCAGTGAGAAAAGATGAAAAACTATTGAATATGTAATTTAGTTATTACTGATTAAAACCTTTTGATAAAAATGGTGTCCGCTACTATTTCTGTTTCTTAGAGTTGTTACGTGCTTCAACAGATCATTATTGTTGTCATCACTGATGTTTCCATGGAAATGGTAACCATGGTTCATTCTCAAAAACCAAGAGTAGTCCCTTAAGGTTTCCTACCTTTTGCAGAAAATTTTCTCCTGTAATCTCAGAAGTTTCCATCTAACAATCCAGCCAAGCTGCCATCATTTTTTTGTTTCTTCTCCCTCCACTCTCCCCCTTTTCTCTCTTTATCTTGCTTTCTTTCGGAAAGCTGATCAATATTATTGAAACGTATCAAAAACATCAATACATAATACGACAGTTCCCTCAAGCAGTGTTCCCGTGGAAACCCTCTGTATTGATCCCATTAAACCTACTTTTACTTTTCCCTTTTTGTAATTTTCTCACAACATAAATATCTTTCTGCTGATCTTTTCTTTTTTTTTTCTCTTATCTCTTTCCCTTTTTTTTTTCTGCCTTCTTATTTCTCTTTCACTTTATTTTCATAATCTTTTTTTTCTTCTTTTCTTTTCTTTTTTTTTTTTGAAATATTCTTTTTCTTTCCTTCCATGCCTTGTGATTTTACACTGCAATCTGCATGGACCTGTTATTTCTAAGTTCTTTTGGACCCTACTTAAAGTAAGTTTTGCTGAGACACTTACTGCTACTGGTTTTCTTTTAAAACCTGTTGAACAAAATCTCATTTTAATCTTAAACTGGGAAATATTAAAGTTATTTTCTTGTTTTTTCCTCTATGTATTATGTCCCTTCATAGGCGATCATGGCTCTCCATAACTTCCTGTTCCTTGTAGCTCTAAATAAATTTTGTTTTTTATTATATCTCCTTTACCTTGTTCCACCATCCATTTACTCAAGCTTACTAAGTAGGCTATGTAGGGTTTTCCTCTGTCTGATTTACCTTCAATGTATCCTGTGAGTATCAAATTTTCCAAGCCTTCTTTCCTCATTGTGTGTCCTAGAAATGCTAAACTATCTCTTCCTGATGTTAAGTATAAGTGTCCTTTTTGTTTCCATTTTCTCTAAAACTTCACCATTTCTCACATGTTGAGTCTATGGTATTCCTGACATCCTTCTGTAGAACCACATTTATTTTGCTTCAAATCTTTTCTTCATCTGTGAGGAGATTGTGCAGCATTTATTGCCATATAGGAGGACTGATATTATGTAACAGTTCAGTATCTTTCTTTTGTTTCTAACAAAATTTTTCTGTTTCTTAATACTTTGCTTAACTTTTGGAAGGCATCTTTGGCTATCCCAATGCCCCTTGAATTTCAAGATGGAGTGCATAGCTGTCAGTAAGAGGATGTGTGTGTGTGTAATGAATGCACGGACGCAATTTTTTACAGATTTGCACCAAAATTTACGTGCACATATTCCAAGTTAGCAGGAAGTCCAAGACTGACTTTGCATTTCCCAACTCCCATCGATAGTGGCAATAATCAATTTTTTCATGCTTCTACAGCAGTTTTCATGTAGTTTGCGGCCATTTTCTACTGGCCAGAGTGAGAACCTATAGCTGGCTGCCATGAATAGGCAAGAAGATTCTATTGGCCAGCGTGCGAGCCAATAGCTGACTGACACAAATGTTAACTAGCATGCAAACTTGCAAAAAAAATCAATAGCTGTATTCGTCACAAGTGGGGAAAAATTTAAAATCTGCATGGCACTTTACTCCAATTGGCTCATTCGCTTACTTAAACTCAACGTTGATTCTGATTCCACAGAACTGGGTTGGGTGTGAAAAAAAGTATTTGTTGTTAACATTCTTTTTTCATTCAGTTTTCACAGTTACGAGTCCTTTTTTAAAGCTGATCGTTTTGTGTTCATTTTGTTTATTTCTTTTTTCGTAACAGATTTAATGTTTAGTATAGAGCTTAGAAAAAATTCGCAGTGTGAGATAGGCAAGAAGTAAGGCATGTTGCAACATCAGCACGGCAAATGGCACTCCTTTAAAGGCAAGGAAGGGCAAAAATATTTTAAGTGATAGCAATTGCTGTATGAGTCGTACGATTTTTGAATCGAGCACGGGCAACACCAGGCCATGCTGCTAGTAAATATATATATATATATATATTTATAAAGAGAAGTGGCATATATCATACAGTAAAAATAAACTGTTTCTGAAAAAGTGTAAAAAATTTATAAATTATGTCAAAGAAATAAAAGTGTTTTTACAGATTTCAATTGTTTCATCAGCAATTAGGAAAAAGTGAAAACTTGTCTTAAATATTAAAGTTTTTTTTCCCAAACTCTAAAGTTTTCTGATTAATCATGAAAATCAAAGGAGAATTTTTTTCTTTTTCTTTTTAAATTTTGATTATCTGGAAAATTTGATTAAATGTACAATTAATGCTTTCTGATGATGTTAAAATATATTTGTTTTCTCTTGTTACATTACATTATCACAAATAATAAATCTTAATAAAAGAAAGCATCATGTAACTGTGATTGAAAATCATCTGAATGCAGTAAATGCTAGAATTTGTTCAGCTCAAGTTAATTGTCTTTGGAGAGATTTGTTTCAGAATATAAATTTTATTTCAAGACAAAGCCAGCCATGAAAGGAAAATAAAAGAGATAACCACAAATGTCTGACATAAATGCAAGATCTGAATAGAAGTTTCTCATTTCTGTCTTAAATTTTGAAATGAGGAATTATCTTTTGGACTGTTGTCCTCATCTTGGTCTCTGCACATTTAATCACAGATCGTATGAAGAGAAATGGTATTATAAGAACCAAATACAAGAAACACCTGAAGAAGGCCAAATGATGCTGCAGTTGAAACATTGGTAACAAAAAAAATGCCCAAGATAAGGACAACAGTCCAAATGAATTAGTTCATAAAGAAGTGACTCAGGAATGAAATAACATTTCTACAGAAAAAAAGTAGAATTAATCTTCATGTTCATTATTTTAGCCATAGCTTCTAAAATGGACATTATCTTTATTTTATATATATATATATATATATATATATATATATATATATATATATATATATACGATAAATGAATATATAGTTGAAAATTTTGCTTATTTATTGGAAATAGAGTTTATAGATATAGATAGTGTTGACATAGGAATCAACACTGCATGGTGACTCAGTTTTATAACTAAATAGCATCTTCAGAGTGATTTGAAGCTCCAATCGAAAAGTAAAATTAACTGTCATTATATAATGATCGATTTATATCTCTACTCTATCTCTCCCACACAGATATATATAATGGACTCTCCCATCAGTTTCAATGTATGAGGATCTGACAACTTAATCACTTGATTCAGTTATGAATTTTGTGTGATAATCTTAAGTAAATAAAAACAAACGAATCAGAGTAAACCTCCAAAAAACCCACACACGTGATTTGATTAAAGTGGTGAGGGCTTGTACAGAACCACCCACACTTTTCTGAACTATTGATACACTCTGTTGGTACAATAAGTGCCACAGACAAAGCAGACAATAGACCTCAGGCTCTTTTTGTGTAAGAGTTTTCCATCTCTTAGACCAGATATATTCTAGAACACTAAAGACCCTGGTCAGCCCTTATATATATATATATGTATGTATGTATGAATCAAAATTGCATGATGACTCAATTGATTATGTAATCATAAATCATAAAACATAAAATTAAAAGTCATCATGCAGTGTTGATTTCTATGTCCATACTGCTTATAGAAACAAACGTTCTATCCTTAGAACTATCATTTTACCCCATAAATATAGCAAACTTTAAACAGTATAATTATCTAGAAGATGAAGCCAAGAAAATGAGCTACAGGTGGTTTCCTTTATGGTTGAAAGAACTTTATATTCCCTATCAGTACCAAAAATTAGGGTTCCAGCCCACATGCCATGAGCGTCACTGTTGGTGTTTTTAGTGGACTGGAAAACAAAGCAAATAAACCCTCTTCAATTAGAAGGCTGACTTGACAAAATTTTCCTTACAACAATTTCTGCTTTTGGCCTTGTACTGTCCTAAGCTAAGATTAATAAATATTGCAAAAATATAATCAGGGACATATTCTTTGTATTTTTTTGTATTTGGTGGAGGCTCTTATTTTATGGAAATTTTCTAGTTACAAGACCTTAAGAAAACCATAACCAAATCACTCCATCCTTGAGGCATGCTCACTTTTTGTAATACAATGTTTCTTTCACTAAAAATAAATTCCAAAGTAAAGAAAACAAATTGACACATTTGATTAATAATAATTTATAAGTGCTTGTAATTTGCACACACAGACCCTGGTATATTCTGTCATGAAAGAAAACTTATCTTTATTCAATATACTTATGTATGCAGGGTTCTCATGAATAATTAAAAGGTTCACCAGGAGCAATAACATAGCCTCTTTACTAGTGTACATGCTGTTATATATTTTATATATATTGTTTTATTTATATATCACTGATTTCAATTCAACCCTACCAAGATGTACATTGGCTTCATAGGAAAGAAAAAACAATAAACTAGCCTAGAGTATTGTATATATCAAAAGTGTCAACATTTGCCCAAAATGAGACACTTACTGTTAAATCTCCACCATCATGGACTGAATCATTTTCTAGAAAGTTTCATTTCAGTGTTTTCAAGGAGAGAATAAAATAATAGATTGATTGTTTGATGTGATTTTATGGCTTATTTATCAAATTCTTTGTGGGTTATTTAAAGCCAAAACATATTTTAGATTGTAACAATAATTCTTTTTTTTTTTTTTTTTATTTTGCATTAACAATTTTCTTTTTAGAATAACATGGATTTTTCCAGATACAAGTCTTACTATTTAACCTATAGCTTAGGGCAGGAAGTGGATTTATGCCTTTCCCAAGGGTATTTGCACATAAGTGAATGTAACAAACTGGACTAGAATTTGAACTCTGGACTCCAGTTTCACACTCTGAGCTGCTATAGATTGCACTACCTGCACATCACAAGATTAAATAAAAGATGAAAAAATTGTTTCACTTAAAACAGTAACTCTCTAACCAACTAATACTCATGCTTATCTATTTTCCTCCCTCTGTCAATTTTCTTTTTCACTATGCGTAAATGTGGGAAAACTTGGGAATACGTCAGCTATATTGAAAAAGATAAGCAGGAAAGTGACTTGAGAAAACTGATTGACAGTAAGGAGTAACGTCATAAAATTTTCAATTGGGGAGGGAATCCGAGAGGAGAAATAACAAGATAGAAAATAGTGAAGAAGAAGAAAAGAAAAAAAAAAGGAATACTACAAATGAGAAAATGAGAAGAAGCAGAGAGTTTTAAAAAAAACATGAGAAAAAGAAAGTAAATAAAGAATTGTGCTGAAGGGAGAAAGAAAAAGAAGGTTATAAAAAGAAAATTTAGAAAAGAAAGGGGAACTGTAAGAAAAAAAGTAGATTTAATTTCCTTTCAGACTTTGGAAGTTAAATGGTAATTGGTTTGTGGGGGGGGGATGTTAATTTTGCCAAAGAAAGTGTAAACGCCACCAGTTCACTGGGTGGGATAATTATCTCTCTACTTCAGTTTCATTTTTTTTTTAACTGTTTTGGATCTAATTTTTTATTTAAAACTTGTTTTTCACTGAGATATTATTTTTCTGGTTGAACAATATAGATATACAGTTGTGTATTTGGGCAACAATCTCTCTTTAATACATGTTACATTGAACAATAAACTGATAAAGTACATTTCTTTAGTTTTTATTCTATTTTTCTTGCATGCATACAAGTGTTTTATTTTCTGGATAGTCCTGGGTATGACAATAAACTACATCCAGCAGCAAGGAGGAACCACCTCTTAATTGCTGTTGATCCCAGGTCCACTCTGAACCCAGATAGTAAAACCAGTTAAGGTCCCAGCTATGGACAAATAGTGAACCCCTAATCAAAACACTATAAAAGTTCAAAAATACATTTTTATAGTAAAAATACAAACAATGTATTTTTATATTAAAATCTGACTAACAATTCTTATTTGTAGCAAGATGACCAACAATAAATTTTATCAGTAGTTGAAGTCATACAATTGCATTCAAATTATTTAGATTTCAGCATTAAACAACCCATAGAAGTTAATATGCAGTTGCCTTCTCCAAGGTTTTCAATTCAATCTTGTCCTTCTTCTAGATCATTTATCATCTAAGGCTAGAGAGCCCAGTCTACCGTACTATTTAACCCATAGCATGTGGGAGAAGTGATGTATTCATATCTTTATACTACCTACACCTACATGCTAGTCAGTATATGAATTTATACACTGTTTCTCTCTCTGTCTGTGTGTGGTGTGTGTGCATATATATATATATATATATATATATATATATATATATATATATATTATTGGGAGCTCAGCCGAATGGTTAGAACATTCACTTTCTGACCATAAGACCCAGTTTTGAATCTCACCATGGTCGATTCCAGCATGTGGCACCTTTGGAAAGTGGCTGAAAACCATGTGGAAGGTTGACCCAAGCCTTGTGAGTGAAACTGGGTAGACGGAACTTGTGGGTCATCGATATCTGTGCCAGCACAAAGACACAAATCATGGCCAAGGATTTGAGTGTGCTGGCCTTGTTCAAATTGTTCACACTAGATAACACACTCTCTCCCAGAAACTGTAACTAAGGTCTGCTCAGCATAGTAGCAGTATAAAGCACAGGTTGGCTCTGTGGGTGTTGAACAAACACAAATGTGCCTGAGTGAGCATTTGCAATAGGGATTGGCTAGCTGCTCTAGTAGACAGGTATCCTCGAATAAGAGTGGCCAGCTATTATATATATATATACATACATATATATATATATATATATATATATATATATATATATATATATATATATATATGCATATAAATGTGCAAAATATTGCTTCGGAAAGATTACTACAAATCCAAGAAGACTGAATAAACATCACTAAATCTCTTAAGATATATTAACAAGTGTGCAATGAAGTTTATATATAAGTGTAAATAAGTGTATAAATGTTTCTCTTTTTCATATGTATGTGTGTGCAACTGTAAGGCTGTATATTACTTGATATATTGTCTCTGTACATTATCTGTAATCGATCGCAATAGTTTTCAAAATAGCTGCTAACATTTTTGTCCCCTTTGTACTTTCATTTATTTATTTTCATACTGATCTATAATACATTAGAAGCCATTTTTCCCAACTTGCATTCCTGTACATTAGGAAAAATAAATCCATGAGGGAAGGAGCTTTTCTATGAATGTTGCATTTTTCAATTTACAAAAATAAGAATAAGCATAAATCCTAAGTTAGATAATGAAAAAAAAAAGTGAAAGAAAATTTTTTTTTTTTTTATTTTAAATAACAATAATTTTGGTTGTTAGTTTTCATAAAAATAATTTTTCATGGTATCAACGAGCTGGGAAGCCTGTTGCTTCTACTGCCAAAGATTGCAATGAAAAATGGATAAACTGTTTCCCATTACTCTGAAAAGTATGTATCCAGAAAACCATGTCTTTACTCTGAGGGGAAATGGTTAATATTTAACACACTTGGAAATCTCTATTTTCTTTTCTGATAAATGCATTTATTCTATCCATAAGGAAAGGTATTTTTAAGGATATTTCAAAGCAATTTTAACTTTTTTATCATTTGGCTGTTAGTTGTTGTATCCTATTTTATAAAAAATATCCAACTTATTCATAATTATATCTATTTTAAAAACATGTTCTTATCTCATTTACTTAAAACCAGTTTTTATTTCATTAAAAATAAATCATTAATTTGTAATTAATCAATTGTCTCTAAATCAATTTTTTTTCTTGTTATACATAAATATTAGGAATCAGTTAACTAATGTTATTATATCTAATTGCTTTATTAAATACAGCATTTATAGGAAATAATTTATGAGACAAGTAAAAGAAATATTCACAGATGATCTTATTTCTAAACTAGATATAATTGTTCTTGGAGTTTGATTGTATGAAGATTTTTGAAAAAAAAATTAGCTTTAAAAAAATTGAAATTTATTTCTGAAATTTAAAATAAGTTTGTTTGTTTTTTTTTAAATTAATAGACAATTTTTGCACTTGAAGTGAGCCACTGACTTTTCTCTTTTGTTGAAATAAGTAAAGAAAAATAGATTTTAAAATGTAATATTGCCAAGAAAAAATTCTGTATTCAAAGCCTTAGAATTCAAATTTTTTCCCAAACATGGTACTGTGACTGCAACACAGAAATGCTTCTTTTCTAGATTTCAAATGAGATGTTTTCTACAAGTGTTGGCTGTTTTTTGTCATAAAGAACCTGATCAACAATAAGATTGTCTGATATTTTTCAGTACTGACAGCAGAAAGTGTGGGATGAGAAAAAATACTTCTCCATAGCGCCAACTTAATCTGCCATACCTAAATACTCAAATCCAAATTAAAAAAAAAAAAAAGTAAAATCTATTTGGTTCTTTTTTGTTGTTGATTTCTTTTCATTAAACGTAGCCAAGGAAAAATTGGTAGTTGATACACAAAAAAAATAGAGAGTTTCTTATATACAGAACAAATGAAGTGTCTACCTTTCAAGACATGAGCAACAACCTCTCCACTAATTAATTTTTGTCCATCTGAAAGCTATCAAATAAGATTATCAAACTTGAGTGGGAGGTATGGAGGGAGATACTGTAAGTAAATCTGTGATATAAAGAGGAGGAGGAAGAGAGTGCAAAACCTGATTGTCTGGTGTGAGTAGCTGGGTTAAATTAGTAGAAAAGCTGTTGAGGAGGATGGATTTTATTTTATGCTCTGAAAATGAGTGATGAAGGAACTGCATTTGATGCTGACTGAAAATTTCTAGCACATTGAGGATTGCATGAGTTATTTCCTACATTGACTTAGGATTTTTATCAGCTTATTCAAACAAAAACCTAATCTGGTCACAATATGATCTCTACCATGTATGTGTGTATGTATCTATATGTACGTACATACAGATGCCAGTAGTAAAAGTAACACAGTAAACTAGCATCTTTTTGTTTAAAGAATAAAAATGTTATCTTTTTAAGAGGGACTGGGGGAGAAATAGATAATCTGAGTGAAAGAGAAAATTCTTATCCTTATATATCTTGATTTAAACAATTTTGAAACATGTTTCATGCTATGTATGAGGGTCAGCTGAAAAGTTCATAGCTTGACCAAGATACTCTCATGGAATGTGACCAAATAAGGTTCATTTTTCAACATATAGTACCTCTTGTGGTCCACATATTTCTTACCATTGGTGTTGTAGTGGTTGGATTTCATTGGTGAGGAAGCTTTTATCCTGTTGGTCAAGAAACTCATCAACAAGATATATATGACGTTATGATCCGGTGCTACTAGTTCTTATCCAAGTGCTTTTTTTTTTCATGTTGGAAAACAGATGATAGTCAGATGAAGATTAGGGAATGGGGGGGGGGTTGATCAATCAGTTCAGAACTACAATCATGCAGAGTAGCCATTGAAACCAAGGACTTATATGGTGAAATGTCCTGATGAAACAACACACCTTTCGTCAGTGTTTCTGGGCGTCAATCTTAAAAATCTGGGAAAGACAAAATAGGGAATTAGACAATTAAGTTATGGATAGAGGTTACCTTAAATTGAAGAGGTTGCCAATCTTGTTTATGCTCTGAAAATGAGTGATGAAGGAACTGCATTTGATGCTGACTGAAAATTTCTGGCACATTGAGGATTGTTTTAAACAAAGATGGAATATCAGAAATATACAGGGACTTACTACATATCTATAAGATGTAAATATGTAATTGATATTGGCTAAACATTTTTCAGTACAAGGTCAATTATCAAGGAAGACAATTATGTTGCAGCAATCTTAGATGTTGGAAAGGCTACTCTGTATTTCAACCTTTGGCTGTTATTTGGTCTCAAACACTAACTATTGTTACTGATTGATATATAAAAAAAAATCTTCCCATACCACTCTTACTGTAAAATGTTTATCACAGTAAAAATAAAATATTTGTCAATTTCAGAGCAACACTCTGTGGGTAGATTCTTTTTTTCCTGTTGATTTTCATTGCATAACTGAACTTTCTTGTTTGCAAAGATGGTGTTCAGGAAGATTTTTTATTTTTTTTTAAACAAAAAGGAATGTTTATATTCTGCTGATCTGTATTGATTTGACAAGGCAATCTCATTGGTTTCTTGACTGCTGTCCAAGTGATATTAGATTCTGTACGTGAATTTGTAAAGATAATGATGGTAATTAAGATTGTTTTTATAGGCTGGCATTTTCTCATGATTATTGATATAATTGTCATATGAGTTTATATCATAACATCAACAAAAATCATTGAAATAATTATTGTCAGTGATATCAGCTGCTGTTGATTTGGTTAGATCATACTGATCTAACCAAGTCAGTTGATATCACTAACAACAACAATAATAATACTAATCTGTTAAGATTCTTATTAAAACAGGCTGATTTTATTTGGCGAGGTCTGCTTTTAACATGACTGATGAAGACTGAATTGAAAAAAACTTACTGATTGAAAAATTGACAGTATTCAATTTTGTTAGCAAAGAATATTCAAAATTAGATTTAAAAATAAAGTTAAAATTCAAGTTCATTTCTTACTTGAAATGACACAAAATGGTGAACATATCAGATCTAATTTCAATTCTCCAAATCAGATGATCAGAATTAATAACTTATTTAGAATAATTGAAACGTTGGAGTAGGGTTGGTGTATGATGGGTTTATAATAAAGATTGTCTGATATATTATTCCTAGTTTTTAAGATAGTATAAATGGATCTCATTACAGGATAATGTGGATGTGCAGCTGGTGTTAGCAGTACAGAACAAGCAATTAGCAAGCTATATTCAAATTGCAGTCAAGTTTTATTACATTCACTTTTATGCTTTTAGGCAAATACCATTGAGAATTGTGTGAACTTACCTCTTCTCCCCCAGCTATGGATTAAATAATAGGGAGGACTGAACTCTTCAGCTCTAAGAGATAACTGAATTAAAAACCTGTTGGGCATGGAGGTAGAATCTCTATCCCATAAGACCTACTTGCTATGAAACAGCAATACCTAATGTGTTCAGAGTTTTAGCCCTATACACTTCAATGGAGTCCATCAAAATTGAGAAAGAGTTTAATAGGAAACAAGTCTATCAGATAATTACTGCTTAATATTGAGTTCAATGTTTTGCTGAGTGTCCTATATTTGTGGCATTGTCAAGACTAATTATAGAAGAAAGAATTCTTGGATTCATGCCTTTTCTAAGTTCTGCCAATTTTAGTAACCCATATATCATATCATTTAAACCATTCTCACATCTGTTATTTGCATCAGAAACATTATTATTATTTTCATATTTAGTGGTTATTGCTGTCCTTGTTTTTATTATTGTTTGTTTCTGGTGTTGATTGTCTCTGTTGGATTGAGTGTCAGCTGCGACAAGTGTCCATCTGGCTTTGCAAAAGCAGGCATTTGTTAGAGTGTGGATTAAAGGCAGGGGGCAGGGATTGACAAGAACCATTGAAGTGGAATGCAGTTGAAAGAATTTGATTGAGAGGGACAAATTACCATAGTTAAGCTAGCAAATGAATAAATTACTGTAATGTCTGCTCTCTGAAACTGTTTCAAATAAACTATTTCAAATGTCTGTCAACAAAAATACAAGCAGTGGTAGTCTGGTTAGTAGCTGAGTGTTTAAAAAAGGAAAAAGACATTACAAGATGCAAAATCTATTGTTCAATGCCTGTTGCAATTTACTGGCACTTAATTGACCAATTTATGTTTTGTTTTTTGTTTTTCCTTTTCTTTATGTTGATAATTATTTCTTGTGTCTTTATGTGCAACAAATAACCAAAGAAAAAAGAGTAGATAAAGGAAAAAAGATCTGAGAACTATTGATATTAGGTAACATCATCTTATTTCAATATCTGTCTATATTTTTGAGATGAGGTATTATATACATTATTTACATTATTCGGACTATTGTCCTCATCTTTGTCGCCATATTTATTACAACGTTTCGGCCATTGTATGCTCCGGCCTTTTTCAGGTTATTGGAATATCAAACTGAACCCTTTATTTCACTCACTGGGGTAGACTGTTCTAGTTCCACATGCCATGTTTAATGGATGTCAGTTATCTCCTGTTAATTTCCCTTTGAAAGTTCTGAATGTGTCCTCAAGGACACATGGCACAGTGGATAAAGGCATTAGTTAGATCCAATGACAGGACCCCAAGAGTTTGAGTTCAATACCTGGTTAAGGCAGTGGAGAACTTTCTTTATTGTAAGAAAATGATAATTGATTTTAAATCATTGTTATAATTTGTGGAGAAAAATGATGCATTTCAATATTACTCTGATCTTGCTGGTGTGACCTTCATCTTCTGGCTTTCTCCTTCTATATTTTGGATAAGAGTCCGTCCCTTGTTCAAATTTAAATTTAATTTAAATCAAAAAATTTCGGTAGGGAGTTTGGGCAACCTGTGGACCCTCTTTGATCAAAATAAAATATACTTATCCAAGTACCCTGGTTAATGTCATTTCAGAATATATATGGCTATAGCAGGTGTTCAATAACAAACAAACAGACAGAGGCAACATCTTCATACATATATATATATATATATATATATATATATATATAAACACAGAGAAAAGTCAGTTTTCAGAACAGATCATTGATGTAATCTTGAGAAAAAGAGGAAAACAGTTGTTGATAAAGCAAACAGAATAATTAAAAATATATCATTAGCATATATATACAAGTTAACAGAACAAATACACAATTTTTAATTTTCTTGATTGTAAACTAGAAAAGAGATTATTAAAATTTGTTCAAAAACTGACTACTAAGTAATTACAAATTCAGAAAAATGCTAATATTTAGCGATCAGTCTATATAAGTATATTCATTTCACAATGAAAATAGCAGAAAATATTTTTTTAAATTGTAATAATTTGTAAAACTAAATCATTAAATTGCCATAATGTGTATTTTCTCACTTAAAATAATCATTTTTAGATAAAAAAAAATGTTTTAACTTAGAAAACGATGGAACCTGGAATTAAATTAATAAACATATGTATGATGATCTTACAATATATGCAAGGAAGCTTGGCACAAACCTTATTTCATATAGTTAATATATAATATTAATAATATTGATAATTACTTGATTTAGTCTAGTTTGATACTGTGCAAAATAAAGGGTTACCCAGTTGAAGGAAAGACTGAGTTAAATAATGATTGCTTTACAGCATTTCTAGCTCACCAATGTTTCATGATATGACCTGTATCTCTCTCATAAGCAACATACATACATACACACAGAGATATATATGTGTGTGGACACCGAGGTTGACACCAACTGGCAACAGTCTGTTTCACGCTTCAATACAATCTTAATGGGCTGAAAATTGTGTTCAACTATGAAACAGACTGTTACCACTAGGTGTTGACCTCATTGTCCACTTTTATATTTAGATACACTCTCTGATGTTGAACACTTTTATCCATAAATATAGCATACTTTAAAACTATATTTTATCATATATATATATATATATATATATATATATATTCTGTCTTCTTAATTCCTGTTCTTTTACTGTTCTTGCTCATTAATAATGTTTTTCTAATATTTTTTCACACTCAGTAGCACCATGCATGATAGTGGCTCTGTTACCTTACTTGGGAAGAAATGATTTAATATGATGTGTGTATATATATATATATATATATATATATGAGGAGGCACGGTGGTGTAATGAATAGCAGCTCGGATTGAGGAATCAGAGAGCCGAGTTCAAATTCCAGTCGAATCCATTACATTCACTTACGTGCTAATAACCTTGGGAAAGGTGTGAATCCTCTTCTTCTACCTCCAGCTATGGGTAAATAGCAGGACAGACTGGGTTCTATAGACTTGGATGGCAACTGGTCTAGGAGAAGAAAAACTCTGAATTCAAAACCTGCGGAGGGTCGTTTGGGGACCTTGTGGCACATAGTGCACCAGGTCTCTGTAATCGGCCCTTCAAAAAGTGTGGCTGGTCCTGCACGAAACCTTCACCACTATAATCAAATCTCATGTGCTATACATGCGGGTTTGGGGACCACTTGTGAATTCCAAATTCCCATGAAACTCCAATATTGGAGCCGGCTCAACCCACCCCGGGTGAATACTGTTACAAAGAAGAGAAGAGATATATATATGTGTGTGTGTGTGTGTACATTTAATGAATTTTTAATCTAGCATTATTTCTTATTGCCATAAATGTTGTATTTAATTTCATAGATGTTTGAGAAAATACCTCTGTTTTTAAACAGAGAAATTAATGTCAACCGGCCTAGAAAATGTGCCTTACCATTAAGCAACAGGAAACCATTACAGCAAAGTAAAGCTCAGTTAGCCTACTACAGATATGCATATCTTTCGTTGAGAAATTTCAAAGTCTGTATTAGCTAAATTTATTTTCGGAATATAAACAAAGTAATTTTTATGCAATCAATTTCAATCCCTAGGCTGGTAGAAATCAATTTCACTGCTTAAAACTCAACTCAAAAATGTATACCCACTAAATATAATGTTTATAATAGTAAAATAATAATATGAGACTAAAAAATCCATTAATTATTTAAAAATATATAAGAGAGGTTAGATTAAATTTAATCCAAAATTAGGCTTGAAGATAGTTTTGTGGCCATTTTATTCTTGTAACTCTGGAAATTTGAAACTTCATATAATTAGGTATAAACAAATATGATGATAAAAGAAACAGATATGCTTATATCAATGGGATGCTGAGATGTTAACCAACTCCTTGAATTGTGATCAAATGACCAAAGGACATTTTAGTAAGCTGTGGACTTCCTGGCTCCTCAATATATAATGAAATAAATTATACAAAGAAACAGTAACAGACAATGCATTATTATACTTTACCAAATTTCCCCCAAAGATATATTTTACAAGTGGCCACTTCTAGACAAAAGACTAAATGACAGGTGATTCTTTGAGAATGCCACATGGCAAAAGAACTGCTCGTGATTTGTAATGAGTATAATTGAAGTTTTCTTCACAGCTGAGCCATTTGCCCAGATTTTGACATGACATATGCCAGCGAGGATTCTTGTCTGCTAAGAGTGGTTAAAGCAACACTTCCAGGAATGTGAGCTCCACTAATAGCTAAATTGGTTTTGTGCTTTGTCTTCAAGTGTTATTTCATTCAGTTGGCATAATATAATAGTGTAGAGAGCTATTAAGTGAGTTTTTTCAATTATTACCAAATGCTAGGCAGTATTTTGTTTCACTAACATTAAATGGGTCACCAGTAAAGGTAAAAAGTAATTTGGATATATCTTAGAAGTTTTGATCATTAGTAGACATGAAAATAAGTATGTTCATTTTACATTGAAAAATAGAAAAAAAAAGTTTTTAAATTGAAGAAAGCTGTAAAATTACATCTTTCAATTTCTATAGATTGTATTTTCTCACATAAAATCATTATTAAAAGAAAATGATTTTAATTTAGAGACTGATGAATCCTGGAATTAAGCTAATAAACATATGTATGATCATCTATAAATATATACAAGGAAGGTCAATACAAACTTTGCTTTAGTTACATAATTATTAATATATTTATTGATTAATATATTGATAATTCATCATTATCATCCTTCAACCTCCCTATGGTTGGTTGGAACTCCATTGACAATCCCTTTCCACACTGTTCAGTCCTTTATTGCTGTCTCCAGATCCCCAATGTCCAACCCTGATTTCTGAACTATGGTGTCAGGGAAAGTCAATTTTCATGAGAAAACACTTTCAGAAGGATGACATAGGAGTAAGAATGAGATGATTTCCCTGTCCACTCGGTGACAGTAGCCGGCAAATTGATAATTACTTGGTTTAGTCTAATTTGATACTGTGTAAGATGTATAGTTACCAAGTTGAAGGGAAAATTGAGTTAAATCGTTATTGCTTTACAGTATTTCTCGTTCACCAATGTTTCATGATAGGATTTATATCTCTCTCATAAGATATATATATATATATATATATATATATATATATATATATATTTTTGAAAATTATAACATAAATATGTTATAAAATCACTACAAAAATAGCCATTTTCTTTCAACACTTCAATTGTCTTATCAAGTGAAACACCATCACTTGATAAGACACCAGAAAATGAAAACAAAATGGCTATTTTTAGTGATTTTATGACATATTTATGCTATAATTCGAATAAATGATTATATTTGCTCTACTCTGTATTGAGCACTCTTTTAAGAATAGTATTTGTTGGTTATTGGAATTTATTCTGTATACACCAATCCTATACTTGGATATATATATATATATATACACACATATAAGTGGACACTGAAGTCAACACCAAACACTTTCCTGTTTCAATGCAATCTTGATCTATAATAAGATTTCAAGTAATATAAATGTAGGTTTGCAAATAAATCCACTAATTCTTTAGAAATTAACCAACCTCTGTTTGTATATTCTGGTGTTTTAATGCATAGGACCTCAGAAGATTCACTGTGGTCCTGGCAAAGTACCTGCTATGCTGGCATTAAAATGATTCTGGTGCTCATGGTAACACTATGATCACAACTGTATTCAGTGTGATAGATATAGATAGAAGTTTAATTAAAAATGCAAACAATATTTGGTGTGCCAGTTTTCATGGATGTAAATTGAATCCCAAAGTTTTCAGCCCTTCAATAATAACATAATAAAAAAATTGAAATATTTTTATTCTAAAAGAAATGCTTTTTACCCAGAAGCATCCAGGCATCTTTGAGGCCAGCTAATGCATTAATTGATTTCTCTTGTTCTTTCTCACTTCAACCAAATAACCCCATTGTTGTATTTCTTTTGGCCATGTAGCAAGTGTTCAGAAATTATTTAGCCTTGATGAAATTAAAGAGGTGTATAGGGAGAAACTGTGTCTGTTAAGTCCTTCAATGACAGTAAAGCCCATCTATCACTGTATTTAGTAATGGGGATTATTAAAATGTCTGCTGAAAAATTCTGATTGACAGTGGATGCCACGTATATAAGGAAAGAAAACGGTTGTGAGAGAGTTTTCTTCGATCAGTTTTCAGCCCTGACAATGTGGAATTAAAGATTATCAAGAAGGTTTCGTTTTTCTGTTTTTGTTTGTTTGTTTTACAAGTAGTAATAAAATAAGCACATCCCATCTCCCCTCTCGCTTGTAACCATCTGCTATAATAAAATAAACGTTTTCAGCATTAAAGTTTCATTAGTTTAAATTGTTGCTATATTGCACAAATGAAAAAAGTCTTTAATCATAATATTTTCCTTACATTTACAAAACTTTCAGCTAATAACAATTAGTAAAATTTAGGGAAATTCCATGGTGCATTGTTACTTTTTTTTATTATTATTTATTTATTTTTACAGTAAACAAGTCTTATTTACCTTTAACATCAAAAAAAATAGTACCATATATACTTGAGCATAGTGCAAGTTTTTATGATTTGTTTTTATGCAAATAATAGAGGGTTGCATTATACACAGTTAATTTTTTTCTGGAAGGGTTAAAATTCATTCCCTTTCAGGGGCCGTAATCTACCTGGTAGGCTTATATTCTCATGGTATCTTTGGAAAAATTTAACAGTATGGGTAAGTTCTTTTAACCTGCCTCCTTTAACCTAGATTCTTTAGTTCTGCTGCTATATAAACAGAATGTCATTCACAATGTGCAAATTTTAGATAGGAAAAAATCTATTCTTCATTTATATAAGGTAGTTGTTGATTTTAAGCGGCATACATCATGGATCAGGTTTTGTTCTTCATATAGCAACAAAAGGGAAGAAACTTAGCTTATGAAGGAGGCAGACCCAGGGTAAAAGAGCTACCAAAATCAAGCATGAACGAAAACAAAAGTGCAGTATTTAAATCTTTGTATCAGATATTTTACAATAAGTGGTTTTTCTCACCATGAAAACTATTTATTTGCTATAAAATATGTCCAGGATATATGCCCAGTACTGCAATATTTGACAATGGTAGGTCTACTAGTATTGCTCAGAAGCTGGGATCACATTATGCATATGAAAAGATCAGGTTTTTCATAAAATAATTCTGTGATTATACTATGCACAATGTAGTCTTATACACAAGTATATACAATATTAATATTTCAGTAATTTTTCACTTGGTTATTTTTTCTGCATGAAGATTTTCATCACTACAGTTAATTCTATTATTGCATATAAGAATTGCTAATTCTCTTTAAATCATTAAAAGTAAAAAAAAAGGGACAAAAAAGAAAAACATCCTGATCTCCACTACTTACTAACAAGATTTTCCATTGTTATGGTAATGCAAGACATGTGATATCAAGTACTACTTCTAGTTACCATAAGAGAATAACTCTTTACTACAAAGAAGAGATCAGGATAAGTAACCAAAAAATACACAGTCACATTGTGTTTTATTACAGAACAGATAATCTTGATAAACAAAAAAAGCATTGTTAAATTTTCAAAAATATCATAAAAGACTAATCTTAAATCATTTCAACTTTGAGACATTTTATTGCTTTACTGTCAGCTCTGAAAACAATACTTAACCAATACTAGGATCAGTGTATAGATGGTAACAATAATATAATTAAAAATTGATTACTGGTGACTTTTCATAACTTGCTGAATAAAACTTAACTTATAGAAGACAAATAAACCCCTAAGGAATGTCAAATATTAGAAGTCAAAGATCTAAAAACAGTTTTATAATATACTTATTAGAAAAAAAACATTGTTAGTAATTTTATTTATGAATCTATTTAATTAATCTTTTCACCTTTGACCTTATAGTTAGAATGTTTTGCATATTGTAACCTCCAACCTTCTTTGGGATTTGGTCATATTCGATAACTTTCTGGGAAGTGCTAACTGAAACATAACACCAAAATAAGGACACTAATCCAAAGAGATTAATGTGTAATAATAATAATAATAATGATGATGATGATGTAAAGATTCAAAAGGCACTTATCTCCCTTTGGTGGAGATAAGTCACATGGGTCACATGATGGCCATTTAATAACATCACTTTATACAGTGATGAAAGCGCCAGCCATTTTCAGTTTATTTACAGCAACCAAACGGTAAGGTTGCTCTCTTTAGCTCGGGGCTTGAGTAGAGTCTAAATCTGCCTCCCCAGCAGCTTATAAGTCCATAGTGCCATTTCCCTTTGAATGAAACTCTAGCTGTTTCCCATTCATGGAATATGCCCTCACCTAGGACACAGATTTATCTGGCCTATTTGAATCTGGAATCCAAAAATGGCTTCTCCAGATACAGGAGTATCTACATATTATATGTAAGACTCTTCCTTTTTGTTTCTCCTAATACTCTGCTTTGCTGTGTAGAGATATGATATATTATTCTCTGCATAGAACACTTGTATATATGTAGGAAAAAGAATGAGACATATACCTTGTTCTCAGAGAGACTTTTATATACTACAATAAATGTTGTAGTATATAAAAGTCTCTCTGAGAACAAGGTATATGTCTCATTCTTTTTCCTTTCAGCCATTCTGTTCTGTCTGTGAAATATTGATGTTATTATATCATGGATATAATAATGCCCATAACAGGGGAAATACAGATGGAAGAATAAATCATTCTTCCTTAGCTCTACCTCATTAGACTGTTGACACTGACGTGATTAACTCAATAAAAGGGAGAGAATCACTGTTTGTATCCCTACAATAATAATAATAATAGTCTAATTCCTTTCAGAAATTCAGGCAGAAGTTGCTTCTAATGAATCAGTAAATAAATAATTATTATTAAATAAGTGATGCAAGAAAAATGAACAAAAGTAAATATTAATTTTATCATTGTTACTTTTACTCGTATTTTTGTGTGTTTCATCAAATAATAATCATTATTTTGGATAATGTTGATTATCTTTGTGTTTGAAACATTCAACTTTTGTAACCCTTCTATGATCCATCAGGATTTTCTCTTCATTTGAGTTTATACATGGCAAATGTCCAGAGGCAAGTTTTGTGTACTCTAAATAAAATAGCTGGCATGACTATAAATAAATGTTGATTTTGATCTCAATTTAGACACAATAAAACTTAAAAGGATAAAATGAATTTTTAGCCAATACTCTTTTCTTTTCTTTTTCTTTGAAAGGAAAGTAACTTGTTTTTTAATGATGAAAAAAATATAAAGTAAAAATTGATAAAACAGTTGGGGAAATTATCTCCGAGTTAACATTTCTTTTTCCTACGAGATGCTCTGTATTAAATTTAGATATTCAAACTTGGATGGATCTTTCTGTCTCTATCCACCTATGATATAAAGTGAGTATTTATGATTTCTTGAAATAGGAATGGTCTATCATATCCAATTAAATCTTCTAGAAAATTCTGTAGTACCAGAAACTTTTTTTCCACTTTACATCAGTTTGGAAGCTATAATTTTCAAGGAAGTTAAAAATAGCTTTTATTTTTATTTTAAAATAAAACCCCTCTAAGCAGTAAAAATAAAAAGTATTTTTAATCTCTTTCCATTAAGTTATTTTTTAAATTCTCTCATCCTGATTTTTTCATTTTTTCTGTTCAATAATATTTCTCCTCTTTTGCCTTGAGACTCCTTTTTTTATACATATAGTTTTATCTTTTTTTTTTTTATTTTAATACCAGAAAATGTATTTGGAGCAAGATCATGGCATTTTTTACCTTCTATCTCTTTCTCTCATTGTTAAATCTTTGAATAAATAAGTATGCTATGTTTCCATTATTACTCATGTAAAAAGCAAAAATCTAATAATTTAAAAGTAAATTAAATGATTTCAAGGCAGATTAGCTCCTGAACATTGATAATATATGACATTTTTACACCTATCTTAAAAGTCAAGTGAAATAAGCTCTGGGACAGATCTTTAAAAAAAAATGATATAATTATCCTTAATCTTGATACTGATATGATCATTAATGTGACTGTTATTTCTTTTTCTCTTTCTAGTCATTTATTTTCATCAGGGCCCCACAAGAATTGATTTATTTTCATTCCAAATGCCTCAAGAAATGTCTGCAGTTTAAGGGTATACATTTGGTTCTCCTGACATATTGAAAATAATATTTAAAATATTGCTTTCTGAGTCACTACATTACTAGATTTGAATTATTTCTGATTTAACTTTATTTTTTATTCAAAAATCTTTCTCTTTTTTTTTTCTTTTTTGCCACTTGTGAAAATTTATTTCTATATTCTTCACTGCAAATTATAATCTACTGCAAAATCATTTTTCAAAAGTCACATGGGTGAAACGAATTTTCAGCCACTCATTTCAAAATGTTAATATTTGTGTCAAAATTATTGGATTTGAGAAGAAAAATGATTTTTATTCGCATTTCGGTAAGAAAGCCAAGTAAATGAATGCAATGTTCTATTCTCTGCTAAAATTAAATAAAACAAACCAAAACTTGTGAAAAAGACATTTTTTGAATGTCACAAACTTCTATCATTATTTCCAAGGCAAGTGTTCTAACAAGCTACGTTCCTTGGTACCACCAACCCTGACCTTTTTGGTTAACACCCACCATGCCTCCTACACAAGGATGAATCATCCTCATTCCCTTTGTATTTAATTATTAAGAAGTAAATTCCACTTGGACAACTTCTTCACAAGAACTGCTACTTTATGAAACAAACTCCCAGCAGGATGTTTTCTCAATCACTAAAGTCTAGTATTAATCGTTATATTTCTTATATAAACTTATAAATTGTACTACTTTACTTTTTATATGCTCATACAGCACAACACAGTAACCCTCTACCTTGAGTAACTCTCGGGCCTTGTATTGAATGAAAATTAGTATTAAAAAAAAGATATTTCATACATAACTCATTCTACTTTTCCCTAAAGATTTTCAATATTGAGAGATAAGTGTAAAATGAAAATGGGGAAAATTATTACAGAAGCAATTATCATTTTATTCCTGGTGATTTTTTCCTCCCTATAACATGAAAGAATTACTTATAGCAAAATAATTTATATTTCATTACATTGCCACACCAGTTTTAATAATTTGATATCTATCAATACAAAAAAAAATTGTCTGAAATATAATCTGATAACAAATAAAAAATTTGTTGTCCATCTGCCTGTTATTAAAAGATGTCTACAGCTATGGCCACCAAATTTTCTGGTACTTATCAAGACCCAGAGCATGCTTCTATCATTCACTTTTTGAAAATTTCAAAAGGCTTTACCAAGGTTTTCAATTTACTATGGAAGTCTAATGCTAAATTGGATGTTTACTTTGTGTCTGCCAAAATCTTTATCTTTTTGCCTAAAAGCCACCTTGCTGAAAACCAAAAGTTATGACTTTTTTTTCTGCCATCAGAAAAGCAAGATTTAAAAGAAAAAATTGTTTTATATTTATACTGCAGTTTGAGTAATGGTCCCCTGGGGCCATAAACATTAATTTCTCTGTGGTCTTTATTATTTATATTAAAATATACTTAGTTATATCTGTGTTAAGTACAAAAATAAAAAGTGAGTTGAATAAATGTATGGTGATCACCATCCTCTTTTTTCTTGAATCCCTTTCATTTTTTTTATCCTTTCCTCAAACCCCACTATACCCAGTCTCTTTGCTCACTCCCCTGTGACATTCCCACCTTGCTTGGGTGAAATGATTAAAAAGAAAAATAATATCAGGTATCCCTGAGTCATCCTGCAAGCCAGAAAGATTCCTGAAAAATAGTCCTGAGTGAACCAACCACAAAAGGAACAACTTCAACTGTTGCTTAGTATATTTCTCTGAATTATCCTGCCATGTCTTGGTACCTCTGTATTTTCACCTGTCAGGTCTTGGTGCCTCTGTATTTTCTTATTATTCTTTTATATGCTGTACCCCTTAAGGATCTGGGCAATCATGGCAATACACATCTTCTTATCATTTGTAGCTGTAAGCAATGTTTGTCTCCTAACTATCTCTACCAGATCATATTCTGAATTTTTCTAATATCTTTCCTGAACAAATAAAGTTTCCCTAACAGTTCAAATAGATCTTTGGCTCATACCTTATCAAATGCTTTTGTATAGCTTTACCAGTATATTTTGTTTAAGTATAGTATTTAGTCTTATATTTGTATATATTTGGTATATTTCTCTGAATTGCCTTGCTAAGTCTCTCCAAAATTATTATTATTATTTACAATTTTCTAGTATATTTTTCACCTCTTAATACTAATCATCCACCAAAAATGGTATTTTGGCTAGTCAGAAAATGAAGCTAAGATATGTTCAAGTTGTAGATGTAGTAAGAGTAAAATGTATGTCCATACACTTCATAAACATTTTATTTATTTATTTAATATCTTCTCAGTACCTTGAATAGGTTTTCCTGCCTGGTGGCCCTAAATAGGACTAATTGACATAACTAGGTTTTTGAGATGTCACTGTCCCAGCCAATCAGAACTTATTCCTCGGGACCGGTAGGAAAGCGATGATGTCTGGGAGCAATGCCCATAAGGGTCATTTTGAAGGCGGATGTAAGAACATTTCCTTCCTGTCTGTTATGATTGTTTATAATCTCCTGCAATTGGTCTTTAGTAGCATGCGCATTCATGATGCCTACTAATATTCTAGCCCTCCCTATTCCTTTTGTCACTTCCTGATGAAATTAAAAGTATATGAAAACTAGAAAATTAAATCCTATTCTACTCTTCGGTTCATTGGTTAAAATTTTTCCTTTTCTTTTCAGCCATCACTGATTTTTGTTCATATACTGTTTCATTCTTTTTAAATAAATTGCAGTGAATAAGTACTACAATTTGTATTGGACATGGTTACTGCTGGTCATCAGTTTGTAGTGAGAATAGTTGTGACTTGTTTGTGATTAGGCTTAAGACTTTCTGAATAAATTCAACATTTTCAAAGGAAGTGAATTTTAACACATGTAAGATTTTAAATATATTTTTATGTAAAGAACAATATAGCTTAGAAAAGAGTAAGATATATATATAATATTTACATGTGTACAGATAGTTAAAAAATGAAAGAAGCATTATATACTTAGCCATAGTTTGTGTGTGTGATGATCCATGTGGTTTGTTTACAATTAACTAGTTGGTTTTCCAGGGAAAAGAAACCTCTCCCAGCAGAGACAAATCTTGGTGTTGTCACTATGTCGCAGAGCAAAAAAAAGAGAAAGTGTTTATGGCACTTTCTTTTATAATCCTGTATAGAATGGCACCTTGCAGGTGTCCTGGCAGAATAAATGAATGAATATATAAGGAAATGGGAATGTTGTGATATGAAAACTTGTGTTAATTTTATATCTTCAAAAGAAATTATTCACTCTCTTGTATGACATACTAAAACACATTTAACATCAGTGGTCTTTCAGAAGCAAATTCAGGAAACTCACTCTGGTGGGAAAATCACTGAAGCTGAGTTGTCGGGTCAAGACCAATGACATTGCAAATTCTTCTTTGTATTTTATGAAGAATCTCTAAATAATTAAAAGCACCAGACCAAATTTGGCAGCAATATTCAATGCATAAATGAACGACTTATAAATGTGTAAGACAACCTCAAGCAGAGATTCTTTCAAGCCACTGTAGAGGTTGTCTTAATGTATGGTGATATTGCCTGGATAACTAAGACATGAGAGTCTAAGCTTGATGGAACCTACATACGAGACTGAGAACTATACTTAACATTTTTTGAAGATAACATCCAACTAAATCACAACTCCAATGAATCCATCCCTGATATTTCTACAATCTTACGTGAATGCAGAATAAACTTTTCAGGACACATCTGGCAAGCAAAACACAAACTCACAAGGGATCTACTGTTATGGACACTTAGCCATAGAGCAAGATGGGTTGGTCATCCAGTAACCACCTACTTTGACCAGCTATGTTATGATACAGAATGCCACCCTAATGACCTTCTGACCTTGATGCAGGACCATGATGGTTGGCATGATAGATTCATGAATGTCAAAGTTAGTTTGACTGAATAAAAAAAAAATATGTAAGATAGATTCTGGCAAGAAAAATTGTCTAACACAATACAGTGAACCAACTTTCCTAGCAACAGATGTAGCAATTGATTCAATGTTAGTGGAAAACATTAGCCCAAGATTATTTAACCAAATTTTACTAATAATTATATATATATATATATATATATATATATATATATATATATATAATTATTAGTAAAATATGAAGAATTGTAGAAAAATATTCAAGTTATATATATATATGTAACTTAAATATTTTTCTACAATTTTTCATATATATTTAGCATAAAGCTTATAACTTCCCTTTAGCTATACGTTTCACTTGCTCTCTTTTCCTTTCTGTTCATTTCTCTTATCCCCATTTTCCTCTTCTCCACCTTATCCTTTTATCATATTGTCTTTATCTTTCTAATTTCTGTTTAGTTTTGTCTCTTTTTAATTATACCTGCCACAATATTTGGTGACCCAATTCATCTCGATGAGTCAAACCTTACTATGCGCTAAGCTTACCAACCATCCAATATACAACTTTGAAGGCCGAAGGACAGACTGTTACAATTCAATTTTAATTCCACTGCCTTCTCCTCCTACCCAGCTTGGTTTTGACCTTACCTTCCCGAGTTAACTCCAGCCCCACAAGAACAGCTTCACTTCTCCCTAGTTCTTAATACATGCATTCTTAACATTCTGTTATGTTATTCGGAATAATTGTTTCTTATGTGTGCTGAACCAATGTCCGACTGACTGATTTAACACTCCTTCGCCACCGACAAATCCACCCTGCCTCAACAAAATTCATTCCCCACCCACTTTAAATTGATTAACATTGAGAGATCAAACTGAACCTGACTTGTCATCAGTTCCATTTAGCACACTTAGATGAAAATGACTAGCATTCATCTGCGGCTGATGATAATGGCTCAGGAGTAAAAGTACTAATAGCATAAGCTCAAATGTCTCTGTTTATTGTACCCATACACAGGCAGAAGAGTTTTTTTTTTACTTCTAGAGTTGTATAATTGTAGTAGGAAATAATCATCAAACCATATAATAATTAACAATGTGTATTTATTTATATATTTCCTGTGTATTTATTTTTATATTTCCTCTCCCATCTGTAGTGGGATGGAGGTAAATCAACTTAAGTTAGTACATTTATGAGTGTTTACTTTTCTTATTTGTTTTAATAATCTATACAAATAAAATATTTCTCTGCATTTAGACAAAATTAGTTTCCAAGAAAAATGTTTAATTAATCAGTTCCTTTACACCTTAATTTCTTAGATTGCAGTCTTATTTGTTCTAGCCTGTCATTTGAGGCACTCTGTTATCATTGTCTATTAAGTAATTGTTTTGCTTCAATTTGGTATTGAAATAGGGTTTATCGTCGCTGTCTTTGTCATTCTGTTGTTAATCTTTTTCTTCTAAGAGATATTTCCATTTCACTAAACACATAAAAATTTTAAAATGAAAAGATATTGAGCAAAAAACGATTTATATATTACCAGGTGTAATCAATGAATCATAGATACCAGTGAATGTCTAAAACAAAAAAAAATATAAAGGAAATGGATTAATTAAACAGTTCATGGAGATCTATTTTGCTTGTGAATTCTTCATATTTATTGAATCTCAGTACATTGTTTCAAGACTTTTGTTTCATTGCATATCACTATTAAAACTTTCTAACAATTGCCATAATTTTTGACAGCATAGTTTCACTAGTCTATAAATATATGCACACACATATATTTTCAGTATATGTGAATGTATGGGGACATTTATTTGGTGAGATGAATTAGGTCAAGCTTAGAAGAGATCAAAAGTGGGATACCAATTGAGAATCAAAATCAACACTAATCAACGAATGATAAGAACCTGTTTTGCTGGACATTCTCTTCACAGATGAAAAAGACTAAAAGCAACAGAAATGTGATTCTACAGATGGATGCTAAGAATTCCATGAACTGAGCATGTGAACAATAAGACAGTTTTAAAGAAAATAATAAGAACAAAAATGAAACTTGTTCTTAAAATCAGAAAGAGGCAGTTGAAATTTCTGTGACACATAATGAGGAAAGAGGGCTTAGAAAATTTAATACTCACATTATATATTTAAGGCAAGAGAAGCAGAAGGAAACTTTGAATAATATACCTAACGAGTTTGTATGAATGTATAGCAGCATGGATACAAAGAGGGATGGTAAAGAATCAAAGGGACAGAAAAGTCTGGAGTGCCATTTTTGTAATTCATCACACGTACATAATACAAGTAATAACATAAAATAAAAATATTTAATTACCAAGAGAAATTAAAATAGTAAATTATTTCATTACCAAACTCAGTTAAAATGCAAATAAGTAAAGAGTCAACGGAAAGATTATTGATTACTTATTAGTTGATACACGACTATGTAGAGCTGCTAAGAAAAATAGTAATTCGTGACGCTCGACTTTAACGTCCGGGTTAACACAATAGTCAAACACGTAATTGTAACCACCCGGTTGGTGGCATGATATCGCTATTTATGGTAAATGGCGGTCTACATGTTCATTGTCTAAAGATTCTCGTTCAAACTCCGGTGTCAGCAATAACACTTTTCATTCATATATGACAGCCATGAGCATCCACGTCCTGAAGGGAAACGATCCTACGTAGTGGTTAAATATAAATGATTGCTATCTTTGCTTCTTTTTTTTTTAGTTTTCTTTTTTAACCTATTTTATCTTTTACTATATCACGTTGATACAGCGGTTCCAATACGATCATCGAAGTTAAGAAGCGTCAAGTCTGGTCAGTACCTAAGTGGGTGACTGTTTGGCAATACTAGGTGCTGTAAGTTTGGATGTGTAGGTGGTATAATGATAATAGCTTGGAATTGTTAATCAGAGAGCCGAGTTCTAATTCCAGTTGGGTTCGTTATATTCACTTACACGAAAGTACCATTGTACATAAAGGAACAAGTATAAGTAGTATTGCATCTACTACTGTTTTTGTTGCAAAATATGTATGCACAAATAAAACGTCTGCGTAAATTTTATCTCTCAAGTTTAGCTCTTAAGCAAGTTTGATCTCTCAAGGTCTCATGTTTAGTTTCTGTTTATATCTGTTTCGTCAACGCTCACGAAAGTCCGTACGATATTTGTATCTGGGAAGTTGAATAATAATCTTATTTTCGACACCCACATCTGCTTTTATTGTTTACACATTAGTAGAGTGCTGTGTACATAAGTTGTGTCACTTCGAGAAGGGCAGATCGACTGAATAAACATTTCTATATTTCCTCGTCGTCTCTGAGTGTGTGCATCTGCGCGGACCAGCCTCTAAATCTGTCATTATGTTTGTTTTTTTAACTAAGCGGCTCTTGCAATCTGGTGGAGGTCTTCAAGGTCCGCATCTTAGCCGCCATCTCAAAATCGCTGGCAGACAAAATCTCCCATCAAACGCTCACAGCTACACGAATTTGTGTGAACTTTAACCCCAGCTAATAAGATTTGCAATTTTCTGCGGGCTGCCGCAACCCATTAAAACTTGGCGACTGACGTCTGCGTCCGTCGCGTGGACCCTCGTGAGCCTGGCGACATACATCTCAGCGAAATGTGACTTCGGGGCGAAAGAATAATACAAATAAGAAAATAAAGAGTAAGCAGTTAAAGAAAAGAGGAGGATTTTAGTAGGAAGAGTTTTAATGTCCATTTCTTTGTTCTGGGATCCACACTGGGATGTCTCTTCTTAGTCTTGGTAGGACAATTGAGGAAGAAAAATAAAATCAACAAAGAAAGGTTTCTTAAAATTCGTTGAAGAGAGCATAGTACCCATAAAAATTATGGGATTTCGATTCTGTAGATAGATGGATCGGGATTCGAGTTTAGTATCTGTTTTGCAGGGCCGGTGCGAAAATGAGTCAAGAAAAAATGGTTTGATTATCAGTGGACTAGAATCAGGGCCACTGCAAGCGTATCGTCCTCCCACCAAGAAATGGTGAGTTCCTCCTGGTGTCGAAGAAGTTGTTTGAAGTGATTCATGTTGAAACCATGCAATATTCCAAGTACTTTCGAACACAGTTGGTCAGTTTCAAGGGGAAAAAAAAGACAGAAAGTCGATTGACAGCCAGTGTAACATGTTTGCTGTTAACGGCCCGGATTAAGAGATTAAAGTTTCATTTTCACACACACGCACGCACGCACGCGCAAGAGGATTCGGAAAAACTCATTTGGCCCGACTCATTTCCTAAAATCTTGCTAAACGATCAAACATCAGATGTGTTTTATTTATTTATTTTTAATCTTTTCTTTAGGTAAATATCAGGAATCATTCAATCGAAGCTATTTTCCTGCAAATCTCAAGCTAATTAAATAGAATATAAATATAGGAACATTTCTAAGAAGATTTTATTTATTTATTTTCTTATATCACCTTTTCTAGCCACTTTTTCCCATGATCTTGTTAGGAAAAACATTTCTATTCCGACTACTGTGATAAGAACGATATAATTTCCACCATTGAAACCTCGTTGCAATGTGTTTTTTTACTCAACGTCTGACAAAGTACGCAAAATACCTTGTGAAACCAAAGTAAAACTCGGAGAAAATTACCTAATATTAGCATATCAACTCTCCAAAAATAATTTGATGACTATTTAATGACTCAAGTCTTCGTGAGAGTACTGGTACTAACGCAAATAAAAATCAGGATTTGTACTAAAATCTTTTCTAGGTTAGTGTCCTTCCAAATAGTTGGAGAATCTTTTGCTGTAATAAATTGATGATTTGTATTTAAGACTTCTGGGAAAGTAAGGATAGAGGTGTTCTTGATTGTAAAATTTAAAAAGTGAGAAACGAACTTTGCTTTGATAAAAATCAAATTTAAGTTTGTTTATTTGCAAGGAATTGTTCGATATGGTATCGTTTTTTTTATTAATTAATCTATTTATTTGTTTTTGTGGGTTATCCGTCGACACTTTTTAAATCAATTTTCCAACTTTTTCACAAATACAGATGTGTAAAAATATACTATTTGTTTCTTTAAGTGATATTTATTTCTCCAAGCAAACATTAATCGTAATATTCGTGTGGCCTGAACACGGTGATAGCCTACAAGATGGCGTCGAATTGATCGACTACATCGGGTAGTTGCTTTCTCCATATGAACTCGGCCAGGTAGGTTACAAGATGGTGTCGTGCCGTTCCTCGGTGACGCTTGTTCCTCCACTTTGCTGATCTCCACGTACGTTCAATATTCTGAGTATGGACTCCGACATCTGCATCAACAAAATTTGAAAAAGAATGTCACATCTAACTTTATAAAAAGTGGCAACATATAACCCACAAGTACCTTTTTAATAGGCTTATTTAAACATTATTTACAGAAAATATTATTTTGCCTGCCTTCAGAAGTTCATTTTCTATCAGTTTGTGAAATGGTTAGTACAATAATTTAAAAAAAAATCAATTTATAACCGATTTTGTTTTACTTCTCTTTTTTTTTTTTTTGCTTAAACTTTTACAGGAATTATCATTATCATATTATACTAATTTATTAGGACTTGTATCCTCATCTAAGTTGTTATTGTCAAAACGTTTCAGCTATTGTCCGTCCGGCCTTCGGGTGTCTTTCGTATTTGATAACCTTCCGGAAATTTCAAACTAAATTCCTTTATTCAATCTACGCAGACTGTTCTCATTCAACTGTCCATACTAAGGAAGATAATTCATGTCCGTTTTTCTCCTACCTTTTACTTTGAATGATGCCGTTGGCCTCTTTTACTGAACGAGACTATACGGTGTAACCCGAATATAAGAGAGTTGTCGGGACCGGAGAAGAAGTCTCTTATATCCGGGTTTGGTCAATTTTATATACATTAACACAGGCTCTAATTTGGGACCAGAGAAAATCTCTCTTATATCCGGGTTTCTCTTATATCCGGGTCTCTTATATCCGGGTTACACTGTATAACATTTTTTTGCACTACACGATCCAGAGATTCAATTCACTCAGTCATTTATGTGATGTTTTCCTTCAGAGTGTGAGCGATCATGATTCTTTCTATGTATAGCTGTATTCGTCCTCTTACTATCCCTCCTAGGTCATCTTCCATCCATTCACACAAGCTATTTGATTCGATGAATTCCTTTATTCCTTATGTCCTGTAAGTATAAAAATTCTCCAAGCACTCTTCCGTGACGATGTGTCCCAAATATTTCTATTATCTCTTTCTGATGGTAAATAGTTTATTTTTAGTTCCCATTTTTATTAAAACTTCCTTGTTAATCACATGTTTAGTCCATGGTATTCTTCGTATTCTTCTTTAGAACCATATCTATGTTGGCTCTAGTTTCTTCTTCATCTGTGATGAGATTGTCCAGCATTCCTCTCCGTGTTTCTAACAATTTTTTTATGCGATTCATTAATGCTTTGTTTAGCTTTTGAAAGCATCTTTTGCTATTGTAATGCGCCTTAGGATTTTAGTGCCACGTTCTCCATCGTAACAAGTGTAAATATACTGATTCATTTTTACACTTCTTCACAGACCGGGAAACATCGCCTTCGTGGTAGGACTGCCAAAATAACACTGTTATAAGTTGTTGGAATTTGTTACATGAAGTGTATTCATTATTAATATTCAATTAATTTTCTTTTACGCGTGGTCTCCCACTTTTAAGCTCGACTTTGTGTCACATTCCGTTCGAGTAGGCATGCGAATAATTACCTACAGTTACTTTTTTATCAAAATGCTCAAGTCATTATATTCTACTTCGTCAAAGAAATTCAAACAGCACAAAGACTATTAATAATATTACTAATACTATATAGTAAACAAACAAAATATGTTGTGAAGAACTGGATGAATAATGTATCTTTCTTTACGAATACATTTATGGCGCTATATTGGGCTAGAGACGAGCTGAAATCCCTTCAGTTTTTGCTGGAACTGAGAACGAAACAGAAGACTAAAAATTTGACCTCAATCTATGACAATGCTATCGAGCTGATCTCGATTATTTGCCTAGAATCATTACTGTCATGGATTAACATTACAAAATAAATCATAAAACATCACTCCCCCGAAACGTTAGCTTCAAAAACGTTTCTGTAAGTAAGACTATCGTGGCAGTATGACTGTTGTTAACCTTGTATAAGTGATATACGACAAACATACTGTGACCAATACTTAAAAGAATTGAGTGACCGTCAAACACTGAGAAGAATTTGACTCAAAAAGGAAACTTTTAGAAAAAGTTATGTTGTGGTTCATTAGCAGGCAAAAAAATAAAATAAAATAAAATCGGAATGTAAGAGAGGAACTATGTATGTGAAATAAATATCAAACTTACAAACCATGTTTCGGTGATTGACGATTATTGTGCGTTTAAAATTGAATGAGAAAATAGTATGCGGATGGGGAGAAAGAAAGAAAGAAAGAAAATAAATAAATAAAATTAAAAAAAAAAAAAAATAAATAAATAAATAAAAAGGATAAATTTCAGCACCTTTGGGCAATCCAGAAGACTTGATATTTTTTCTAGCTCCTGATTAGTTAAAAAGTTTTTTTTTTAACCTTTGAAACCACGTGTTGTGTTCTCTACTACGTCCGCTAAAAATAAGTGGCTTGTAATTTTTATGACCTTGAATTGATGTTCACCCTCTATAATTTTTTTGCGTCTTTTCCTGGATCCTCTTTCAGTACAAACGTTTTGTCAGCACAGACTTATACTAAACATCTGCAAATCATATATGCAGAAAAAGCTTACAGGTCTAATTCCAGAAAATAAGTACAAGGAAAAAGGCAAAACTAAAGTAATAGATATAAAGGCAAAACAAAAGTAATAGATATAAAAAATATTATTAATTCTATCAGAGAATCAGAAAATAAATAAAATCAATAATCTTTAAAACTTAACTGATTTGAGCACAACTTTTTTTATTTTATGGTATCCTGCTTGGACTAGAGATTTAATAGCTGTATCATGAAACCTTCATGGTGAAATTTATAATCGTTATCTACATAAAAAATTTCCTTTCCAACAATAATACCAAATTTAGCCTTGTGCAATTATAGTTTGTTAAACTAAATTCTCCTAGCTTATAAGCTCATCCCACACCGGAAAAAATGTTTTTCTATAACAGATATTTTGTGTTAATTACTTATCAATGACGATATCATATGCAATGAAATTTATCAGTTATAGTATGCGACATATTTGGAATACTTTGTCCAAATTTAAGGTCAATAGTTCTTTCTTTCTTTCTTTTTTTTTGTGACTCAACGGACATTCGTTTGACACTTTTGTGATGCCAACGAATACTCTTTTGACACGTTTGTGATACCTACGAATACTCGTTGTCACTTTCATAATGCTCGTTGTAGTAGAGACTTTGTAATCACCGATACAAGTATAGTACGCCGTTGAATAATACTGGTGTCAGACACCTTCGAATAACACTCGCACTGATAGCGCCTGCTCGATAATACACGCTGGAATAGTAACCACAGAATAGTAATCCGTATATAGAGAATAGTAATAGAGGATAGAATAGAAATAGCGTTCAATTAGACGTCAGCTATTTCCTACGTATGTGTTTCCTCTATAGTCACATGGTTTGCTTAATTCAATAATGGGATCGCCTGTGTTTGCTCACCGGCGATCTATGTTCAAACTCATATGTCGGCAGCGACACTTTATTCCTATATAACAATAGTTTATGTGGATCCCGACTTACGGAAGAAACAACGTTTATCACTTAAATCGTGAGGAAAAAAAATCTCACGTTTTAGTTTGCAACTTTTCCAATTACTAAGCATTACCGATTTAGGATTAGTACAATCGAAATCAACATAAAATTCCCTTTCCAACGATACCAAATTTAACTTCCTGACGATTAGGGTTTCGGTGTTTTGTTTGTTTGTTTGTTTTGTTTTTTTTTGTAAAGTGGGGGGTGGATTTTCCTCGACTCTGTGGGCGGACTCTCAGAATACGTGATGAGAGTTCACGTCTCACTATTTACATTATTCGGACTATTGTCCTCATCTTTGTCGCCATATTTATTACAACGTTTCGGCCGTTGTACGCTCCGGCCTTCTTCAGATGGCTGGAATGTCGAACTGAACCCTTTATTTCGCTCACTGGGGTAGACTGTTATAATTCCACGTGCCATGTCTAATGGATGTCAGTTATCAACTATCTCTTGTTAATTCAACTCTCTAAGTTCTCCACTGCCTTAACCAGATATTGAACTCACACTCTTTGGATTCTGTCACTGGATCTAACTAACGCCTTCATCCACTGTGCCATGTGTCCTTGGCACAGTGGATAAAGGCGTTAGTTAGATCCGGCCGGAGCGTACAACGGCCGAAACGTTGTAATAAATATGGCGACAAAGATGAGGACAATAGTCCGAATAATGTAAATAATGTACATAATACCTCATCTCAGAAATATAAACAGATAGTTCAAGTCCCATACGAGACTATTTCTAATTCATACTGCTTACTTTGAGTATTGTGATAAAAAGATAATAAGATTTTAAAATCAACAACATCGGCGTATTTAGACGACGTTCGAAGCCAGTCGAATTTTTTTGCAAATCATGTTTCATTGCTTTCAGCTGATCTATGTTTATACATGTCGTCGCGAATTGGTTATTATTTGCGTAATGACAAACACGAAAATTTTCAATTTTGTTGCTGGAATTGAAGAGTGAGAGAGAATGTTTACAATTCGGTGTAAGCTTCGTCAGTGGCTGTTGATGACGAATCCTCATTAAGATAAAATAAATTTAAAAAATTACTCCTCATTTTTTTTTTCAATATTGCTCAGCTCACATTGGCTCCATTCATATTTTAAAATTCTTCAAGTTGAATAAATCACTAACAAATCTCTGCAAACCAATTAAGTGGTAAAAACTTGTTATATATTGGCTTGTGGAAAATGCTCGTTTAGTTTATTAAGTAAATTTGAAGCAAGAGGATCACAGACAGCGGTATTTGAGTGCGTCATAAGAAAGGCTTGAACAAATAAGGCTGCAGTCTAAAAACTGAAGTAGTAATGGAATGGATTAATTAACCTAATTATGCCTATATAAAGATGAGTATTTTTATTTGTATAGATTATTAAAATGACTAAATGAAGTAGCCACTCATAAATATACAACCTTAAGTTGATTTGTCTCCCTTTCCAACAGTATAGCGTAACATGAAATGAATAAATACACAATGATAATTATTATATAGTAGATAGATTATCTACAAAATTACTGTACATAAGTCGTAATATTATCAAAATTGGTGGACATCAACACTGTTTTAATTTCAGTCACTTTTCATATTTTTTTATATCCATTGTCTTTGGTGAATTTTTAACGAATAGCTACATATGGAAATTGGTTCAGATATTAGATAAAAATCATATAAAAAGATGGAGCCTCACAATGATATCTATATCAGCAGTTCGATGAGAGAATTTGTGCCTATTTGAAATTTGCAGAAGTACTGTAAGTGATAACAGATCATTTTTCACCAACTGTCTGTCTTTATTTTAATAATAATAGTGCTACATCAGTTTTATGAAGCTCGACAGAATGTAGAAGACTTACTTCAAAGCTCAACACCTGCTCATGGGCAACCTTAAATTGTGAATTATCCCACTTGGCCTTGCCAAAACGCCACTAGAGGGCACTCTTTAAGACTATAAATACACTATTATGTGGCGGGAATCAACACTTTGGATAGTAAATATGCATGAGAAAGTTCAAATGTCAAAGGAGAACCAAAGCAGCGAACGCGCCAATTCCTACCTACGCGCGACTACATCTGAAAGCCTCAGCTAAAAAGACCAAAAAGAGAGTGAGTGAGAATATCATTGCGTATTTATAGACCTTAGAGCGTCCCCAGCGACCTTTTGGCAAATCTAAGTGGGATAACCCACATGATTAAATATGCATTGGGCAAAATGGTGACAAAAATGAAAATCAACCTGTTTCATTTCAATTTTGTTGTGATATGGAAATTCAGGCTGCTTCTGAAGTGGCTTGTGGACTGTCAATAAATTCGCGAGCTACCTGTTATCGTAATTAATAATACCTGAAAATGATTTCAGCTGAGTAACGTTTTCTCGTGTTTGGTACTTCACGAATGAGCTCAATCATTTTTTTTTTTTGTTGCTAGTGCTTCTGCTCCACGTTTTCATATCATGGGCCCTAAATATTTTTTCTTGTCTTACTAGAAAATTACATTTGTTTTTTGTTTTTTTCTCGAAACCTCAACTTGTTTTCTTCCAAATTCTTAAAAATTAATCCCAGCTTTGTGAGATGTTTTCTGTGATGACATGCAAACTTTTCAATGTGAAAAAACACCACTGTCGCGGTTGGCTCGAAATAGGGTCAGTCAATTAGGCTTTATAAATTCAACTTTGAATGAACAACAAAATCCTATTCAACGATATCCTCTTGATTATTTCTGTCACTTATGAATATGTCATCTACTCATGCAACTGTGCAGGGAATCCTACTGGGTCTTTTTTTCTATTTGACTTTTCAATATCCTTGTCTCGCTCTCTATCCAATATCCTTGTCTCGCTGTCATAAGCAAGAACCTTCTATTACAAGCTTTTATTCAATTCAGTGTGCATAAATATTGCTCAACTTGATAACGAAGTTAGCGTCTGTTTTATCTGGAAGAGTAACAATTCAAAGGCAATAATCATCGTTCCTTGGTTACATATATTTATATAACAACGTCATGTTATAGTCCGAAGAGCAACAATTCAAGGGAAATAGCTCTCGTTCCTCAGCTATATATATTTATACAACGTCCCAAACTGGAGTCTTAGTGGATTATAGAGTGTCCTTTGTGTACTGATCGTAATCATATTTTGTGATGTCCCATCGAGTTCAGCTAAGATCAAGTTTGGTGAATTTCTCCCCCTAAAATAGGCTGCTAAATCTCTATGATATGCTTTTCGTTTTGTCATAAACTTTCAAGAAACAAGGAATGTTCATATTAAACTTGTTCAACCAGTAATGCTGACAAACAACCTCGTATCACGACCACAGTTTCTTCGCTCGCCCTTAATGTAACATTGCAAAATTTGATTGTCTGAGCTTGCCATTCGAATACTCACGTTTATATCTGCTATGGTGATTGCCTCAATACTCTCATCTGAATAGTTCTCAGGACGATGTCTGTATCTTGTAAATCAACGCTTATTCAATACTTTTAACTGACAAGATAGGAATGGATAGCGGTTCGGATTGAGAAATCGGAGAGCCGATTTCAGTCAGACCCATTACATTAATACCCTTGTGAAAGGTATGAATCTTCTTCTTCCCAACCAAAGCTATGAGTAAATAGCAGGACAGACCGGGTTCTATAGCCTTGTATGGCAACTGGGCTACCGCAGAAAGAAATGGCAACCTACTGCGGAAAAAATCTGCTTCGTCAGTCATGTATCGAAAGATACATGATCGCCTAAGCGTGTATCACGTATGCTACATAACTGACAATAAATGGATCCGCTCTTGATATCTTGAATGTGTAAAGATCAAATTTGAAGGAATATATACATGCCTTTTAATTATCTTTATCAATGGATACAACTATGGAATAAAAAATCTTTCATACCAGTCATTAAAATTTATTTCGTTTTTTAATTGCTCAATCATCTAATGGGCTGTCATTTGAAATTAGAAAAAGTATTAATCAATTTTAGAGAGGGATTTACAATCTAATTTGAATAGTCTCTCATCCAGTACAATGAAAAATGCAAAAAAAAAAGAAACTTCAACTTTTACAAACTTTTATTCAGTTTTCTCTTTGCCAGTTGAATTGTGAATCCCATGACCCGTCAGGGTTGTAGGGACACCATATGTACCGCAGCTGCAGTAGAAGTGGTGTTTCTTTGGCAAGATAGCCAGGCCGGTTTTGAATTCAGAGTTTTTCCTTCTCCTAGACCGGTTGCCAGACAAGGCTATAGAACCCAGTCTGTCCTGCTGTTTACCCATAGCTGGGAGGAGAAGAAAAGTATTCATATGTTTCCCAAAGATATTAACATGTAAGTGAATGTAATGGATCTGACTGGAATTCAAACCCTCCTCTCCAATTCCTCAATCAGAGCCGCTATCCATTACTCCACCTTGCCTCCTTTGCTAGTACCCACTTTTTATTTCTTCAATTTTTTTTTTCAATTTTGGATTTCATCTATGAATTCATGAATTATTATTTTCATTTACTAGTCATTTTAGTATTAATCAGATAACAATCCCGTTCAGTTAACTTCTGTTTAGCAAAAGTAATTAAGAAGCTCACAGTACAATTGCTACAACTTTTCAAATGGCTCAACATTAGTCTCTGATATGTGAGACCTTAACTGATAAAATTGGTTTCTTTTACTTTGCAGACTTGTCAATGTGATACCATAATTTTAGAAGAAGTAATGTAATCCCTTTCTCTTCTACACATCTGGTGCCATTACAGGATTTAGTTATCTTCTTCCCCAGTTTTTATGTCATTTCTTTTAGGGCACTTTTTATTAGTAAAATTAACTCTTTTGTAAGAGATTTTCGTTATTGCCCATCTTTTATAATCAAATACAAAGCAAGCATAATAAATTGATATAATTTATACAAATACAAAAAGAGCTATTCTCTTGCAATCTAACCTTTTTATTTTGTATGAAAATTTTTACAAGTTTTATATAATCAAGACGGACAGTATAAATGTTTTTGGCAAAATATAGAGAGAATAACAATTTAAAAAATTTTTTAAATTTAAATATCTGATTGAAAACTTTTAGAAATTATTTACAAAAAAATGCAATTTAAAAATGAAGACTGCTTTAATGTTAGTAGGCAAAAAAAAGACCTGTGATTAAATTTCAAATTTGTATTAAAATTACCTTTACAGATGTATAATTATTTAAATAAAACCGATTTTAGATTAAGCATTTTCAACTATTAATATTAATTTTTAATTTTCATATAATATTAATTTTTAATTTTCAACTATTAATATTAATTTTTAACTTGTATATTCATCTTCATTTCCAATTGTTTTTTTACTGCAGCTTCAAATGTTGATTCTACAGTAATGAATAGACAAGGAAGATTAGAAATAAAGTATAAGCTCTTGGTGAGATTCAAACTCATTGCCTTTTATTGCAGGGAAGACTGGTGAATGTCCAGCTGATTTACTGCTCTGACCTGCCCACTCACTGATGCAGAAATAATCATTTATGTAAAGCTGATATAAAAAAAAAAGTAAAAAGTGAAGATAGAAGTAAATACTAGTAAAAGAAATTAATAATTATGGCTGAAAATGCTTCATCTAATAAAAATGAAAGTAAATAGTAGTGAAAACTTAAATAAAAATGCTTGACAGTGCCTCATGCTTAAAAAATTGAAATAACACTGTTCCGACTGATAAAATAATTTTTGTCTGGAGTTGACATTTATTACTCCAGTCTCTCAGTCATTTGAACAAGTGTCAACCACAAATTGAGTTTGTTTTTGCTTTGTGGCTAAAAAAGAAAAAGCAAACAATAAAAACTGAATGAATTATAAATTATATAAAGTTGTTGCAGAGTATAAATTGATAAATTTTCTATTTTGCATCCAAATTTTTTCTATAAAAAAAATCTCACTGGACATGAGTGTTAGTATCATACTGGATTTCAATTTATTAAGAGCCTAATTAAAAGTCTTTACTAATTGCTTTCATTTAATAATGAATTTTTCAGATTAATTTCTTGAATAATGATAGACATAAACCATTTTGATTATTAATAAAATGCAAAGTAAAGAAAATGCTCATAAGTTAACACTGGTCATCTCAGTTACCAAGGTAAAGAATTTTTATAAAATCACATAAATTGTTGTCCTCTTGACTTTCGCTTTTCTTCACTTCTGTATTTTGATTTTTTTTTTTGTTTTATTTGTTGTACTTGTTTTATTTTTTTGTTTGGGAAGGAGGGCCTTTTTCACCCTCAGTATTCTCTTTGGTTGATTTGTTACTTTGATGTACACCAACTTTTGTATTTAAAATGAATTATCTATTAATATGCCATGATATACAATGATTAATTGCAACAATAAAAACTAGATGAAAAATTTTCATTGGCAAAAGACAAGAGGATGCTTCAGAGCCTGGCAAGAGATGGATATAAGAAAATAAATTTATTTTTTAATAATTTTTCTTCATTTTTTTTTTATTCACCCTACATTTTTTCTGGCTCTTTATTTATTCTTATAATATTTTTCAAGTACAAGCAAAACCATATCCTTTTCTCTTCCTCTGACCTATGTCTAGTTTGGCATCAACTAGGTACATAGGTGGCATCTATGTACCCTCTTCTTGTTGCTGAATTGATTGATTCAGTTAGATATTAATGACCACCATTTTTTTTTTTTTCTATTGACATTCTTTTTTTTTCTCTTTTCTTATGGATTTAAACACCTGAGAGACTGGATCAATCATGGCAACATTAAGTAAATATCTCTTCTCAGACAATTTCTTCTTTCTTTTATTACTTTTTCTCCTTTTTAATATATGCAAGATTTCTTTTTTTAATAATTAAATGATTTTCATGATGAAATTAGGTATAATTGCTACTTAATATGAAACACTTCATTGAAAAACATTTAAAGAAACTGTTTATAATTTTTATTAATCAACGCCAACTAAAACTTAAGCAATGGTGTACTTTATTTAATAAGGAAATCAATTTTAAGCAAATAAAACGTATGTAGCCAGCTTATTTTCATTAAGCTAATCAAAAATTATTTATTTAAAATAATTGAAATGCACACACACATGTGTGTATGTGTGTGTTTGTGTGTACATTTTCTGTGTTCACAATATATATATTGGGAAAATATTTTTTAATATTATTTAATAAACTAAACAAACATTGTGTATTTTTTTCATCTCTTCTTTTTCATTGAATTTCTTTTATTTAATTTTAGTTTATCTGCATCAGAATAAAACTGTTTACAAATGCTGTAATTACATTGGCTTAAAAGGACTCGACTATAGTCAGGATCATTAAATCAGTCTGAACAATCCATTTAGGCTTATGACAGTTGAATTCAGTAAATTTCAAGTAGCTTAACTGTATGCAATTAATGCAAGATATAGAGTGAAATTGTGGACATTAATTTGGACTGTTAGTTCTGTTAAAACATTTTCAATTATTACTTTTTCAAAGCCAAATCATTGTCTACAGATAGTCATCGGTTCTATTAATATTTTTGCAAATGCAACTACAAACAAAAGGTTATAATTAATTTAAAATTAATGTCAGTAAATAATTTCTTTGGCCAATAAAGCCCAAAGATAAATTCAATGGCTGTAACCTGGCAGAACACATCTATAAAAAGATGACAAAGAAAAAAAAGATATCTTGTCTTTCTTCAACAATTTTTTTTATGTCCATTTACCCAAACCTCATTTTTCTTTGGACATTGTACTTTCCTTTCTTTATTGTCATCATTTCATCTTTTATAGCCTTCTTTTTTTTTTTATTTTACTTGTATAGGGTCCCAATAGGTATTTACTAATTAAATGCACCATATTGATAGGGCATCTCAAGCTAGATGCAATAACATTGAGTTATGATAGGTCCACCAAGTAAAAGGCCAGAAGCTTGTTAGCATCCTCATCCCTTCCCAGTGTACCTCTTCTAAACAATAGCAGATGGACATGGGAAGCAGATGACTCTTGTCTAACCCTTGACCCCATTACCTGGGCCAGTCTGACAATGAAATTGTGGCCTCTGGGTTATGGAATGCACTGCTGTACACATTATGAAGGATATTCCAGTTCAGACAAGATTGGGCTACAAGATTTTTCAGAGTAAATATAAACTGAATGTCCTTTTGTATTGAATGCTGGTAATTTGGGAATAAAAATGCAGAACAAATAAAATGGCTCTTATTTTCTAGCAAATGATAACTTTCTCCCAAACCCTGTTTACCCAAATCTTGTTAAATTGCTTAGTTTTCGAAAAGAATCTTTCAGAGAACAAAATCATAGTTGTAGTTGGATGATACATGAGAATGTCCTTTGTTAGTTGGAAACAAAGGAAACTTTATTCACTCACAAAATGATAGATGTTCATATTAACACATACATTTTTATAAAGTATTTAATCAACACAAGATTGTCTATTAATAATCTGAATTCATTCAAAAATTAAAAATAATACTTCTATATAATATTCCAGGGTGTAAAATATTTTTGTCTGTAGCTTTTTGTTGTACTAGATCTGTTTTCTTATAGTAACTTTCGGGCCACCATATATATATATATATATATATATATATATATACACTTACATACATACATATATATATATATATATATATATATATACACACATGGTTAAAAAGTGAAATGATTTTTATTAGAAATTTTATTAGGACAAAAAGAAAAAAAACATTTTATGATTAAATGTTGCTCATATCAAAATATCCTCCTTTAGCCTTGATTACTTCAGCACAAATCATTCATTACAAAAGTTTCTCAAAGTATAAGTTTGATAATTGATTCCATTCTTTTTCCAACGACTGAGTTCTTTTCCATTTTTGGAGTGGGAAGGTTTCACTCTTGTCAAATTCATCCCATGCTAATTCTAGGGGTGGCTTCAAACTTTTGAACTGTAGTATATATATATATATATATATATATAGAGAGAGAGAGAGAGTACAAATGTTCATCCCTATACAAGGCCGAAGAAGAACTACTCAAAGCAGAGGTTTACTGAAGGAGATTGTTGTGCGAGTGGTAAGAGTAATAGGTAAGCAACACAGTTTCTGAAGATATATGGTTAAAAATATTAGTGTGTGTGTATATATATATATATATATATATGAGAGAGAGAGAGAGATAAATACACACACCTGCCTACAAATGCTAGTGTTAAATACAAATTGATTTATAGAAACATGTATAAGCTGCTATACATGTGTATACAGAGAGACATACATTGAACATGCCTAACTCATATCATCAAAACCTTTGCCTGTCCCATTTGTTTGTCCTTTTTGGCATCTGCTGACAGCCAATCAAAATTTGCAAAATTGATCACATGACATACAACATCTCCTTTGCCCAGAAAATGGCTTGAACAAGACATTAGAATTGGCACTGGTCTCCCAGGACAGATCCCACAAGCAGAAGATAAAATGAATTTATTACCATAGAAACTATTTGAAAAGCTTTGTTCTTGAGTCACTTTGACACAACCCCACAGGGACAGTGCAATTGCTGACGCCATGGTTGTCATCATCATTGGCTGCTTTCCTCTGAACATTTTGGCAAGTAAGAATAGTGACACCTGGTATTGATTTCATCAGGCAAAGAGAGCCATGTTAAACAAACATCGCCTTGTTCAAGGTATTTGCCAAGTAAAAGAAAGGGTGTCCTTCTGGAAAGGTCTGACATTTGGGACAGGGATAGGTTTTCTCATAATGTCTCTGGTGAAATTACATAATTGATTGAACATTCGTCTCCCCTAGGGTGAGGATGTACATCTTTGTATTTTTTTTTTTTTTTTTTTTTTGCCAAATTATTTCTGCTGCTTGCTGATTGCTTAATCTGATTCCAAAAACGCTTTCCATTACAGTAAATGAAGTCTCGGAATGGAACAAAGCTTCTTAGACAATTTTTATAACGCTTTATGTGTTTTGTAATTTTTCTTTTGTTTTTTTTCTTTTTACAGCTGAAGGAATATAATTAACTATCCTTTTATTATTAGTTCTTGTCATTACTAATCTCATTATTAATTAAATTATATGTAATGAACTTGTCAGCTGCCTTTATTTCCATTTGAATATCATTTCTCGTCATTAGTATTAACATTAGTTGATGAGTCATATCACTTTTATTATTAGTGTTATTATTAGACAGTGATGCTACCAGTATTAATAACTGATTCTTTTTTTTTTTATCATTTGTATTATTATATATCTTCTTTTATGTGCCATATCCCTTCAGGATCATGGCTCTCCACAATTTTCTGTCCACTATAGCTCTTAATAAGTTTTGTCTTTTTGTTATTCCTAAACCTTGCTCTGCCATCCATTTACTACTAGGTAGGTTATGAGTTTTTTTCCTCTATCTCTTTTGCCTTCAATCTGCCCTGTGAGTATCAAATTTCCAAACCCCTCTTTCCTCATTATGTGCTGTAGAAATTTCAACTATCTCTTCCTGATATTAAGTATAAGTGTACTTTTTGTTTCCATTTTCTCTAAAGCTTTGTTGTTACTCACATGTTTAGTTCATATTAGCATATTGACACGTTGTTGAATAAAAACTGTTATCACTATGCTATCACCTCTTTTTCTATATCAAAAGTCACCCAATATAAGGCTTGAGAGTTATTCAAGTCAGAGGGTTACTGAATGATGCATGTGATATGAATGTAATAGGATGTAGTAGGAAGTGAACATTATAAGGATAGATAATGGTTGACCCTTGACTTGAATAGCTTAAGAATGTAGTGTTCAGGGAATCATTCATACAGGAATCTGTTCCACAAAGTAGTAGTTCAGGAGAACTAGCTGAGTGGCACTTTCTCTTTAAATTTGGAATATGGGGATAATGAGGGTGATTTGATTTTGTGGAAGTGGCATGGCATCTCCTAACTGTAAAGGTCTGGTAGAACTGAAGTATGAAACTAATCCAAACAATTGCTATGGAATTAGTGCTACTTACTACTGCAATTCTTGTTCTTTAGTAGGCTTGATTATAACCCTTGTTTCAACATTTATAACATGAACACTTTCTGAAGAGAAAACAACTAATGCCACTCGCTGCATTGCCAATCTGCTTTTGGTGGTTTTAAATTTGGGGACACTTTTCAAATACTATCTGAAAATTGTTTTAAATCCAAGACAGTCATAAGAAAGACATGCCAAAACAAATGAATAAAGACTACTGTCACTGCAACTGCAATGTCGCTATCTACTATTTCTGTTTGGCTGAAGGCCAGGATATATACATGGTCAGCAGATGAGTTACATTAGCAGTAATCAATTCAAATAGTTATGAGTTACATAGTAAAAGATATGTTAAAATCCTCAAAAGGTTTTCTTACAGTTTCAAATAATAGAAACAAGTAGCATCCAGACCATGTTGAGAACAGTTCATTACAACCTTCACCACATACATATATATAGCAAATTACAAAACTAAAGATTTCATATATAACAACAAAGATATTCTCATACAATCCCTTCCAGTGCCATCCATTTACAAAAGCTTGTTAGATTACTCGCTATATCCTTCTACAACACTTGCCTCCACTTGTCCTGTGAGTGTCAAATTCTCCAAGCTCTCTTCCTTCATTAGATGTCCTAAAAGTTTCTATTGTTTCTTTCTGATTGTAAGAGTGTTGTTTCTTATTCTCATTTTCTTTAAAACTTCCTAATTGCTCACATGTTCTGTCAATGGTATTCTCAGTATCCTTTGTAAAACTGTATCTCTGTTATCTCAGGTCTCTCTCTTTTTATTTTTTACAAAAAGGTTCACCCTTTACAAGGCCCTGGGTCCACTCAAAGTAGAGGGTTATGTTTGGATTTCATTTGTGTGTATAGGAGTGGGAGATAACAGTTAACCCGAGCCTTGAACAGTTTAATATTGTAATATTCAATGAAACTCCTTGTTGGGAGTTGGTTTGTTGAAAGAAGCTGCTTGAGTGAAACTTCTCACTGATGGAATACAGAGGAAATGTAGGTGGTTTGCTGCTATGTAAATGGCATGGAGCATTTGCCTTGGCAGGACAGGGGAATGTAGTTCATCTGAGTAGTGAGAGATTGAAGAACGGAGAATAATTTGTCACCCACAAGGGCTCAGAGATGCCTTTTGAACCCAAGGCTGGAGAGTGAGGTCTAAGCAGCACCCATCCAAATATTCCATTTTGGGCCTGATCTACCTCTTGTAAAGTTAGAGGATATCAGGAGAAGCCGGGTACTTACTGGCAGTGAAGAAATTGTTCAGTATTCACTACTGCATTGGAGTACTAATATCAAATAGATCTTCAAAAAACCTTCCTTTCTTTTTTTTCAAATAAAACTTTCCTGTCTCTATACTTTGTTTAACATTACTTATTAGCATAAATTTATATTACTCTTGCTAATTTTGTTTATATGGTTGTCTTGTGATTTTCATATGAGTTTTTATATACTGTCAAATATGACAAGTCTTTAATATTAAGCTTTTACATATGATTTTTTTAAATATTTTCTTCACCATTTATATTGTTTTCTGAAACATCTTCAGACAGTGATATCATACAATTTTGTTTGTGCTGTTGTTTTTAGATATTCCAGAGATGACTATTTCTTTGTATTATTCATTTAAAAAGTCAGCTACTGTTACAATAAAGACACTGCTAACTGGCATTGTCAGTGCAAGGAAGATAATTATCTCCTTTACACTAGTGAAAGTAGACAGAAGACAAAAAATATGCAAATACCTAAAATAGTAAATTTTTTAACTTAATTAACATATTCTTCATTCTTATTTGAAGTTAAATTACCATTAGTTGTTTTAACAGTGTATTTTCAAATTTAAAACAATTTGTTAGATTTAATTATTGATTGTTTACTGAATTTTACTTTATTCTCATATCTGTCTCTCTCAGTGGTTTCCAAACATTGCAGAATGCCTCATAGGTGAGGTAGAATGATTGAAAGACAATCAACGATTTAGAAACAGTTTCAAAAAATTCATATGCCAAAAATAAATATGATTTCAAAATTTAAAATATTATTATCAACTATTTGTACTGGTACTCATGCTTGCAAATACAAGTAGTTATAAATAATTATTGACTGATTTTTTTCATTGTGATATTTTTGCATTATATCAAGTATTAAGAGTCTGTAAATTAAGGGAGAGAGTTATCAATGATAATGTTTTGACATCAAATCCACAATTATCTCCATTTAACCTTCTCTCTGTTTTAGATTTTTAAATGTACTTTTTATCACATAAAATTTGGTGAGGCGTGAGCAAATTTTCATTCGAAAAATGCAGCCCAGAGAAAACAATGTGTGGGAACAACTGGTCTATCTTGTTAAAACATGGTAGCTCAAACTTAACTAGTGTCTATTTTTAATCTTATTTCAAAGATTCTAGATTTTTTGTGTCCAATTTATTTTGAAAATATTGGGGTTTTTTTTCCAATACAATATATTTGCTTTTAGGGATGTGGGTCAGTATATCTTTTTTTAAAAATAACAAAACCATACATGGGAATCCTAAAAAGCTAAAATCTGTTTCCTAATTACCAAGTCATTTTCTTTGAACTTGTTTACCAAAATGGAGATTTTCTCCTGGAATTGTTAATGTTTGTTTTTTTTGCCATGTAACTTCTGGGTATAACTATATTGGAGATCAACAAGCAGAAAAATAAAAGAGAAGACATTTTTTCCCTCACTGATGAAGGTAATCTGACTGTCTGTTAAAATAGTTCTTGATTAAATTGGATCAGTTTTTTTTATTTTATCATAAAATATGACTTTAATGATAAAGAAATGATTTGATTTTATTGCTTCATGCTGTGTTAAAATAGATTCAAACTTTGTAAATTACTGCTCGAATCAGTAAAAAGACAGGCAATAAAAACATTGTTTAGGTTTCCAAGTTTTATCGTTGAGATTGTTCCTTGTGACAATGGCATTGGTTTGTGTATTTGGTGGCATAGTAATTATGAGTTCAATCCATGGGCTGAGTAGTAGAGACTCAGATTGGATAGAAACACAATAAGCAATAACTGAGCAAGAGCAAACTATACTTGTAAATTAAATAAAGTACTCATTTGGAAATGCTCTAAAGGTTAACTAGAACAACAGACACCTGAAGAAGGTCAAAGGTCACATTAAATGAAATGTTGTAATAATGACAAATGAGGATATTAAGTTCAAATATAAATAAAGTAAATAACAATAACTGAAAACAATTATAGCCCCCAGGTAATGCTAGGTAAGTCAGCGCTATTTTTATTGACTGAAATAATTGTCAGATTCTTAACAGAAAAGCCATAGTTTCAATTGAAACCAATTGTCCTTTGGCAGTCTTTTTCTTTTTATCCTAATGACTAAGAATTAACAATTTTGGTTCAGCAATTTGCTGCCTAACTTTTCTCCTGGCTACAGACACCACTTTTTAAAATCTTGATATCATAAATAAAAATACCATCTGCTGCCATTTTTATTTGTATTTTTCAAAAATGATTTTCCTCATTACACTTGAGAAAAAGGCCGACAAGTAATGGTGAAATTAGCTATTTCCATAAAGGAAACATTCAATATTGAATAGGAGAGGATACTGAGCCATATGGATAAAAGCATTGGTTGGAGTAATCCAGAGAGTTGTGAGTTCAATACCAGGCCACAGCAGAGGTGAACAAAAAACTTGCAGAGTTGATTTACTAAAGGGAAATAACTGAAACTGACACATCCAGAAAAAGCATGGTGTATGGAACTAGAACAATCTACTCCAATGGACTCAATAAAGAGTTCAGTCTGAAATTCCAACGTATATCACCTAAAGAAGGCCAGAGCATACAATGGCCGAAACATTGTGAATATGACAATAAAGTGGGGAGAAGAGTCCAAATAATGTAAATAGTTACAATACCTCATCTTGGAAATATAGACAGAGGAGCAGATATGTTTACCTATCATCTGGTCTGCACTTCTCCCTGGTCATTTGAATAGGAATAGAGGTTTATCCTGTGTTTGGGTTCCCAGTTGTTTCTAAAGTCTTTTCATTCTTTTTCACTCCAAGTAGCCCCTTACATCTTAGTGGCATTATTGCCTTGTTTGGGATGAATTGATTAAAAAAATTCATTAGCCAAGTCATCAGTTGAAATTTATAATCTTTTTCTTAAATCAGTTCTTCAGAAAATTAATCTTCAAGTTCATTCTAGTACTAATGGGAGTTTCCTTCCAAAACTTTTGTTTAAGATAGTGTGTAAATTTAACATCTTGATTATATCATTATTTTCTTTTTTTTATTTACATGTGCTACCTATTTTTGTTGTTGCCAGTAAATGTGGTTTTTGTTCTTTGTTAAATCTTTTTGTATTTTTGTAGCACCAGTCTATAGAATACTGACCATGAATGTGAATATTTAATACATTTTCATTAGTGTAATTACAGTATGATGTTTGGTATGAGTTTATGTATATAATATGGGCACATGCAGATAGATGCATGTCTAGAACATTTGCTTACTGACCATGAGATATTGGTTCAAATCTCACCATGGTCAATTTTTCAAGAGGGTAACATTTTGATGTTATTGGCCTGGGGATGCATTCCCAGCATGTAGCACCATTGGAAAGTGTCAAAAAACCATACCACGAATTGACCCAAGCCTTGTGTGTGAATTTGGGTAGATAGATTGTACTAGTATGAAATCATAAGTCATCATGACCGAGGGTTTGAGCATATTGGCTTTTTTTAAACTCATGATCACACGGGATAATGCACTCTTTCCCAGAAACTGTAACTAAGGTCCGCTCAGCATAGTTGCATTATAAACCACAGGGGCATTGTGGGTGTTGAACAAAAACAAATGTGGCTGAACAGGCATCTACAATAGGGATTGGTTAGCTGCTTTAGCAGACAGGCATACTTAGAAACAAGTAGTCAGTCATTATATTTGTAAAACTGTTTCTAAACTTTTAAATAACATTAGGCATTTTTATCACTAAATATTTTTTGTACTTCTGCTCAGAAATTGAACTTCATCTTTCTTTAATAAATAATTATAATTACCAAATTAATTTTATATGTAGCCGCTATATATTAATTTCATAGTATGTACATGCCTCACTAAGTAAGGTGAGCATCATGTTCCGAAAGACTAAAAAATTCAATAAAGCTTCACCCATTTTAAAAGATAAAAGGGGTAAAGGAGTAATAAAATTCAATATAGCAATACTTCTTCCTCCTTTAGAACATATTTCTTGCTATATTATTTACATCATTCAGACTATTGTCCTCATCTTTGTCGCCATATTTATTACAACGTTTCGGCCGTTGTATGCTCTAGCCTTCTTCAGGTGGTTGGAATGTCGAACTGAACCCTTTATTTTCTCAAGGACACATGGCACAGTGGATAAAGGTGTTAGTTATATCCGGTGACAGGACCCAAAGAGTATGAGTTCAATACCCAGTTAAGGCAGTAGAGAACTTTCAGAGGGAAATTAACAGGAGATAACTAAGATCCATTAAACATGGCATGTGGAACTAGAACAGTCTACCCCAGTGAGCGAAATTCCAACCACCTGAAGAAGGCTGGTGTGTACAACGGCTGAAACATTGGAATAAATATGGTGACAAAGATGAAGACAATTGTCCGAATAATGTAAATAATACCTCATCTCAGAAATATAAACAGATATTTCTTGCTGTTCCTAGTTTTGGTACTTGTGGAAATGAACAGATCTGTAATTGATAACTTATATATAAGCAACATATAAACGTTTTATTAAATTCAAAAAGGTTTGGCTGTATATTTAAATTTGAAATGTAATATTCCTACAAATGCCAGGATATAGCTAACAAAACTTTTGTTTATGATACTGGCAGCATTTAGCTTTTAATAATGACAAACATTCAAATGCATTTGAACAAAAACATGAAATTTGGAGAGATTTTTTATTTTTATTTTAATGAGTTTCACACCATGCAAGACAGTAAAGCCACTAAGACACAAGCAATTACAGGGTGTGGAAGAATTAGAAACAGAAACATTAATAATGAGCAGGAAGAGAAATGAGTAATCAGGAGGAGAGTAGATAGTGATTGACATTGCATTTACATTTTTACCGATTAAAGTTGGCTGAAAAGTATGGAACCAGAAGGGAGTTCCACAAGTGAGAAGTGCAAGAAAAGAAATGGCTTGCATACATCTTACGACTACATCTAGCCAGAACAACTGTAAATTGATGAGATCTCTACACTAGTCTAGTACTACACTTAAATTCAAAAACCCTAGGTACCATAGTGAAGAGCTCATCTGAGCAATTACCATGAAAGTATTTATAGAAAAGGCATAGAGAAGCAACCTTACAGCAGTGGGAAAGTGACTGTAGCCAAGCCATCTGATCAAGACAACAAATTTTGCCTTGAGTTCTCACTTGAATATCTTTGAATTGTTTTTTTCTCAACTTTTTCATACTGTTGCTTCCTTGTCATGACTATATATAATAATTTCAGCAAGACTGAAAGAGATTTTAAAATAATAGCATCTTGATAAATTTGATTTACCACCAGAAAGATTTTTAAAAAGTGTGACATCACTTGAGATTTTTATTAATTTTAATTATGGCTATATGATTTTATGAGGATGAGAATTATGTTGACTTTTCAAAAATTATGTGAATAAAAATAATAAAAGTTCAAATTTAAGTGAGAATTTTTTTGAGCGGGGAGGGTGCTTTTGTATATGTAATTCTACATAAGAATATAAATCATTGCTGTCTCTATAAAAAAAAAAAAACAAAAAAAAACATGGAGTTAAAAACATGACAAATGGCAGTAAAACTTTTATTTGCCAAGGGTTAATCTATTTTTGTTGTTGGAAAACTTTCACTTAACTAATTTGATCAAAACTTGGAATTTTAAGTATTTGCCACAGTAGACATTTATTTTATTTTTTTTAAGTGGAGTAGGGGATTTACTTTATGTGGTTCATAAAAACTGAATCTTCATAAAAACTCACAGATTTCTGTCAAGTTAGACTACAATAAAAGAGGTGAAGCATTCTTGTTAGTGTCTTGTGTAATTCAGCCTGAGTGGGTGGGCATTTTGTGGGTAAGAAGTCTAAGAGAATTATCAATAGTAGGGAAAAGAGATTTATACCATGCTGCCTTAGTTGATGAGTAGGGGGTGGCAGGAGATGAGAAACTGTCAAGTGAATTGATCACAAACAATAAAACACAGAAGGTCATGAAAATTTATTTAAAATAAAAAGAAATGAGTTCTAAATTTAACAAAAAGGGGAAAAAAAAAGAGTTCATAAAAAATATGAAAAGTTTTTTTTTTTTTTTTTAACTAAACCATTTTTAAAGGAAATAAAATGAGATCCAACTCCATAAATTGGTTTGTTGTCAGGGCACTTTCAGTGACCTCCACCTCTTGTTGTAAGTCAACCGTTAATCATGTTTCTGTCACCTTTCTTCACATTTGTCAGTTTTCCTTTTTTTTTCTTTTTTTTTTTTTGAAATACTTTTTCTACATCTTTCTTTATGCTTTTTATATAAACTATCTTGTGTGTTTATACATTTCTATGTAAAATATAGTGTTCTGACCATGAGTCTCAGACTCAAAACTTATAATAGTCGATTTGTCAACGAAGTGACTTGATAAGAATAGCCTGGAGAGATGATTCTTGCATGCAGCACAATTAAACTAAAGAGTGCCTGTGAGAATCATACCACATGTTGACCTAAGCCTTGTGTGTGAAGCTGAGAAGCTGAAACAGTTCAGAAGATGATTGTACTAATGCAAAATCACAAGTCACTGTGATGAAGCATTTAAGTGTATTGTCCTTCTTCTATAGTGGTTTATCAGTTATAGTGAAGTGTATGAGTGTTGAAACAGATTAGTTTGATTTAACCTTGTTAGTTAGATAGCCCACCATAAGAGGGGTATAAAACAAGAAAATCAAATTGTAAAGTGAAACAACAAATTTATATACATATAAATCAATTATGGTCTTTACAAATAAAATTACATATTTTGGTTAATACAAGGTCATCAAAATGTTCGTAGTAGTCCTTGTAAGAATGAGTTTGTGTACATAGGCAGGAATATGTGTGTATATATGTATGTATGAGCGTTATTGTAGGGTAGGAATGTCTTTGAAGTAATCGCTCAGTCATAAAATGTTCCATTCATTTATCAAGTATAAAAGAGATGAGGGAGAAAGGTAGAGATAACGATGGCTTCACATTTATCGAAGGATGTGTTAATACATTCGTCTCCTTCTCTCTGGTTTCAGGCGAACTTGCCTGTCTTTTATTTTGTTTGAAATTTTACGAGTTTTGTTTTGAATTTGCTTTTGCATGTGTGTTAAGCCAAGTTTGTAAATTCAAGTCTTTTTAATTTCTAACAAAATCAATGAGTCAGTGCTTAGCATTTGAATTTTTAAATCTAGATCTTGTTTTGTTTGTTACACTTCAACTACTGATTATACAGGATTGTGGGCTCTCTTCCAAAACTTGCAACTAAGGTCTGCTCAGCATAAGTGAAGTGCCATATATGATACATGCATGGGCTATCATATCTTTTTATTTATTTATTTATTTATGACTAGGTAGATGGCTTCCCACAGTAGGCTGTATTTCTCACTGCAGTAAACTGTCAACCATGTCTATAGGGACCAGTCTGTCCTGCTATTCACCCATATTCATACTCTTTTCACAAGGGTATTTGCACATGAGTAAATATAATGAACCCAACTGCAATTCAAACTCTGATTTCTCATTACCAAGTCATTATCTATGGGCTCCTTTCTGCTCATCATAGATGCAGTATAAACCACAGGTTGGCTGTGTGGGTGTTGAAGAAATAAATATGTCAGTGCAGGCATCTGTAGCAGGCTTTAGCTAGCCACCCTTAAAGATGGTTGTACATGGAAAAAAAGAGCAACCAGCTATTGTATAAAATATGTACACAAAAATAACACTGCCATTTTACCTAGTGATCATCAGATACATTTTCCATTCACAAAGATTTGAGAAACACATTTATGATGCTTACATTCTATAGGAGGAGCAAGAAGGGAACACCGTCCTCCTCTCAAATTTTTGTCTGGCTTTGTGCTTAGCTTTCCTTTCTCTAACTTTTATGTGCTATAATGTAGAAGTGTAGTTGACATATATATATATATATATATATATATATATATATATATATATATATAATCTTAGATTTCCAAAATAAAATCTCAAAGTACCCAAACTATAGTTAATGCCCATAAAACTTATCTGTCTTGTTCAATAGTTGATATTTACCTATGATTAAAAATGGATTTAGATGACTTTGATAAGCACCATGATAATCACAGAATTAAACTGCATTAAATCTGTGGAGATCATTTGTGAACTATCACAGCAATGCTACTCCTAACACCACGTTTTGGGAAAACTGTTTGATTTAGTAGCATTTTCTTTTATTTGATAAAGTGTTATCACAATATTTTAAAATCATGACAAGGAGCAGTAGCTCTCGTCAGCAAGCAGGTAGTTTAGTTTCTTAGTTCTCTACTCAGAATTGTCCCATGGAACAATAGCCAAGTGGATTAAAACACTGGTTCATGAATTTGGTGACATAGTAATTGTGAGTTCAATCCCTGGCTTTGGCACTGGCAATGTATATCTGGGTTTTGGTTTGGTTTTTGTTTTACGGCATATCAGCCTCAATGGATTATTTAATGCCAGCAAAATTTTTATTGCTGATAATGTTTTTTTTTTTTCAAAATTTATTTCTGGGAATATTTTTCCTTGAAGAAATCTATAGCTGGTCATATTTTTTTTCAAAGAATGTATAACTGTATTGCTGGTATTTTTTAAGTATTGCTGATAATAATTTATCCTTCAAATATTATTGCTGGTAATAATTTTTTTTATTACAAAGTATTTCTGGTATTAAAACCTATTTTTACACAAGTTTGGGTGTTAACTATTTGCCCATAGCTGTGACCCTAACAGGTGCTACCACACTGGGTCAGGGTGGACTTGGGAATACCAGCAATTAAGAGGTGGTTCCACGCTCCTCAAAATCTCCTGATCAGAGGCCTTACTGTTGGACGTAGTCTATTGTCTTACCCAGGACACAGATGTAGTTTATCATCATACCCAGGACACAGTGTATATTTGGACTTAGTGGATCAAAGCATTGCTTTTTTTTTAATTTAGTGACATAGTAATGAGTTCAATGTCTGGCCTTGGCAGTGTGTATTTGGGCAAAATAGGGTGTGCAATAACTGAGCAGTACTAAATAAGAACTAGACAAGATATCTTTAGACATAGTAGATTTAATAAAGGGTTCAGTTTGAAATTCCCTGAAGGTTACCTACATCACCAAGCACGTGGTGAAGGCCAGACAGCACAAGAACCAAAATGTGGTCACAGCAACAAGATGAGAACATTAGTCCATGTATATATAATATAAATAATGTTAACTCCTCATCCTAGAAATTCAGGCAGAAACATTTTAAAAGTTGTAACAAAAAAAGATCTCCTTACATCCCCCCCATGTTTTGCTTCCTTCTCTTCACACAGACATTTAATCTTGGCTACCAAGTGATACCCCCTGCCACTTTCTGACTGCTAAAAACACCATTGTATATACATATATATTAATATATAAACATGCTTAATACAGGTACAGGCATTCAAGTATATGAACATACGGACACACATTCTAGGCAGATTATATAATAAACTGCAAGGTTAAGTTAATCTGTATTCTTCTTTCCTATCTCCCTGTATCATCAACCTTCACATTGAAAAATATGAAAAGAAACAAAAATTGATATGTCTTAGTTTCCATGCAAACAGTAAATGTAATCATCTCTCAAAATCCACTTACCATGTTCCTGTTGACTATCATATGCTTGTATGAGTTCCTTCCTGCTATATTCCTCTAAATCCTGGGGCTTGGTCATGTCAGCGGAACTATCATCAAAGGAAAATTCTCCACCTGATGGCCAATTTCTGCAATTCCATACAGTCTAAAATGGTTCAAGAAGACTGTGGGAGTATACATATCTTGTTACAATCAAAGCCAATATTAGTCTAGCTTAGCTGTGTTAGAAATGCACATAATAAACTGTAAGCTTATTTGTATAACTCTACTTATCTCTATTTATTTATTTATATATATATATATATATATGCATTATCATATGTGTATGATACTTCTTTGTGTAACTATACTTCTCTCTCATACATACATATATATACACACACACACACACATATATATATATATATATAATTTCAAATGAAATATATTTTTGAAGGAAATTTGATAGTCTAACTTGAGTCTTATATATATATATAATTTCAAATGAAATATATTTTTGAAGGAAATTTGATAGTCTAACTTGAGTCTCTGACAAAAATTCCTATTTTTTGTACATTCTTGATTCTCTATGTTAATGGCTATGGAAGAGTATATGCTTAAACCAAAGTACAAATGTATTTTTTGTAACAGTATTAAAAAGCAGGTGAGGCTCAGCTATTAATTCTCATATTTCAATGCTTTTTCCCCATGAGGTTGTGCAGGTAGTGTAATGTTTATCAGCAAAGACAAATGGTATAGGCAAGCCAAGTTCAGATTTAAGCCAAGTCTGTTACTTGGCACTAATACCCTTGGGAAAAGCATGACTTCATCCCTTCTCTCCTCTCGGGCAGACTAGAATCTCCAGCTTTGTGTGGCAACTAGTCAAGGAGAAAGATAACCCTGAATGCAAACCAGTTGGATGTCCACATGCTATAAAGCCACCGGAAAGGTAATTCCATGCATTGGAACTACAAATGTTCTTCCACCAGTTCTTCTGGGCCCTACCTTGCCACTGGATACTGAAGATGTTGTGGGTTTGAACCAGTGAAGCCCCTTCATTAGGTTTGAACACACAGTACCAAAATACAAGATGTTATAAGGTTTAGTATTGTGATGATGTCTATTTTAGTACATGTATACTAAAATACGAAATGTTTTAGTACATGTATACTAAAATACCAAAGACACTACCAGAGAAAATTTTTTCCTGACATTTTTTTAGTCATTGTGCACATATCTGTTTTGTCCTCGACTGAGCTCTGAAGAGTGAGGAGCAATAATCAATTAGCTTTTTTGTTGTTTCTCTCTCTATTTTGTTATGATCTTTGATTCACCATGTTATGTTGAGTAATATATTTTCTTATTCTTGCTCTTCCTCTCCCTTTGTTTTAAGATTTAATAAATTTATATATATATAATATATATGAATGTGGATATATATACTTTCAAAATGTGCATTTTTAAAGCCATAATAAGAGTTGTTTATTGGAATGTTTGGTAAATATTGGATAATTACCAATTGATTCAAACTTTATGAAATGGTAAATAATAAAGATTTCCTTATAGCTAGTTCGCATATTTTAATAATCCAGTAAATGTTTATAAATTTATGAACAAAAATTGTTTTCAGATTTATTTTTTTTTTATAAATTGATAAATCATAAATATTGCATTGTATTAGGTTTTAGAATGTTGTTAATATAAAATTATTCTTGTAAATAAACAGTGTTTTGTATTTTTGTTGTAAATTCTCAAGAACAAAAAAAGTGTAAATTCACTTTCATCATATATTTAGGTTTTATTACAATTTTAATCATCAGTTTTTAAAACAATAAACATTACTGTGGGGCGACAGTAGATAAAATAAAAGAGATGAACAGGAAAACTGTCCTTTTCATACTCCATTTTTTGCGGGCATGAAGGTCCAAGTTCACCAAGATTTTGTACTTTCCATTTATAGATTATTTATCTAATTTTGATTTGTCTGAATTAAAATAAGTCATTTTATTAGAATTACAGCTTTCTTTAATTTATCAGAAGTTATCTCCCTTGAAAAGACAAAAAAAAAGAATATGATTTTAAAGCTGATGAAAAGATGGCTAAAAATTATAAAGAAGTGTTTCAAGATTTTTGATTATGATTTTTTTCTATCGAAAGGGTAAGTGTTGCCCTTGAAAAAAAATTATCACAAACCATATCTATAAACCTCTTCTCATATTGTGGAAATTTTCTTCTGTGTAATGATCTCACCAGGTGTTCTATAATTCATTTTCTCACCTTTTCCCTAAATATTTCTATGCTATTTATTTTCTGTAAATGTCATAAATTAAAACATAAATTTCTGAATCCCCTGTGCATTGCCAAAAATTTTCAGAAGGTGATTCAGAATGCCTTCATCTCTGCATACAATACTAATCACTGTTATCATGAGCATATTTATATAGTGGGTTTATGACCATTCTATTCAGAATCTGGTCTTACAGGTGTTTTATTTGTAATAATATCTTAAAGACACTCTTTTTGTCGGGCGGTCTTACAGGCACTCTGTTTGCAATGCGGTCTTTCAGGCACTCTGTTTGCAATGCGGTCTTTCAGGCACTCTGTTTGCAATGCGGTCTTTCAGGCACTCTGTTTGCAATGCGGTCTTTCAGGCACTCTGTTTGCAATGCGGTCTTTCAGGCACTCTGTTTGCAATGCAATCTTTCAGGCACTCTGTTTGCAGGCTTTCAGGCACTCTGTTTGCAATCACGGTCTTTCAGGCACTCTGTTTGCAATGCGGTCTTTCAGGCACTCTGTTTGCAATGCGGTCTTTCAGGCACTCTGTTTGCAATGCGGTCTTTCAGGCACTCTGTTTGCAATGCGGCCTTTCAGGCACTCTGTTTGCAATGCGGCCTTTCAGGCACTCTGTTTGCAATGCGGCCTTTCAGGCACTCTGTTTGCAATGCGGTCTTACAGGCACTCTGTTTGCAATGAGGTCTTTCAGGCACTCTGTTTGCAATGAGGTCTTACAGGCACTCTGTTTGCAATGCAGTCTTTCAGGCACTCTATAGTAACAGTGAAATGTTAATCAATTCTTTTCCACATACAGCAATTTGGTACTGACATTAATAGATGTGTGCATATTGAACATAATGAAATTATCAATAATGCTCCTTTAAGATAATTAGTAAGATAATTCTAAATAGAGATTTCAAGACAAATTGTGAAAAATTATTAACAATACTAAGCAGCATATTTATATTGCAGTTTTATGACCATTCTATTTAGAATCTTGTTGTAAAGTGTGAAAAAAAATTTGGTCTATAATTTTTGTTCAGTATTTACTTGAAAGTAGAGATCAGTAGAGATCAATTTTGTTAATTTTCCTGCAAGAGGGAATGATTTATTTTAATTTTTGAAATGTTAAACTTATACAAAGAGTTTGCTAAAATATTTTCAGCTAAATTCTTCTTGAAAAATCATCAGTTTTTTCATCATTCCATCAAATTTTGTTAAGTGGAATTGGGCTGTGATCTGTTTGATTGAGGTTGGATGGTGTTGGCTCTTATCTGCATAGAAATGATTGCTAAAAACAGCACTTGTCAAATTTAGTCACATCATACTGATGCATGCTGGGATTTTATCCTACCCAATAAAATAGACCACTAAGTTTCATCTCCTATATTTTTGTTCTTTCTTGCCTTGAAATCAGACCACTATAATCATTTGACTGTATCCCTTTTTACATGTGAATACCATTCTTACTTTGTAAACATTTTTCCTTATTACTGTTGCTTTGCTTAGTTTATTATAAACTTTGTTGTTTCCATTTGTTGGGCATTTTTGCTAATTATACTTATAACCATAGTGAATTACTCTACAAGCACCCTATATTCTAATGCTTGTTTTGAAACAGTTTCATCATCTTTTGTTGTATTTATTATAATTTCAACTAGTGTAGGAAAACGAAGAAGAAAAGCAAACTAGAGAAAAATTATCATTATAAAACAGAAATTATTCTTACATGATTGTGCATAGCTGTTAATGCAGTCAGAAATTTATTTATTAAGAATTACTAGCTTCAACTCACAATCTTAAACAGGCTAAATAAGAATCTCTAATCATTTTGAATTTTTTCTTCATTAAAAGAGAGGAGTTTGAAGTTTTACATGGGCTTCCAACATTTCTCAAAGTCAAATTTAAAAATTAATAAAAAAAATTAATTAAACAGTTTCTTCACTAAACCATCTCCATTTGCAAGACAAAACAATTGTTAAGTACAGAAAAGTTTTGTTTTTGTTTTGTTTTTTTCCAGTAAAATCCAATTTATTTTTCCAAAGTATTCCTTAAAACATTAAATTGTGTCTATAACAAAACTGCCATTTTGTCTTGTGACACTTGCTTAATTAAATTTTAAATATTAATGAAGCTTTTGTATATTGTTACATATCTGCACATTTGAAAGAATCAGTAGGTGTCAGAAACTGCAATTAAAAATACATTTGTTTTTGAAAAAATGTCAAGCAAGAGTTAAACAAAATACATTAGAAAATTTATTTATTGATTGATATTGTTTTAACTGAAAAAGTTGTGGGTTTGGTGTGTGTGCCATTTTTATTTTTTTTTAACTTTAAAGACAGTTATTCTTGAGTGCATGTAAAACTTCTTTAGTTTTGAATCTCTCTCAAATTTTCCATTTCCACTTGATCTTTCACAAAAGCAAATGTTCTTTCTTATGAAGTAGCATTTCTTTTAATTTTTGCTGTTTTTTTTTTTTATTTTCTTTTACATTAGATTCAAATTTTTCCACTCAGAATTGTCCCATGGAACAATAGCCAAGTGCATTAAAACATTGTTTCATGAATTTGGTAACATGGTAATTATGAGTTCAACCTCTGACCTTCGACTGAGTGGATTAAATCATTGATTTGTGAATTTGGTGACATAGTAATGAGTTCAATCTCTAGGCTGGGTAGTAGAGACTTAGAATCAGTGGAAACAAAGCAAGCAATAACTCAGCAGTACTAAGTAAGAACAAAATAAAATATCCCTAGATATGAACAGTGGAATAAGATCAACCTACTCCATAGTTCAATTTGAAATTTTCAAAAGGTTATCTTGATGGACAGATACCTGAAGAAGGTTGGAGAACACAGTGGCCAAAATATTATGATAATAACAAAGATGAGGTCATTTAGGTGAATGTAAATAAATTTTGATTTTTGTCTGCCTTCTCTAAATTCTATTCTCTTTTCTCTTTCTCCCTCATCTGTACTCTGAAAAACTTTCTTGCAAACCCTTCTCACTTTTAAAAAAAAAAAAAAGCTTTTCTTGCTCATCTGTGAAATTGTGCTCATTGATTCAGCCACTGCAAATCCTGTGACCCCCAATACTTAACTTTGTATTCTCACTCAAGGACCAGTTAGTTATGCTTTTAAAAGAAATTCCTTTTCTTCGTTAAAGCATAGAAGTTTTATTTATTTGTCTGGAAAAACACATGACCCAATATATCCTACTCAGAAATGCTTTTTTTTTTTCTTTTTTTTTTTAAAAAAAAAAACAAAACAAAACAAAATTTAGTATTATTAAAAATTTCTTATTTAGCCTATCTAGGATTGTAATTTCATGCATTTGTTATGTTTAATATGTATATTTTCCTGAAGTGTTCTTGAAAGAAATATCTAGCAAATTTTCAAAAATATTTGCAAAGAAAGTTTTTTTTTTTTTTTTAACAAAGCTTTTGGAAAAATTAAGCTCTTTCATCACTGAATATATTCTTTCATGAAGTAGACCTCTTTCCTGTTTTTTGCATTTATTTTGAAAGGTTTGTTAAGATATTATGTAAAACAATTAATAAATTATCAGTGATTTATATCATTATATTATTACTCAAGGTATCATTTTCATTATGAGAAGTATACATATCTTTTTTTCTTTATTGTGAGTTTCCTTTCTGCCCCTCCACTCATATGAAAGACTGTCATTAAGTACATGTTTTCTCTATTCTTCGAAGTAGCACAAAAATGAAGAAGCAGCATTAATTTATGTGGAAAAAGTGTTTATCCTTCCCAGACAGCAGAAAAAATAACCTTATACTGTCTGAATTGATGTTGACAGTTAATGTTTCTTCCCTCCTGTGCAAGTATTGAAATGCAGTAGTATGCTTGACTGCTAAGCCTTAAGTATTTTCTGTCTGAATTTCTGCAGTGAGGAGCTATCATTATTTACACTATTTATATTTGGACTGTTGTCCTCATCTTTGTTGTGGGTATCATACCTTTCAGCAACAGCAGTTGTAACAAAAGAGAAAAGCTTCAGTAAGTGCAGTCAAGTATAACAAGCAGCAGCAACATCAGTATTCATCAGCAGGCAGGTTAGGTTTCAGGCTCCATGTTCTCTACAGTGAATTGTCCCATAGTCTAATGAAGTATAGCATTGGTTCATGAATTTGGTGAATTAGTAATTGTTTGTTTAATCCCTGGGCTGGGTAATATACGTTTGAACTCTGTGGAAATAGTAAGAAGTAGTACAAACAAGAACTAGATATGGGCAGTGGAACAAGAACAGTCTACTTTCATAGATTTAATAAAGGTTTCAGTTTGTAGGTTACCTGAATCAACATACACATGACGAACGCTGGAGAACACAACAGCCAAAACGTGGTAACAACAAAAGTGATGAGTACAATCCACAAGTATTTTTATATCAGTTCTTTTTAGACACTTAAAACGTCCTACAAGCCTACCTTAAAACTATTGACCTTTAATGACCTTTCAAACTTAGTCAGACTTTTGGTCATCATTACAGCACTGTCATTCATAGCAAAAATCTAAACCAATGATTTTTTTTTTTTTTTTTTTTTGGTCAGAAAATGTTCATAGCTTTTCCCATGTAAATTAACAGTAATTACTGATTTGCTTCATGCCATTTCAACTCAGGAAAGATTTAATAGGAATAGTCTATAGTCACATAGAATGGAATAGCATGTTCTTTATTCTTTTGTATGCCATGCCCTGAAAGGACATAAATGATCATTGCTCTCCACATTTTCCTTATCTTTTGTAGCTCTAAGCAATGTTTGTCCTCTTCCTATCTTTTCTAGTTTCTGTTTTGTCATCTATTTACACAAGTTCATTAGGGAGATTAATTATTGTTTCTCTCTCTCCCTCTTGCCCACATTATGTCTTGTAAGTGTCAAATTCTCCAAGTTTCAATTTTCTCTTTCTGATTCTAAGTATAGGTTTCAATTTTGTTTTTATATTTTTATTTAACTTCCTCATTGCTCATATGTTCTGTTCATGGTATTCTCAATATTCTCCTGTATGTCTCTGCAAGTCACGAGGGTATTTCATTTAACACCTTGGGGGTTGAAGATTAACAAGATTATCAGTTAATTAGTAATGACAGTGTGACTTTTTTCACTAAAACATAAGAACATATATCACACTGCTTTTACTTCTTCTTACAATAATTGCTTCAGCTTATTATCCAAAAAAGAATCTCTTGAATACCTACAGTCTTAGACATTTAAAGTTTATTTTATCTTAATGATATATGCATACATCTTTCTCCCTAATATATATTTCTTTGGATATAACATACGTCTGTTGATATATATATATATATATATATATATATATATATATATATATATATATATATATATATCTAAAAAGTATATAGATCTTCTCTTTATATTTTTCTCTTACTATGTTCTTTTATACATAATTTAAGGTTAAGATGTGTAAGGAAATTAGTTCTTTTTTCTTATAGGTAATTCTATTATTACTTAATTTAATAATAGCATAGCAAGTAAGTCATGCTTTCTATTATTTACAGACATTTTTTTATATCTTCCATCTGTTCATAAAATAATTTTACTAATTCAATTTATGATTAGCCCAAATGATCAGGTGTCAAAGATAGTCTAAACCATTTTTGTCACAACAATATATAACTCAGAAAGTGAATATATGTAAAAAAACGAAGAAAAAAAAGAAAGTGATATTTCAGATAAAGACTATAAATTAATGGAGGCCTGTCTTTTGTTTGTTTGCCAAAGAATGCATTTTTAAAGCCAGACTAATTAAAACAAGATGTTAAGATATTTCTCATAAACTTGATAGTTATTTTGTTTTTCTGATCTTCAAGATAGAAATGTTTTTTTTTAACTGTTTAAATATATCAGAGCCATAAATTGAATGAGTTTTTTTAATATATTTTCATGTTATCAAATAAATATTGCTGTTTTTTTGTTTTTTTAGCTTATTTCTCTTTTCGCTTTTGTTTGTATTTTTATATTTATTTGGGATTTACCTTCTTTGTATTTATAATTATCTTCATCTATTTATTTTCTGTTTTAATTTATAATTAAATTATGTTATTTATATCAAAATATTCTTCCTCGTTTTATTTATAGACATATATTTTTTTCATTTTTCTTTCTTTACATTAATTTCTTTTTTATTTAATTCACTCTTAATTTTTCAAGAACCACTAATTCTCATCAAACAATGGATGGCCTTCACATCTTAAATTATGATATGAAATGTGATTGCAATGATTTACCTCTTCTTAAAACAGGAGATAGACAAGGAAGACAAAAAATTAGTTTCCCCATCCCCATTGCATCATGACAGCCATTATCTGTTATTTTTGAAAAAGCTTTGTAATTTGTGCAAAGACTATAATAAAATAAAAACAGGCTTCATAAAAATATATCTGAAGGCAAAACATTATTATTAGAAATTATAATGTTGTTAATAGAAGAAGATATAAAGTTATAAAAATTATTATAATGATAGTAATAATATTACTAATTATAATTGTAAAAGATTATTATTTAATAATAGGTATATTGTAATGTAATATTGACAGTTGCATTGAAAATCATAAGTAGTATATGTATGAAAGATATATGTTAAAACATTAATGATGATAATAATGAACTTGGTATGACTTTTTAAACCAATTAGAAAATGTGTCAGAATTGTAATAAATGGTGAGAAGTATTTTTATTCTAAAAAAAAATAGTAAGCTTTTGTCAAGGTAAAATAATGCAAACAGTATTGAAAATAAATTTAAAATAAAACCTGAATGAGAAACAACAATCTAAGAGTTGTATAAGTATTTTTGGCACAAATTTTATAAGGTGTTACCCAAAAGATCAAGTAATTTGACCATGGAAAGAAGTACTATCATAGATAAATGCAGAGCTAGCTTATTGGTTAAAATCATAGAAAATAGAATCAGCTAACCAAATTCATAAGAGATCTTGCTCACAAAGGGCAGCAGCAAAAGTCCATACTGTATTCAGTCCATGCATGATGTTCAAATTCTCAGAACATTGGAGTAACACTTTGTAAAGGTGTAAATATAGGTAAATACAACATTCATGTTTATGGGTAGAGAATATTACTTTTTTTTAATTGCCTACATCCATTCAGGAAATCATGGCTCTCTACCAATTATTTTTTTAACTAACTGTGAATTCTCATGATTAAAGTACAGACTGTACAAATCACAGGTAGACCCAAATCTCCTATGAAATGTGGATGCTGTTGGCAGAAACAGAGAGAAGGATCCAAACATTTGAGGACAAATGCATGAAAAAACTCCTTGGCATCTTCTATTGGGAACATAAATCCAATAAGTTTGTACAGTAAGGGTTGAAAATTTTGTTAACCATCAGAAACCTCTTTTCACTACTGTCAAATGGAGAAAAATGGTGTGGTTTGAACACGTTACAAGGCACGACAGCCTGTGAAAGACCATTATGCAAGGCACCATTGAAGGTGGATGTAGGAGAGGATGCCAATGCCAAAACTGGACAAGTATGTCTATACCAGAATTGCTGATGGCTGCCTTTGATAGACTTTTGTGGAGGAGATTCAATGTGGCTTCTGCATTCAGATCCTCTCTACAATTACAAAAGTCATGGGGAGGGTGGTGATGATGACGATGATGAATTCTCATTACTTCTTTGGAAAGATAGAATTTGTGGTTTCCTATTACCATCTTGTGGGGTCACTCACATCATACCAACAGAAATAGCCTCATGTTCACAGGAAGGAATAAAAACATACACAGAAATAACACTAAAAGCATGTTAAATGGTAAATTAAAATCATACAAATTATTTATTTGTGTGTGTATTTTAGTAAAAGGTGTTTTAAGGTTGCATGTGGTAAAAGGAAGAAGTCACTTTGTATTATAACAAGCAATATCCGAAGAAAGGAAGCTGGACGTCTTGACTTTCCAATAGTCGTTAGCAAAGAGAGTGAATTCAGTGTCTTTTGGCACAAAGTTTGTTTTCAGGCAAGAAATGTTTCTGCTACATTCTGGGAGAATTTTTTTTTTTTTTATTTATTTTAAACAATGTTTTAAAATTATTTGTTTTATTTTATTTATGATATTATTATCATTATTTTATATTTTTTATTAATAATAATAATAATAATAATATCCATAAAACCTCAATAATTTCAAATTCAGAGCATTTCTTCTAGGCTGGCTGCCACCCAACCTCACGAGCCCTATCTATCCTGCTATTTAACCCACAGCTGAGAGTAAAAATGATTGATTCATGCCTTTTTCAAGAGCATTAGTGCAAAAGTGAACAATACTGACTTGGACAGAACTTGAAATCAGTTCACCAATTCCACTTTCTGTGTCAATAGCCACTACAATGCACATACATTTCAGAGAATACTTAGCTCTGGAACTGCCCATTCCAGACGTGCCTGTCTTTCTAGAGTTCAAAAGTATACACAGTCTTGTTGATGATGAATTATTTTCCACCTTACAACCCATTTCTCACAAAAAGTATAAATTTTAATTAAGACAACTGAAATTTCTGCAACACATAATGAGGAAGGAGGGCTTGGAAAATCTGTTACTCACAAGACAGATTGAGGATAAGAGGGACAGAAGAAAACAATGCATAACATACTTCACAAGCTTGAGAAAACGGATGGTAGAACAGTGTTTAGAAATACAGAAAACCCAATTTCTTTAGAGCTGCAAGGGACAGGAAATTGTGGAGAGCCATGACTGCCTACATCCTGAGGGGAGGCAGTACATAGAGTAGAAGAAGAATGCATGTTTACTTATTGTATTCAAGTAATGTCCCTTTTTATCATAAAGATGAAATTTCTCATTACTAGAGTGACATGAGGCTGCATGCTTGGCAAATATGTAAAGTCACATTGAATAGATTATAAAATCATACAAAGATTTTACTTAAAATTTGAATTTTCTTATTGTTAATTGTATTTTTATTGTAAATTATTTTATTTAGATGAGAAGGAAAAAATATGGATTTTTAACTTATTCTGAATTTATTTAAGTCGGTGCATTATTTTTTTGTGAAGACATGAGTTGTTTTTCATGGTAGCAATTTTGTTTGATTTCATATGGATTCTGATGTTTATGATCACAAAATGAAAGATCCATACTCTTAGCTGTTGGGCATGCACATGAAATTCAAAATTGACAAAGATAATTAACTTTGAAGACCAGAAAACACTGTTCAAAGTATGAGAAATTCTAACAATCTGTTTCCTTTAGTACTCAGCATTATTAATATTACTTCCCTTTCCATTGCATTCTTTTTCAAGGTCTCTCAATTGCAGTATCCTTATTGTTAATTGCACTCAAAGTTATTTTCTGTTTCCATAGAAGGATATGACAACACAAATATAAAATTCAAACACACTATTTTTCAGGAATCAGTCACCTTCAGTGACAGGATAAACATTTTGTACAGGAAATAGTCACATACAGAGTGAAAAGCGGTTAAACACCTCTATGCTTTAAGCTAAAATTTTAGTTGTCAGCATTTATCATTGGATGTGCAGGTGGTGTAAGGGATAATGTCTTGAAATTGTTAATCTAAGAACTGAGTTCCAATTCCTGTTGGGTTTGTTATATTCACTTATGTAGAAATACCCTTGAGAAAGATATGAATCCACCTTCTCTCTCCCTAGCAATGGGTTAATTAATAAGACTTGTTTCACTCAACCATTATTACCTCCAAAAAAAAAAGAAAAGAAACATTCTTACAATACTGACTTCAAATAACTCACAAAGGGTTGATAAGCCAAGAAAATAAATCAATAAAAATCCAAGGTTGAAACAGAATGTCTGGAAATAATATTTACAGTGATAGATTCTTAGAGAAATGATGAAGTGAATACTTTTAGGTGCCTAAGAATAATTTAGGGGATTTTTTTTCAGCATGCAATAAACAGGGAGAGATCTTAATAAAAAGAGGATGAAATTATTTAAATTGTCAAAATCTGTGAAATTAGGTGGTTTTAATAAGCTTGGCAAGTGATTAAAAGATTTTCTCAAAAAAAAAACATACTTTCTCCCACCCTAAGTCTGTTACAAATACTAGGAGTATTAGAAAGTAAATGTTTGCTTTGAAGATGGCATGCAGTGATAGTATTTGTCATGTAAAATAATTTTGTGAGCTAATATCATTTTCGAAAAGGATATTATAGCAAGCTAAATATTGATGTTTTTTAAGATTAAAATAAAAGGAAAAAAAAAAGTTATCTAATAACCAAATTCAAAAAGAAAGAAAGGTGATAATCAAGTGAAAAAAAAGAAAATTCTCATAAAATCTAATTTCAGAGAAACAAAGTCTTTGTGATTATTTCCAAGTAATAAAACTGAATTCTACCTCTTCAGCTTTGTAATTCTTATCATGGTTTCAGCCATGATCTTGTTTTGAGCACACATGAATTACTAATGGTTGCTAGAAGAGTGATTGGTTTTGCCAGCCAACAAAAAGAATTGGGCAAACACAGGCTTCTAAGAAATGAGTGCTTGATAATTTTCTTATACTTCACTGCCTTGATATTTTATTCAAGAACAACAGTGCTTAGGAAATGAGAAATCTCGTGGATAAGTGGGTGACAGCATGAGGAACATGGTTTTCACTCTACATTCTGGGTCCCTCCACTCCATAGACTTCATTAGTCGTTTTCTGCTGCAAGATTAAAAACAATACTGGCATCATTGGAAACAATGATAGAATTTTCAATCCTTTTTACTCTTGCCTCATTCCCATTTCATTCCTTTTCATTTTCTCCTTGTTCCGGTTTCATTCCCTTTCATTCTCGCCTTGTTCCTGTTTCATTCTCACCTTGTTCCTGTTTCACTCCCTTTCATTCTCACTGTGTTCGTGTTTCATTCCCTTTCATTCTCACCCTGTTCCCATTTCATTCCTTTTCATTTTCACCTTATTCCGGTTTCATTCCCTTTCATTCTCGCCTTGTTCCAATTTCATTCCCTTTCATTCTCACCCTGTTCCTGTTTCATTCTCGCTGTGTTCCTGTTTCATTCCCTTTCATTCTCGCCCTGTTCCAATTTCATTCCCTTTCATTCTCACCCTGTTCCTGTTTCATTCCTTTTCATTCTCGCCCTGTTCCCATTTCATTCTTTTTCATTTTCACCTTGTTCCGGTTTCATTCCCTTTCATTCTCGCCTTGTTCCTGTTTCATTCCCTTTCATTCTCGCCCTGTTCCTGTTTCATTCCCTTTCATTCTCACCCTGTTCCCATTTCATTACTTTTCATTTTCACCTTGTTCCTGTTTCATTCCCTTTCATTCTCGCCTTGTTCCTGTTTCATTTCTTTTCATTCTCGCCCTGTTCCTGTTTCATTCCTTTTCATTCTTGCCTTGTTCGTGTTTCATTCTTACCTTGTTCCTGTTTCACTCCCTTTCATTCTCGCTGTGTTCCTGTTTCATTCCCTTCCATTCTCGCTGTGTTCCTGTTTCATTCCCTTTCATTCTCACCCTGTTCCTGTTTCATTTCTTTTCATTTTCACCCTGTTCCTGTTACATTCCCTTTCATTCTCGCCCTGTTCCTGTTTCATTCCTTTTCATTCTCGCCCTGTTCCTGTTTCATTCCCTTTCATTCTCACCCTGTTCCCATTTCATTCCTTTTCATTTTCACCTTGTTCCGGTTTCATTCCCTTTCATTCTCGCTTTGTTCCTGTTTCATTTTCACCTTGTTCCGGTTTCATTCCCTTTCATTCTCGCTTTGTTCCTGTTTCATTTTCACCTTGTTCCGGTTTCATTCCCTTTCATTCTCGCTGTGTTCCTGTTTCATTCCCTTTCATTCTCGCTTTGTTCCTGTTTCATTCTCACCTTATTCCTGTTTCACTCCCTTTCATTCTCGCTGTGTTCCTGTTTCATTCCTTTTCATTCTCGCCCTGTTCCTGTTTCATTCCCTTTCATTCTCACCCTGTTCCCATTTCATTCCTTTTCATTTTCACCTTGTTCCAGTTTCATTCCCTTTCATTCTCGCCCTGTTCCTGTTTCATTCCTTTTCATTCTCGCCTTCTTCCTGTTTCATTCCTTTTCATTCTCGCCTTCTTCCTGTTTCATTCCCTTTCATTCTCGCCTTCTTCCTGTTTCATTCCCTTTCATTCTCGCCTTCTTCCTGTTTCATTCTTTCTGCATTTATCTTTTTCTGTCAGTTTTTTTATTTTTTCTCCTTTTATATTTTATTTCTTGTTCACATTTTTGACCACACACTTAAACTCTTTAGTTTGCTCTCTCTCTTCATCTATTTGATTTACCTGGTCATATCTGTCTGGACTTCTCTCCAATCTGCCCATTCCCCACACATGCTACACACATTCAAATGTCTGCTCTATTTGTCCCTACCTCCCCACTCTCTGTCCTTTTTTTTTCTGCTTGATCCTCCTTACCCTCTCACCCCCACTTCCTTTGCACTGCCTCTCCTCCACATCTTTATCTTTCTTCAGTTTGGCCTTCCTTACCTAACTCTTTCTCCCTCTTTCTCTGCAATTTTAACCTAAACTTCTTTGTCTCTAATTTCATTTCTTCAACTCTTTTAGTCAAAAAGAGAACTTCAAATTTGATTCTGCCAAGCTATTTTTCATTTTGTGAGTTTTTCTTGAATGTTTACACTTTTTAAATTTGCATTTTTTTTTCTCCATAAAGCCATAACAATGACTTCATTCAAAAGATAATTCTTAATTTATTGTGCTATTTTATTTGATAGTTGACAGTGATGTGAATTGAACTACCCTATGGACAGATAGAGAAAAACAGTTACCTGCATGATTATTGCTTTACTCTTTATATTCATTCATCTATATAAATGAAACGTCTTTTCTGCAGGTCTGGAAATGTAGATATCTTCACTTTTATATTCTAAAATTTATCATGCATAGGTATATAAAATGCAAGTTAGATGTGAATATACAAAAATAGAGTGAGCAATGAATTCCGAGCCACTGAATTATAAGTCAAGCTTGTTAACTGCAACAACTGTGAAATGTATATATGCATGTCATTATGCATACTTGTCAGTATTTTGGCCTTTTCTTTCTTGTATTTGGAGACTTCCTGCCATATCACATTGAAACACTAGTTCTTGTTCAATCACTGAAGTTAAGTTGAGACTGGTCAGTACCTAGATGGAATGGGCACCCAAAAATACCAGATGTTGTAAACACGAATGTGTGGATGATGTAATGGATAATGCATCAAAATGAGAAATCAGAGTTGAGTTCAAATTACAGTCAGGTTCATTAAATTTACTTATGTGAAAATACTCTTGATAAAAATATGTATTCACCTCTTCTCTGGGTTAAATAGTAGGATTTTTATCATTAAAGAATCATTATTAACTGAAAAAAAATTCTTACAATCCAAAAATGTTTTGGCTTTGAATAACCTTAAAAAGTTGATAAACCTTAAAAAACCAAATCAATCTTATATATGAATATGGTTGTCTGCATGTGTATGTGTAATATATATATATATATATATATATATACACACACACACACACACACAGTGTATGATGGATAAATTGTCATCTAAAATGCAAAAATGAAAATAACACAAGCATCTCATTGTAAAAGATACATTTATCAAATTTACAAAAAAAATATCTTGAAATACAAAAGAGTAAATTTATTCAACATAATTACCATTGGCTTCAACCACTACCTCCGTGTGACTTTGGAATCTCTGCTTCTGGACAGTCTCCTTGTTTAAGTTGGTGAATGCTGCCATAATCTTTGCCTTCAGTTTATCTTTGGTCTTACAAAGAGTTTTGTTGGTCTCTCGCTCAACTGTGCCCCACACATAATAATCAAGGGGGTTCCAGTCTGGGCAGTTAGGTGACCAGATGAAAGGGTTGATGTGGTTGCAGAAATTGTCTGACAGCCATGACTTGGTTCTCCTGCTTGTGTGGCATGGTGCAGAATCCTGTTACCAGATATAGGGTCTTAAAGCAGCCACCCTCTTGACGCAGGGCAGTGCTACCTCCCTAAGGCACTTGATGTAGGCTTCCGTGTTGAGTCAGAGGCCCCGTGGGAAGATGAATGGAAGCATAACTTCTAACTATAACTTATAACTGTGTGCCCCAAATGACCCTCTGCAGATTTTGAATTCAGAGTTGTCCTTCTCCTAGACCAGTTGGCATCCAAGGCTATAGAACCCAGTCTATCCTGCTATTTACCCATAGCTGGAGGGAGAAGAAGAGAATTCACACCTTTCCCAAGGGTATTAGCATGCAAGTGAATGTAATGGATTCAACTGGAATTCAAACTAGGCTCTCTGATTCCTCAATCCGAGCTGATATCCACTACTCCACTGTGCCTCCATACACATATATATATATGTGTGTGTGTGTGTGTGTGTGTGTGTGTGTGTGAAGGATACTTAAATGTAAAACTGAAATCAGGAAGAAAACTTTTGTGTACTATTAACTAACTTCCTAAAGAAAATACTCAAAAACTGTAGATATATTTTCTGTTAATATCTCTTACACATTTGTTTAATGATAGGGAAATAGATTATACTCTTTGGGATGACATCAATAGTGAACAAAAGAGTAAAATTCAGATCCTATCACTGACTTGTGTTGCCTAAGTTATATCTGTATGCAGATATGCTTTGTTTAAACAAAGTTGAATTTAAGTAATTTTTACCCTTAGTTTTTTTCCTTGCACTTCTTGCATGTAGAACTCTCTACTGGCTTCTTGCTTCCCATGTCATGTACAATCTTCAAATATTAAAGTAGAATATCATTCTTCATCTTCTGTCTTTCTGAATCTTGTTCTTTTTTTTTCCTTCTCACTAATGCCTTTCTGATTTTCATTCACTCTCCCTAACCCCTTTCATCTTAGTAGCACTATCACTCTGCCTGGGGTGAAATGATTATTAAAATAAAATAAAATGTGTCTTACACAGAGAATCGAGAACTCACACAAATAAGGCTTATTGGAATCAATAGTTTTATTTTTTTTTTTTTTTTTTACTTTATTTCACCCAATACAAGACCCAAGAGCCACTCAAGGTAGAGGGTTATTGTGTGAGATTGCTATAAGGGAGAAGAAATCAAAAAGTGCATATTATGAGGATATGTAGGATAGATAACAGTTGAACCTGGCTTGAAAAGTTTAAGATTTTAGTGATCAGGGACACATCCTTTCAGGAGTCTGTCTCTACAATGTAACAGTTCTGGGGAACTTACTCAAAGGTAATAGGAAGGATTTGCCACTGCAAAGGTCTGAGCTGGTGGAATTATGATTACTATAATGAAAGCATAAGCACATTGTTATAGTTCAGTGAATTTTATTAAGAATAATGATGATATATTATTATATAAACTATATTAATAATATTCATATATTCCAGAGATGCTCACTTTTGTTTTAATAAAAACTTCTGGAATAATTATAATGCAAGCATCTGTAAGATAAGCATTTCTGGACACCACCATACTGTAAGGCATAAAAAGGTTTACCAGAAAAATTGAGAATCCTAACTGTTTTTTGTTTTTTCCAGTGCTTTTGTAAATATAACCTAATTAAAAAAAAAAACGTTGTACTAATATTTAACTCAAAATTTTGGAACTAACTTATACTCAAGAGCAATTATAATTTCACAAATATTTTCAATACTAGAAAATAGGAGCTAAATTTCTATAAAAAGGGACAGTGTCCCCCACTGTCAGTAACTCCTTGTCTGTGCATACAATTGTCTCAGACAAGACCTGCAGGTATTAAGACAGGCGCTATTAATGAGTGACCACCTGGCATGTTGAATGAGACCCTCGGGCCTAAAGCAGAGATCAGTTTGTATGCAAATCAAATGAAGGATCAAAGAAGGTGTTTCTCTCTAAATTTGACTCTCTAAATTGCCCGTAATGGCACTACCAATTTTATTGATTTATTTTTGTTGAATTTTTTTTTTTCCCTCAAATAAAGAAGAGGGAGAGATCTGTCATTTTGTTTGCCTTGATTGTCTTCCCCTTTCCAATTTGCTTCTCTTTGCTGTTGAAATCAAGAAAAAAAAATTGAAGCCTTGCAGTGAAGAAACAATTTTGTCTTCATGGAGACAATAACATGTGAAATTAAGTTTGCTGCTTATGAGCTATGAAATAAGTACTTTATTTTGACAAAGTTATTTCTTTTTTTAAATTTTTCTTTCTTTTTTATTTTTAATATTTTTTTATTTTATTTTCTATTTGATGACATAAGAGAGGCTCATTAGAATTTGATAATATGGGGGTGAGGTTTTCCAGTCTATTTCTCCATCCACCACCAAATCACACCTATCATTGAAAAAAAACTCTCTGCCTTCAAACCCACAAGATCAAAAGAGAAATAAAAGGATTTAATTTAGTTTTTGCCTGGCATTTTTCACACAGCAAATATTTAATCTACTATCTGTAATTCTTTAATTTTAAGGGTTTCTTGCTGAATAAAAGCATTGGATGTTGAATATAGTTATTGAATAAGAAAATAGAATAAAAAAAAAAACAAAAGGGATTTTTGGTATATTTTTTAAAACAGAAATATAGGAAATAAAATTATTTGACACTAATGAGCTCTTTCTGAGTTTAAAAAAGTATATTTTTATATACACTTACACAAACTATCTATCTATCTATCTATCTATCTATCTATATATCTATCTATCTATATATATATATATATATATAATCTCCAGACAAGATTTCTTAAATTCAACCAACAATTCCTGTCTTAATTTTTTATTTTATTTTTCCAATTTTAGATAGGATCAAAATTATGGATAAACTATTCAAAATTCAAGTTTGTTCTGTTTTATTCAAGTACAGAAAAACAGAACAAACATGAGCTTTGGACAGTTTATCCAGTTTTGATCCTGATTTGCATCATCTTATTTGAAAATTGAAAAAAACTGCAATAAAAAAAAATTAAGCAGGCAGACATTGTCAGTTGAATTTATTAACATTTGTTTGGATAAATTCTTTCTGCCTAAATACACCATATATAACGTGTGTATGTGAACACACATGCTCACAAGAGAGGAAAACTGACTGTTGTTTTTTTGTTTTAATTTAGTATATGACAAATACTTTTAATGAACACACACACACACATATATATAATAAAGAAAAATTCAGATTCTTAAAGTCTTTATAATAATATCCTGAAACCAAAAGCTAAAAATTTTCATTTTGGAAACTGTGATTTTTAACAAGTATTCTCAGATTCATAATCAATTTAAGTTGTATGTTCTCTCATACTTCATAATGTCATAATGCACAAATATTAAATATCAGGATTAAAAGTATTTAGATATTTTAAAAAAATAGAAGCAACAATCACATTTTTGTTTATTACCCTGATCTTGATAATGATTAAAAGTATGATTGAAAATACCTGATCAAAAATGATTGGACAGTCTATTAGTTTCAAACATGGAATTTTTATGTATGTAAAAAAAAGAAAAAAGTTAACTAAGAAATTAAAAATTGTTTATCATATTTAATCAAACATATATTAATGAAGGGATCTCACCTTAATATACTCCATAAATTTTCTATACATGTATTTTCTATATTAATCAGTCAATTGTCATACAATTAACAGCTGTCCATGACAAAATTTTAAATTAGAAAATTTAGTTTGTATATTTAGTAAGCATTTACAAAAAATATAAACAGTCAATAAAAACACTTATTCTTATCTTAACCCTAAAGAACATTAATATCACAGTATTTTTAGTTGCTTTAGATAAGTATTGTAAACATTTTTTAATTTATTGATGTTATGTATTTATTTATTATAAAACTTGTACTTTCTCATCAAGCACTCATAGCTGTGGTTTTGCTAACATGAAATTTTTTTTCTGTTTTTAGATTTTATTCATTTATGCCATAATTTGTTTTATTTTTCTCAATATTTCTTTTTTCGTTACATTTTTATTTACTATTTATTAATAAGAATTAATCTGAAAATGATTCTGCTACACAACAATAATTAATGGTGTCAAACACTTAGCTCAATTTATTTGCGTATAAAATTTTCTATTAAATACATACTACTTAATATTTCGCATTTCTCACATTATTTTTTTATCGAAAATAAAGATTTAATACTTAATATATTTCAAACATTATTGTTATATTTCTTTTATATGAGGTGTCTATGAAGCCTGTCATATAATGGGTAAGATGTATTAAATACATGAAAACTTTTATTCAACCTAATGATTATATAAGTACATTGTTTAATCACACACACTCACACACACACACACACATATATATATATATATATATATATATATGAAGAAATATAGTTTTAAGGTGTGCTATATTTATGGGATAAAGTGCTCAATATCAGAGATAGAGCGTATGTAAATATAAACATAAGAGAGGCGACAGGCTGTTTCATGCTAGATGCAATTGTCAGGCTCCTCTTAACAATTTTGAGCCATTATCCATTGCACCATACACACATCCAAGCTTACAGCACCTGGTATTCTCTGATGATTATGTCTAGCATGAAACAGCCTGTCACCTCTGAGTGTTGACTTCAATGTTCACTTTTAGATATATATATATATAATTTGTGTGTTTAGGCAGCAATCCTTCTTTTATGCACATTTCATTGAATACAACAGATAAGGTGCTTTGATTTAGTTGTTTTTATACAATTTCTCATGTGATCTAATAATCAATTCCTTTTTGGATGATAAATTGTATAAAAACTGTTCCAATTGTTCTTTTTATCCGAGTGCTTTCAGCTATACATTTAGCCATTTTCAAGGTTGAAATATATTAACTGTTAACAAGAAATAGATTGTTGCAAATGTGCATTTATATATAATGTTTTCATTTTCAATATATTACTAAGACAGCTTTACATGCAGAAATCATTGTCCCCAGCTATGGGTTAATTAGTTAGATTTGTATCACTAAAACTATTATTATCTCTAGAACAAAAAACTAAAATAAAAAATTACGTAAAAAAATATCTAGATTTTGACATTGAACAACCCATAGAGGTGTTGATATGCCGCTAAACAACCAACCAACTGTTATTTTTGATCTTGAAAATTTCCATTTCTCACAGAACTGATTTTATAGTTTTCTTCTCCAGAAAACACCAAATATTGATTGGCTTAAATAATGCTGGGATCTTGACAGAAGAACTTAAAATCATCAAGCTCAAATCTCACCTTGTCAGCAGTAAAATAGTTTTCGTTTGTATGCCCAGAGAAATCGAATCACTTACACTTTTGGTTCTTTTACTGGCTTTCTGATTTCTCTATCAGTGCTATACATAACTTGTTCAAACATGTAATTGGACAGTGCCATCATAAATCTGTAGAAAGATATCCCAGAGAAAATCCTATGATGACCAATGATAGCTGATCCTTCATCTTTGTTCTGTTTTTGTCTGATCTAAGATTTCTCTTATTGCAGCAACTTCCACTCCTACTATGACTAAAATAGCTGTCCCTCTTTTTAGACAGTTTAATAGAGAAATGAACTCGGACTGAGTGAGATTTTCATCACCCAAGTGCACCATAGAATTAGAAGGTCTGACATGATTTAGTGGTCACAAAGCGGCCATTGGATGTCTCCTGCCTTTGCTGGTGGAATTAAGTAAGGACCAGTGGATAGCCCCCTCACTTTGCCTGCACATATCTACAAATCACCCCATGGCCCTTTTGCTTCATTCCTTGGTGGTACTGGCAGCCAAAATTCATAGAAACATTTGTCATAATCCAAGTGACCAGAGTCTGTAATTTGTGTTGGACAATTTGCTTCCTGATTCTATATTGCTGAGAGCTAAAGGTTTGAGGCAGGGAAAGTAATGTCAAGTTAAAAGAAGGCATACCACATGGTAATGCTTACGGGCACATACGCACGCACAAACACACACACATACGCACAAAGCTGTTGTGTATTGTGTGTGTGTGTAATATATATATATATATATATACACACACGCACATTAAAGCATATCTCTGTCTATATATATATATTAATGCATATATCTGTCTATATATACACATACATATATGTGTGTGTGTGTGTGTATATATATATTTAGAGAGAGAGAGAGAGATACATATTTATGCATATATATATATATATATATATATATATATATATATATGTATACATACAGACATATTTATGCATATATATATATAGACACATATTTATATATATATATATATACACATACAGACATATATTTATATATATATATATATATATATATATATATATATATATATATATATATATATATATATAGACATATTTATGCATATATATATATATATACGCACACATATAGCATCCATGTGTTTCTGAATTCTTTTACATATAGATTTTCATAATTGTGATCATTTTTGCACACAGGTACATATACGAGTGTGTGTGTGTATATATATATATATATATATATAATTTTATAATAATATAACATTTTGTTGTTTTTAACACTCCTCGGTATCAGAAATAAAAAACTTCTATAAAGTCATATGTCTGTATAACATCAAATATATGCTTACAGGAAATTTCATCAAAATATGTACATTTGTCATTTTTTTTATGTACCTTGATGGTTTCAACACTTTTGAAGTGTATTATAATAAGAAAAAAAATCTGTATGTGTATATATATATATATATATATATATATATACACACACACACACACACAGCTTTATATCTCTGTGTATAATTACATTGCACTAATGTATGCATTTGCACATGAATGAATATAAAGATATTTAGCAGAATAAAAAGACTATATTCCACAAAGCTCCTCAGATAAAATACGCACATAGGGACACACCTATCTTTGTGTAAGACAGGCATTTTAAAGTGCTGTCAGTCAGAATATGTGAAACATCCAATGATATTAATGAGGGTTAAAAATAAGAGAACCCCCTGTGAAATGAAAGTGTGCAAATGAATCCTGACTAGTTGCTTGGTGTTTGGGTGAAGAACACTGTAACCATATTAGTATTAGAAATTTGCTTACCTTATGGCATCCAGGGGGTCAGGTAAGCTTATAATAACACTCTTTGGAAAGGAATGCATCAATGTATTTCTCTTAGATGTTTCCAAGACTTTTGGTCAGTGCTTAAACAGCAAAGACTGTGGTGGTGGTGGTGGTGATGAAAAATGACAGTCATTAATTTTCCCTGCCTTTCTATGTATGTTAGTGTATCATTATGGTGGAACTGTATGATATTTTGAAACAGCTTTAGATGTTTAATATTGCATTGCAAATTGGTTTTATTTTGAAAGGGAAAATGATGGAAAGTAATGTCAAAGAAATGGGAAAATTAAATTTCCTTTCTGATATAGTAATGTGTAAAAAGAAAAAAAAATTTATAGCTAACTGGATGTAGAAATGTAACATATGTATATAACTTTGCATTGCACAAAATCAGTAAAGTTGTTCTTGTATAATTCTCTCTCTGTCTCTCTCTCATATATATGTGTGTGTGGAAGTCATCTTAGTAAAAGTTATTTCAGATAATCAGTATTTAATCTATTCTGTAGTATGAAGTACAGTTTATTGGTTATGCAGCCTGATCTCCTCTTTGTAATGAGATATTCTGTATAACAACAAAAAATTGTAATGAGATATTATTAACATAAGGTAATGCTCAATGCTGGGAAGTGAATATAAATTGTGTTACATTTAACAAAATATCACATTACTAAGTAGGGAGACCAGTCTACTTGTACTTTGTGCCAATTTTTTTTTTTCATTTCATGCAAGCTGAGTATATAGCAACTACAAAATTGCTTAAATATTTCTTTTATTTTTTTGACAAAATGTGTAAAAGCTATTTTGGAAAAAACTTTTGTGAATGACATCGATCTATTTTTTCTTTTTTTTTTTTTTTTTTTTTAATTATTTTTAGGAATATAATATATGTGTGGGTGTGAATATAGCTGTATGTGCATAATTTTAGCTGCCTAATACTAGAAGTGAATTTTCCTCAACATGCAATAAACAGGGGTGGGTTTAAATAAAAGAAGGGTTCAGAAAAGTGTCAAAATGCAAAATTAATAAACAAGATAGTCTTAATAAGCTTGGAATGTCATTAAATTTCCTTACAAAACAAACGTTCCAATGGGCCTTTTATTAGGCACATAACATTATTTATAGCATAAACTGTCCATATTAGGCACATAACATTATTTATAGCATAAACTGTCCATATTAGGCACATAACATTATTTATAGCATAAACTGTCCATATTAGGCACATAACATTATTTATAACATAAAATGTCCAATATGCGAATTACAAATTGGAGATAACAAAATTGAGTAAGTGCAAAAATTTAAATATTAAGGAACTGTTTTAACATAAGATGGAAAATTGACACCGAAATCCGAAGGCGCATTGGGATAGTGGAATATGCCTTCCAAAAGTTAATCAAAGTATTAAAAAAGAAAATTTCATTGGAAACAAAGAAAAGAATTCTGAACTGTTATGTAATATCGGCAGTGAATGCTGGACCATCACAAATGAAAAAGAAACTAGAGGCATAAGGAATGTTGTTCTACAGAAGGATGTTGAGAATACCATGGAGTGAACATGTGATCAACGAAGTTTTAGTGACAGTAGAAACAAAAAGAGGGATACTTATGCGTAGCATCAGAAAGAAACAGTTAAAATATTTAGGGTACATAATGAGGAAAGAAGACTTAGAAAATTTGACACTCACAGGACCTATCAAAAGCAAGAAGGACAGAAGAAAGCAGTATATAACCTACTTATCAAGCTTGTATAAATGGTTGGCAGAACAGAAGTTAGGCGATATAACAAAAAGACAAAATTTACAAAGAAGAGAAAGTGGTGGATAGCTATGATCACGCACTTTCTAAAGGAACACGACACAAAAAAGAAGAAATGAGATAATTTTCTAAAGTTTGGGAAATTTATAGCGTTTCCTAAGTCTTGTAACTTTCTTTCATTTTTTTTTTCTTTCAGCGAGCCATTTCGCGTCTTAAGCTCCGAAAATTTCGTGATATTAACTATAACCTAGACACACATACTTATGTATACAATGTAGAAAATGAGATTGATTTTTCATCTGATTTTTGCGCAAGCGTAGATATATTGTATAATTGCACTTCTATGTACCAAATTTATTTATATTGGTTCAGATAAATATTTATTCATGGGCTTTGCGCCAAATAATATAAGCTTCCTAAATACAAGTTTGAAAAAGGTCAATATAACGAAATTCTTAAACAACTGTTAAACGCCCTTCTCCCAAAGTTTTTAATCCTTCTGAAAGCTTAAAAGCACTTTATTTCACTCTTCTATCATAAATAAAATTTATTGCTTGTTTATCTAAACTTAAACATTACAATCTAATATTTACATTATCTTAATACATAGATTTCTTTTATTTTCACAAATGACAATGCAAGTCTCTTTGAAAAGAAAACTTTCTCCTCCCTTAGTATTTATACTTGATAATATTGTATTTCATTATTAAAAATGAAAACATTCCTGTCCTTCACAACAAAGATAAAGAAAAGACGTATTTTTAATTCTTAAAAATTGTTTGTGCAATAAACTTTATCTATAGTGTATTTCTTTCAACACATGACAAAATAATTAAGCCATATTTTGCAGAGATATGACAAAAAATTCCGAAATTATTAATAGGAAAAAGAACAAAGTAAGGGGTTTGATATAATCTCAACTAGAATAGCAGGAATCTAAGAAATGATCCGAACCAGCCAAGTCCTGATTGGGTGTTCTTTTGCCACGGAGCAATCCCAAAGTGCCTCTTATGTTGTCTGAAGATCTTCATGGAATTTTCTTCCTCATCAAAAACACCGCTGAATATAAGGCATCAATTTTGATGCTAGATTTCCCGATGCAAAAACACCCGCAATTACCAGTGCCTTTATAGAGATAATAGTTAAAAATGCTTCTTCCTCATTGCATCCCGACCAAAACATTGATCTTGGCTGTCTGACCACAGGGCAACAAGGTATTGCCATGATCATCAAAATTACCAACATCGTTCCCTTCTCCCACGAATACCCATCAACGCCCATTCTAGACATCTTGTAATGATAATACTTTACGCTTTACCCTGAGAGCCCTTTGCAAAAGATGGCTTCATTATCTGAAAAGAGATTTTCTTGAAGGCAACGATGACTCAAAAGTTCGGATTATTTGAAATATATTTGGTTCCATATTTCCCTTGGAGAATTTTTAATCACGAGAGCCAGCAGAATAGTCAGTCGGTCGGACAAACGGTCGATGAGACAGTCGACCAGACTCTGTGTTTCCTCTTTGCCTTTCTAAAAGTGGACTCTCTGTAGATCCTGCAAGGTGTCTTCTGGTGCCGGTATGGGAGTGCCGGTCTTTTATAAAAATATCTATTATAGAGAAGCCAATTTTCGTGAATTAAGATTTGGCGGAAATGGCGAATGGTAGTGTCTGGAATGTCGGTTTCTTTGTTCTATTATTGTTTCTTTGAGGCTTTTGTCGATCTGTGGTTTTTATACTGTTTCTTTTTTTTATACCAAAAATAATTTGGTATGCTTTTCTTGCCAAGGTAAAATAACTTGGTTTGATGCTAAGGTTATTCTTTTGGGAAACACAATTTATGTAAAAACAGTAATTCTTTAAATATCTTCGATATTTGTCTTGGACATTGATATACAATACCAGCTTAAAAATGTATTTCTCTAGCCATATCTCAGAAGCTACCGCCCTTTTTCTCTCTCTCTCTCTCTTTCTCTCCCTCCCTCTCATCACTTCTTAATTACTGTTGTTCGCTGACCCAGGGTAGTAGTACCTGGCAGGGTCTCAGCTATTGGCAAATACCGAACCTCAAACAAAAATCAGAACATTAAGAAAATGTAAAAACATCAACAATACAGTTTTATAAAAAAAAATTACCAAAAATACATTCTTGTAGTGAAATTACCAGTAATACATTTTTATTAAAAAAATATTTTATTACCAGTAATACATATATTAAAATTACCAAAAATACATTTTTATTAAAAAAAATATTTTATTACCAGTAATACATATATTAAAATTACCAACAATACATTTTGCTAGTGAAATGATCAACAATACATTTTTACAGCAAAATGACAATCAATACAACACTAAAATATTTAAAAATACATTTTTATAGTAAAATTACCAACAATACTTTTTTATCATCTACGAACTATATATCTAAAAAAAAACATGCGTTTGCCTTAAAAGTATAAATTTATGTACCAAATATCTGTAGTGGAAGGCATAAAATTGTTCAAAATATTTAGATTTCGACATTAGATGACCCATAGCGGTTGATATGGCACTAAACAAAAACAACCAACTGAATTCTTCCTGATACACACACTCACACACACACACACACACACACACACACACACATATATATATATATATATATATATATATATATATATATATATATATATCATATTAAACGTTATTTTGGTGGATACTCATATTTGAGTAGACGCCCATTTATTTATTAAACAGTATAATTATTTTCGTCTACCGGCCTAAATATTCGAGAAATCTTATTAAAGAAAAACCTGCACTCTCCGGCAAATTCGAACAAGATGGAAACCGTCGTTAGATCCGTCGTTCCTTAACAAATATCTGTCGGCTTGATAAATAAAAGCCATTACCTTAGAAAACAAGCGCACGCGCGTAGGGGTGTTTGTGCATGTGATTAAATAAGGAGCAAGTCAGAAAATCTTTATAAATTTAAAATGTTTCTTTATTTAGCTTCACCAGAAATATTTGGAAGTTAAATAATGCGGAGTTTCAATTTTTTATTCATTTATTTGCGTTGGGGGGTGATTGGGTGTGTCGACGTCACGTATATGTCTTATGGCATTTGTGTTTATATAGCGATTTACACAGCGTTGCTTAGATGTGGCATAAGGCCGAAAGTATGGAGCACTCAGTGAGGATCGAAGTCACTACTCGATCGTAATTGATCTAGCAAGGCAAGATTGCTAACTATTACATCACGTCGAAGTGCCCGCGTTGGTATTTATATATGGCGAATTTAAACATTGATACATACGTAAGAGCAAACACCTTGAGATATACATGTGGCGTCTAAACACCAATGAAAACAAAAAAGTAAAAATTAAAATAAAACTTCGTATTATTTCACTGCCAGATATTTATGAGGAAACTAAATAAATATCGAAACTAAACATGTTCAATGTATAAACACTTTTCTACTTATTCCTTATTTATTCATTCTCTGATGTAACCCATATTTTCAACTCCTATATATGATGAGGGAATTACCATTTTCAATATCACCGCCAACTTTCATTTTCTTTTTATATGAATGTATTTACTCTGTGCGTTGTGTGAAACAGCTAAATTTTATAGCCTTTCGTTTTAACAAACAAAACTTTGACAGAGTTCATTTTACTTTTAAAGAAACAAAGTAGTTTTTAGAATAACACAAGAAGTATCAGGCTTAAAGAAACCTTACGAGATCAGATCTAGATAGAAATATATTATACACATTGAACAATATCTTTTCATATTGACATCACACCTTAGTTTTATCATTTTGATCTGGAAAGACCTATAAAGCAACCAAGAGTCCCATAAAATTTTATTCTCAGTTGTGCCTGCAGTGAACAAGTCTGAGGAAACTGTCAAAGCAGATTACAGTACTCAAGTCTTCCAAACAGCTAATGCTCTTCCTTTAGAGACATTAAAAGGCTTCTCACAGAGAACTTGTCTTTGCTTATTCTTTCAGAATCGGCACCGTTTCAAAGACATTCTCAAGATTAAATGAGTTGGCTTTAGCCTTTCATTACGGCACCTGCGTCTGCCATTTTCCGGAAGGACTTTTCTTGTTTGAAAGTTTTGATCTTTGAGAATGTTTTAACTTCACCGATGCTGAAAAAGTTTTCAGTTTGGTTAATGTGTTTCTTCGGTTTTGTCTTTGATTTCACTTGCTCAAGAGTTTTTGTTTTGAAACTTGCTGCCATTCCTCAGATCCCGAAAATTTTCATGCATTCTTTCGTAATGGAATGTTTCGAAGATCTCAGGAACGAAGCAGTAGATGATGCTTTTTAGGATACAACGCTTAAGTCGTCAAACTTTTTCGTTCCAAAAGCTGCTCGGTAGATTTATTTCTTTCAACAGATTTTCATTTACCGTCGATTCAATCATGTTATAGATCTTTTGATCTGTTTGCTTTTTGTGTCATTAGCCTTTGATCAGTTTCATCCTGTTTATTCGAATATATGAATTGATTCCTCTCAAACTATCTCTCCCACTTTCTCTTAAATCGTCTCTCTCTCCTTTTCAACCAACCTATTCCTCGATCATCTCTCAAACACACACAATAGTGATTGTTCTGATGAGCTTTTCTCTTTAGTACCTCGACTTTACGAATTTAAGTGTAGTACTAGATTGGCAGATAGGTCTCATCATTTTACAGTTGGAATTGTCAGATGTAAGTTCTATGTTAATAGTTTCTTCTCACGAACATTTTACTTAGGAACTGTCTTCCGGCTTCTTGACTTCCAGCCACCTTTGATCTTCAAAAGTATAAACGCAGTATCAATCATTATCTTGTCTTCTTAATTCATGTTCTTTTATTGTTCTCTCTCCTTAATAATGTTTTTCCCCATATTCTTTCACACCCAGTAAACCCCCGCGTTTTAGTGACTTCATTGCCTTACTTGGCGTGAAATGATTAAAATGCACACGGACGTTGCCATTCAGTGACAAAATCGTGCTTGTCAATGCGACGAAAAGGAAATGAACAGCATCTTTACTATTCTGTGGAAGCCAAATGATTTCATTTCTGCCGAAATCATTGCTTGTGTACAAATTATATATATTATAGCTCGATTATGTCAGTAACACTTGCGTAGCGGAAAAGGCTTACCAACTGTAACACGATTCGGTTAAATTTCTTCACATTTTCACAATAACTGAATTCAGCGCATACGTGGTTTTGTATGTATATACAGAACAACATAGTTTAGAAAAAGAGAAATACATACATATACGATTATCTGTAATATGTGTGTACGATGCGCCACGTGGTTTGGGCGAAACTAAGAAGTCGGTTTGCTTGGAGGAAAAATGTCTCCTCGACGAGGAAGAGAGACACGTCTTGTCACTACGGCATCCTGTGGATTTGAGTCATTTCCTTTTATACAGCTTAGTACAACGTTGAGAGAAGTCTCCTGACATAAGGAGTAATCTTGCATTTGCACTGATTTCTAACTTCTCACAATCCATTTTCAATGCACAACATAGATGAATGCCGAAATTTACCAAAAGAAATTTTAGGTAAAAAAATTCATTGCATTCTTTGAACATAATTTCCCTAGAATCAGAGATGTTTAGTTTCTTAGTGCAGAAAATGAATAAAACCAAATGGAGTAGGGATAAAATCAGTGGGCTATGATAAATGCCAAACTTTGCCTACATATACTAGGTTCAAGTGAAGTTATTGCTAAAACAACACTGAGATTGTTTCGTCTGCACAATTTATTCTCGTATTACCCGATATAATTCAAAGTTGTTACGCATTTATCTAATAAATTTCCACCTAATAACAAAAACTTAGTATAAAAAAAAAACTACCAAGTGCGTAGATAATAACAGAATAACAGAAGCTATTCTAAAGTAAAGTTTCTCTGTAAGCATGCGAGAAAATAATTATCATTAAAAAATAAAAAACACTACAGGACCACGTACTTAGGGCTTTTAAATGTAAATCGTGAAAAGAATTTTAAATAGATTTTCCAGTAATGTTCTTTATAAGGAATAAGAACGAAAGAAAATCCAAAATATGGTAAAAGTGGATGTAACAAGGAGTAAAAAATCATAACTGCACAAGAGTAGTAAAAAAGAAAATAGGTTCCACTAATGTTCATTGCTGTGTAGATGTAAGTCGTTATCGCATATAGTTGGATATGCCCTTCCCCAACCTCTTTAGAATGGTTAGTTAAAATGAGTTAGTCAAGTCGAGCTCAAAACTTTGAGTGTGAACACAACGGAAGTTTTTTAATTTGTCATTCTGTCATTTAACAGGAAGTTAATTGCGTAACTTAAAAAAGAAAAGAAAATAGAAAAGAAACGCTGTTTAGTGTTGATGCTGCATTTTTTTTCATCAAAGTACGTTAAATGGTAGTGAAATGAATGCAATGTATTTTTGCGCGTCTTGTTTTTAAAGATCTTTTTTAATGATAAAAATTATATTTCTATAAGTTCTTAAAATGCTACTATAACTCGTCCCCAAAAGAATCTCCCAGCTAATCGACGGTGCCACAACAGAAGCTTCAAAGACATTTGTAAATCCGGTGGATTCACTGAGGCATGGTTATTTCTCCTGTGATGTAGGTTGAGTTATGTATTTCTTATTTTATAGAAGAAGTCGCTCAGCCCCGGGGATTCCAACTCTGCGGCAGCACCTTCCTCGTTACAGTAAGAGAGTGGGATCGGTGTAAATACCTATGCCACCATAACAATGGTTGCAAGAGCTGAGCAAAACAACAATTACCCTTGACCTATATGCACACGTATGTGTATGGCGCTCCCCATGTTAATATCTTGCCTTAGTGGGGAGGCCGACTAAATATATACTCACCAGCGTTTGTGAAAATAGTAACTCTGACACACGTAACGTTATCTGGTAACGTTTCATTCACAGAAAATGAATAATAAATTCTGGGAAGATATTTAGAATGTGAATTCATCATCTACGTTTTTTAATATTCAATACGAAAATATATTTTATACTTACTTTCTCTCTCTCTCATTATATATATAAAGTGAAGAAGTTACGTGAAAAAGAAATATTCTGACGTTACAATTTATTTATCAGTGCAAAATTTTTCAGATACACCACTTCACAACATTAACGTTGTGACAACATTTAGAGAATGAGTAGATCAGTTTTGGGTCAGAGAAATTAGTTTATATTGCAATAACGTCATCACATATCCACCAAGATACAACGTATTAGCAATGGTGCTAGAACGTTCGATGTTAACTGGGTTGCAGACGTCATATGGACGTAAATAATGCTATTAATGTTTTATCAAAGAGAAAAGTATTTGTTGCCTCCATCTTGGGACGTTTCAGTTGCTAACCTGCATCTTAAGGAAGAAACTGGAATCCCTAAAAACAAAAACAACAAAAAAAGATGGGCCCTCTTTTCGTTTTCCAGTCAGATAATTCTATTCCAATGTACCTTATTCCATTTATTTTATTTTGCTTTTTATTTATTTTCTTTGCTTTAAAAAAAATCTTCATTTTTTTTTCTTCTGTTTGAGGAGAGAAGTGACGCAGGACTGAGATAGGATATCTTCTTTTTTTTTCTCCTCTCAAATTCATACTCCTAAATGTTTTAAGTTTGCTATCGTCTTCTCTCATTCCACTTGCTCTTCACTTTCGACCTCTTCTTATTTCACTCATGACTGCTTTTCTTCTTGCGTGCAATGATGTGCACTGGAATTTGGACTTCGCTTCAAAACGGCAAAAGCCTTTGAAACTGATTCCACCACCCAGCACCTGCCGATTTAACACATACACCGATAGACACGCACATACGTGACATCATGTATTATAGGTCTACCGGTAGGTATGCGTAGAAGACTTGAATGTCCTCAATTACACACTCTAATACAGCTGTACACATATTTAGAATTTACACTTGTATTTTAACATTTAGGTTCGTTGAGAAGACCGCAAACTCCTCAAGAAGTTTATAAATGTGCTTCTACGCATTGTCATTGCAAGAATCTCAGAAAATTATATACAGCTTGTATGTCCACTTTAAAATGCAGATGTTTTCAAAAGGTGTATGCTTTTGTTTGCAAACAAAGGTGGGTACGTAAGCCTGCAAAGACCTTGAAATCACGCACTCCAATGAACTTCTCCAATGTAGATATATAATGGTATATCGGTAATCAGCGTTTCTTGTAGCCAGAAAGTGGCATACGATTACTTGGGGACCGAGATTAATGTGAGTGCGTAGAAAGTGGAGGGGGAGCAAAACTTAAATTGAATAAGTTTTTATTTTTTTCTTTCTTAGTCTTTTTACCTGATAGAATTTTACGAAAGGATTTTTAAATATGTTTTATGGCTCTTTATTAAATAAACTACTACTAAATCAAACAGTTTTCCAAAAGAGTAGTGGTAAATGCATTAAAATCTTAAAAAGCCTATGATGATGGTGCAAGCATACAGGCCATCCAAAAATCTGATGAGAGGACGTATATGCGCATCTCGCAGAATCGCCAATGCCGGCAAACACTCGATTTATCCATGTATAATTTCAAGAGGTTAGGGTAGAAACAATGCCTTATGATAAGGCCCTTTTTTATCCCATGCGGAAGAAGCTGACTTTGACTTATTTTCAATCACATTACCAACCATAACCATAAGATACAAACCTTTTACACTCTCTACACTACATTACACTGAAATATAATTTTATTATTAAAAAAAAATGTTCAGAGATGTTCGTTTGTTCATATCTAAACAAGTTGTGTACGTGTCTTTGCTATGTAAAAACAAAAAGTGAAAGTCATCCCCTCCCTGCAAAAAAAAAAAAAGATATTTTGTAGAAAATTCATATTCGATATATTGAATTAACAACAACAAATGCAATGGACGATTGTGCTAAATAATTTGATGTTTATTCTCGTCCCTCACCGCAGTGCAGCCAGAACAATAAAAAGTGATTTCATATGACGATTTAAACTAAAATAAAGTAAAGTAGAAATAATCAATTAAAGAACAAATGTTACACTGGCAATAAATAGAATTATATTTGCAAAGAGAGACACAGACACACAGATAGTTGTTAAAAACATGTATCATGCTTTTCAAAATAATATAAACATTTTTTAAAAAATACAGCCACGGACTTTCTAAAAAATAAAAATAAAAAAAAACACGTTTTAAAAATTATAAAAAATATATTTTAAATGATAAATGCCTTCTTTGAACTTAAATTTCGGTTCTATTTGAAAGAATGGTCTAAAAACTAAAGCTAATCCAAATTAAAAGAAAATGTAATTTCCATATATAGCTCCACTCATAGTTTCTTCTCATGAAACACTGTGGAACAAATTCCCAAGAATATGTTTTCCTAACCATTACAATTTTAACTTCGCCAAGGCTAGAGTTAACTGTTTTCTTGTCCACATATCCTCATGAACGGCACTTTTACGTTTTACTCTTAGTCTTAACGCTCACACAACGGTTTTCATAACCCTCTACCTTGAGTGGCTCATATGCCTTATATAGAGTGCATATCAGTAAAAATAAAAAAAACTGAAGTAGCTAAGTTTAAATCCAAATTCTGTTAAAACGCTTCTCAGATATTAAATTTTTCACAGATATTTAATTTTCTGGGAATATATATACTACAACAAACTATTTCTAATTTTAACAGTTAAAATATAATCCTTGAAAATGGCTAAATGTACAGCCGAAAGCGCTCGGATAGAAAAAACATTCGGACAGTTTTTATATAATTTATCATCCGAAAAGAAAAAAAAATATTAGATCGCATGAGAAATTGTATAAAAAAAATTAAATAAAAGCACCTTGTCTGTCGTTTTCAATGAAATGTACATGAAAGAAAGATTGCTGGCTAAATACACACACACACACACACACACACACACACATATATATAAGAGAGAGAGAGAGAGAGAGAGGCATTATTAGTACTTTTTGTCACTCGTCGACTCATCATTGTATGAAAGAAAAAGGTAAACAACAATTTTCTCTTTAAAATGTGAGGTCAAAGGATATTATCGAAATACATTAATTCTCCCTTGTCCGAAAAAGTGCAGACAAGCATAAAGTACAGAAGACCAACAGTGCGATAATTAAGAATTTGTTATTTATGTTTGAAACTAAATTTTCTTTCTTGTATAATCAATAGTTTAAGAAAATATTTTTTATTCGATACGCTTTTATTAAACATAATGAATAATTTTATTTTTTATACTGACTGAACGAGAGAAATAAAATTAGATTAATATCATAATGTTCCCCAGAATAGTAGTCAGTCAACATGAGATATCAGAATTATTTCGTTTTTGTACGTCCATACCAAAAATAATCTAACTGTTGTTAAAAGGAAAGAATAAAATAAAATTCTTTTTAAAAAAGTTTCATGCTCGAAAATAACAAACTTTACATTTTTTTTCTTTAAATCTTCAAATATGTCTTTATTTAATAAACGAAACTTGTGTGACAAACAGTAATGGGATTTACTTTCAAAATTGTACTGAAAAATTACAAGTAATTTTTAAAAATAAATATTAGATTTAGCTTTTTTCTGTTGAATAGGAAAGAAAATGTTTTATTAAATTATGCATCTACCAATTCTCAAAAGTTAATTTTTCAGTTTTATTAAAAAATTAATTTGAATCAGATAATTCCTTGATTTTTGGCAAATGTTTTAAAACAGAGAATGTCTATTTGTTTACTACAATTGCAGAAAAAGTGTGCATTTTGGTCGTAAATAATAAATAAAAACATTCATAATAGGTGTACAAACTTGAACAAATATATACACCCATACAGACATGCACTTTTACATAAATGTCTAAACATACATGTGTGTTACAGATATTAACATAGATCCATACACACACAAAAGTTATTGTTGAATTAGGTTTACAAAATATTCTTTTTTTCAGCCAGGCTTGTAGTTGAAGAGACCCCTATCCAGTAGGAGACCATAGTTTCTATTAGACTAGCAAGTTAAAATATCTACCAGATCTTGTGACTAAATATTACACTCAAGTTGGGGGGTATTCTTTAAGCACGATTCCCTGCTCGTTTACTACCACCCATAACTGTTCATTCTCTTTTAATTTTATTTTTTTTGTAACCCATAAAAATTGCCATCTGTAAAAAAGCTTCAAGATTACTAGTTCAATTTGTTTCCCATTCCCTCACATGCATGTAATATTTCGCCTTGATATATATTTAGAGCTTGATGAGCATCTTGGATTTTTAGCAGTATGTGATTTGCCTGATCAAAGTAGATTATCACACACACACACACTGGGCTCTCCTGTCATTTACAATATATGAGGATACAGCAACTCATTTCTTAGAACTGAACAGTCAGTACTATCCACAAATATGATTTGATTATGATGGTGAAGGCTTGTGTAGAACCAACCACACTTTTTGGAAGTGCCAAATACAAAGAACTGGTGTACATAATATGCCACAAGGTCCCCAAATGACCCTCCCCTCAGGTTTCAAATTAAGTTGGGTATAATATATATATATATATATATATATATATATATATATATATATATAATGTATGGCAGGGCATCCAAAAGAAATTTTGCAATGTGGTACACAACCACTTTCAGTCCCCAAGTCAGGCAAAGATCTTTCTCAAAACTGAGGCTTTGATGTCCAGTATGGATAAACTCTCATAAATGTTTTATTACCATAAGATATAACAGAATGCAACAAACATTAATGCAGCAACATAAATCAGTATTTCGGTTACATTCACCAAATGCCTTTTAGGTTTTGTCATAGTGAAATTCTTTTTAAACATTCATAATTTCTTTTGAAGGAAAATACTTTTCATAAAAACAAAAAAAAATTAACATTTGACTAGAGTACTAATTAAAATGTGCTTTGCTGGCATTTTTGTTTGCAAAATTTCTAATAATATTATCAAAATCAATTTTTTTGGCAATGCCAGATTCAATACTCAGTCATGCTAGATCAACAAGTCTGTTTTGTGACATAGTAGACCCCCAAATTTTTTGATAGGTTTGGGTTTACTAAACTTAGTTGCTGGTTCTCACGGTGGATGGGTGTTGTATGGTTGCTGTGGGACACTTCTTAGTTCTTGGGCCCTATAAAAAAGTACCAGTTGGAACCCCTTCTTTAGGCCCTGAGGAATGGTAGAGTAATGAATAGTGGCTTGGATTGAGAAACCAGGAATATTTAGATTTCACCATTAAATAACCCATAGAGGTGTTGATATGCCACTAAACAAAAACAACCAACCAAGTAAGCTCTCTTTTCTTGTTATGTGCTCTAGAAATTTCAACTGTTTTTCTGATGCTAGGTATAAATATCTTTTTTGTTTCCATTTTCTCTAAAACTTCATCATTGCTCACATGTGCATGGTATTCTCAGCATCCTTCTGTAGAAGCACGTTTCTGTTGCTGCGAGGAGATTGTTCAGCTTTAAAAAAATCTGTCATGGTACATAATCTAAAGTGCTAAGAATGTTGCAACACAGATGTGTTGAGACAGATTTTTTGCCATCTGACAATCAGATGCAGTCAGCCTGTCTGTTATGCAACCTTTCATTTCTTTCTTTTCCTCTTGAAGAACTTTTTCAGCCTTCCTGCATCCGTAATTCTTTTCATCTCGTGTCACAATTACTCCTTTATGGTTTTTAAGCACACACACACACACACACACACACACACACACACATAATTACTTAATTGAAATATAATTCCAATCAAATGTAGTTTATTGGTTATTTTCTGGTTACAGTGGTGACTACACTACCAAAAGAACCACATATAGTGTAAATGTTATGTTTTTGGATCTTATTAAAAATGTGATATGTATACATTTGTTTTTTGTTTTTTTTAATCAATTCTCCCCTAAGCAAAGCAACAATGACACTAAGACACAAGGGGGTACTGAAAGAGAATGAAAAGATTTTAGGAATCAGAAATCCAATCCTAAAAGAGAATAAGGAATAAACCTATACTCCTGTCCAAAAGACCAGAGAGGAGTGTGAACCGGACAACAGGTGAACCTATCTACTCCTATTATTTAAAAGTTTTGTGGTGGTAGAACTGATTGTCAAATGCTTGAAATTAGGCCAGTTTCATTGTTTTTTTTATTATTATTATGGCTGGAAAAAAAATTTGCATTATAATATTCCCTAAACAGGAACAATTTCTCAATAAAAGATTAAAATTAGTTAGAAAATGTAAACATGAGAATAAGGTTTTGTTGAGCTAATTAGCTTCTGATTGATGAAAAAAGAAGTAATATGCATGTGGGAATTTTATTTTATTTTACTTAATTCAATAAAATCAAGTGTGTGTGCTTTGTGGGTGGTCGTGGCATAGGTACCATTCTTCTTTGTTTGAGATTCCGAGAATTGGGTTTCTCGTTCTTATTTTAAGTCTTACCAATTATATCAGGCACACAAGGTTGGCTGGAGAACAAAACAGCTGAATAATTGTGAAAAAGAGTAAGTCATCATCATATTATTATTTATCATCATCATTATAATAATGATAATAATAATAATCACTCATCTCGTAAATTTAAAAAATAAATATTTCAATTCACATAGTTCTTAGAATGTTGTATTGTCCCATCATAAGACTAAGGCCCTGATGATGACATGAATAAGCAAGCATAGAGAAAACCTATTATTTATTACCTAAGTATTTTTTTCTGTTACTTTGTCTTCATATTTTAAAATTGTCAAATTGATGTTTTAAAATATAAGGCTATATATTTTCTCAGATATTAAAAGTAAAAAATGTATTTACTGCTTTTGAAATATCTCCTTTTATTTTGAGAAAGAAAGTAATTCTGTCAAAAATAGTTCCAGAAATTATTTTAACAAAAAGTTTTAAATAACTTAGAAATGGAACATGAGAAATGGAACACTAAATGTTACTGAGCAACAGTGATCTATTCCACACAACTGATTTAAATTCCCCACCACTTGATATAGAACTGAAGCAGTTTACAATTTCCATGTTATTCTCTTTTTCTTCTTCCTTTATTTCATACTCAATTGTTTTTGACATTTCTGTGAAGCTGTGATCTTTTTAATGGTTGGTCTCCGCCTCCACAGCCATTGGCATTGTGACACGGCAGATTTTATCTCAGACCTGCAACTCCCCAAAGTAGTGAATAATGGAACTAAAGACTTCCCTTTGACACTTAAAAAAAAAAAAAAAACTTATTGATATTTACTTAGACATATGTTAGCAGTCGTATGTTAGACATATGTTAGCAGTCGTATGTTAGACATATGTTAGCAGTCGTATGTTAGACATATGTTAGCAGTCGTATGTTAGACATATGTTAGCAGTCGTATGTTAGACATATGTTAGCAGTCGTATGGCTTTCAACTAAACACCTGTGTTTGTTCTTACAATCTTTTTTTTTTTATATATATTGTGTACTCAATTGAAAACTTTGAGAAATGTTATATTTTCAACAAATTAATATATAGATATGGATAGGTATATAATTTTATTGGTAAAAACAAATTAAATTTATTGCTGTGTCTTCATTAAAGCATTTTCTTTGAAAATACTTTTATTTATAGTCTGAATTATATTCTGAAAAAATAATTTGTGAAACTGAAATTTAACAAAATCTGTCTTCATTTTTTTACTCAATTTACCCCAATTCACTCCATTTTTTTGGGGGGGGGACTGGAGTAGAGGTTTATCCCTTGTTTCTTGTTTAGGATTGAGTTTGTGGTTCCTTTTTAAGTCTTTTCATTCTCTTTCATTTTTAGTAGCCCCTTTCCTATAAGTATCATTATTGCCTAGGGCACCTCAGCGTGATGTAATGTTTAGCAAGCTTGTCTTGCTATATCAGTTACTACTGAAAAGTGAATTCGATCCTCACTGGATGCCCCCATGCTTTCGACCTTGTGCCACATCTAAGCTACGCTTGGAAAATCTTAAGTATCATTATTGCCTTGCTAGGGGAGAACTGATTTAAAAAAAAAAAAAAAAAAAAAAGAGCAGATCTTCTGTGAGTAAAAGAGAATGAGAAGATTTTAGAAGGAACCTAAAACAATCATCAAACAAATTGCACGTTGACTTCTATGTCCACACTGTTGATATTTACGAATGGTTGATGCCCAATATTGAGCACTCTTCACTTATCAATATAGCAAATTTTAAACACACACACATACACCCACAAATAAATATATATAGAGAGAGAAAGAGAGAGACACTGGGTGTCTCAAACAAAAATGTATCCATACTTTGAATAATTATGAAATCTGTATTCAATGACATGCAGAGGTTTGGTGATGCCCAGGACCAACTCTTCCTTGATTGTATGCCCCCCCCTAAGACTCAAGTGTGTGTGTGTGGGGGGTTATAGGTCACCTAGTACTGAGAAATGTGAGAAAAGAAGACATTTTAAATATATATAAAAATAGATGAAACCTGAAATAAACACTTTATTCAAATTAAATCTAAACTAAATTTTTATTTCACTCTTTGACTGGATGCCCTCCCGATATGGATGCCCAGGTTACCCTTTGCCCCCTACAGTGTGTATTTATTAAAACATTTAATTTACAAAATTTAGCAGAATCTGCTGATAGGATTTTTTTAAATGCCATCACCTGTTTTTAAACGGATCCCTGTTCCAGTCTAGACACTGCTGATCATGTAAAGCAATGGAATCACAAACATCAAGAAACATTTCTTTCAGGATTTGTGTGCATTCTCATTCAGTGGCTGCTCTCAATTCAGCAACTTTTGCTAGTTTTGTCCAGTACACTTTACCTTTTAAGGACCCCATAAAAAAGTCTAGTGGTGTAAGTTTTGGTGATTCTACTTAACCTCTTCCTCCAGTCCACTGTTTGTCAAAATCTCATCAAAGTAGGCCCTTATATCACAATGGTAATATTGCAGGAAATAAAACTCCATATTCTCAAATTCCACTTGTGGCATGATAGACTGTTACAGCAAATTCATTTTAATGGGTTCAGTTAATCCCTTTGATGAGAAGCTGCACCTCACTGTAACTATTGGTAAATTAACATGATATTCCTCTGTAACATGCAGATACTGCTTCAAATTTATCTCTAATTCATATGATTGTAAGTCATGAAGGTGGTTCTCTTCAAAACTGTCTTTACACTTCAACTGCATTTTCAAACTTCCAGTAAAACTTTAGGATGAATTTGTTGAAAGCTTAGCCTGGTTACCATCAATATTTCTAATGGTTTAAATCTGAAAGAAATGAAAATTGAGTTATCAGCAGTTAAAGTATCACTTAGCATTCTAACAACATTTTTACTCTTGTTTATAAATAATAGTTGCAAAATAAATCCTTACATTTGCCTTGATAAAGTCCATCAGAGGACGATACATATCCGCTAAGTTTTTCTTTTGCCTTTATTCATATTGTCCTTTTACAGATATATTTTTAGTTATATCTGAAATTTTATATGTATACATACACACGCACACATACACACAATTTATTTTAGGATATTAAAACTAAAACATGTTTAAAAATCTCTACTCTGTATTGAGCACTCTTTTAAATTAAATATTATGTACAGTGGAATTATACTCCATTTGTTCTCATTTTTTCTGGATATATATAAAATAGTGATTGTCAGTATTACACTTACTAAAATTTCATCTCTCTTTATATATATATATATATATATATATATATATATATATATAAAAATAGTGATTGTCAGTATTACACTTACTAAAATTTCATCTCTCTTTTTATATATATATATATATATATATATATATATATACACACTTGCACAAAAATGTGTAGTAATGGTGTGTTGTGTTTTCTGATGACTGAATGTCTGCGTGAGGATGTCACATGAAGTGGGATCATGCTGATGTTGTTAGAATTGACTGAAATCATGTGCCTAGACAAGCCAGAATCTGAAATAACTCTTCACTATTCTTTACCCACTTGTTAATGAATTTTTTCAATTCAGGTTCAGTTACTCATTGGTTACTTTTATTTTCACACTGTCCCTTTTTTTTAAGGCTAGGTTCAACATTAATAACAAATTGTTTTAGGGTTAGGTAACTATTAGGAATTTGTAATTAGTTAGGTACAGAATAAAGTCATACCCATTTTGAGATTTATGCTATCTTTGGTTCCAGACTAGTTTCTGAGGTTTTAATATTTATTAATGAGAATAAATGAAAATATTTCAAATAGAAAGTTGAAAAAATACAAGAGGAGTATTGCTTTTGTAGCAAGAAAATATTATAAAAAAAATCTTAATTTTTCAAAGATAAAAAACTACACTTAGAATAACTATGGCCCAAGGCACAAATTTCAAGAAATATTCTTTCCACAGCTGGTATTTTAACCAGAAACAAATTTATTACTTTTTACGACAGTCATTTTGAAATATAAATAATGAAATATAATTAAACAACAAAAATGGCAAGGGAGGAGAAATGTCTTTTCATAAAAAATGTTTTCTTTGTAGTAAAATAAAAGGAAGCTTTTTTTTTCTTTCCTCAAGCATGTATAAATTTGTAACTGGGGAGGTCAGTAATTAAAATTTCTTTTCATTGAAATTTGGGAATTTACATTCTATCCCTGAATTTTCTAAATGTTCTGTCGAATTTCCAGGGTTGCTGCTAGTTTTCATGAAGATATTATATAAGACATGAAATGGAAATTCAAAAGTCATACTTCAGTAATTTTATCTAATGATGATGAAATTTTGTTGAAAAGAGAACAAACTGAAATAAAATCAAAAGTAATTTATTTTGATTATTTCACTCAACAATATTCTAAGTTATGAAGGCTCAAAACTTTCCTTGTTAATTTTTTAAATTTACAAGAAAGATTTCTTGGATGAGGTTAAATTTGGCTTAAGGATTTGGCTATTTTTGTAAGTCCAATATTACTAAATTTTCAATTTTACTTGAAAACTAGGCTAACAATGAGAATAAATTTATTTAACAATTTAAATGTGCAAATAATGTATATACAGTGTCCACATCTTGTGATAAGCTCTTGTTTTTTTATTTTTTTTTTTTTTTATTTCACACACCGTCAGAATCTTGTCCAGGAAATGTCCTTTACCAAGGAGCTTCATTCATTGTTAATAGTTCATATACACATGCTACATTCTCAGGTTAATCATTTTCCACAAAGCAAAGAACCAAAATCTACAACTTAAGATACAGGAATATACCTGTCATGACTAAAACTTTATTTATGTCCCTAACCCAATTTGAAATAGAATCAGTTTTTGTTGTTTTTTTGTTTTGTTTTTCATGAAATTCTGAAAGAAAAATTCTCTAAAATGATTTTCTTAAATTTTGGTAATGATATATCCCAGAAAGGGATATATTTGTTCAAAGTAGCAAAGTGGTTTTGACTACTGTAACCAAATAGGACAATCTAGCAGGTAACCATAATGGACTGGTCCTCGTCGTAGTGGTAGGCAATAGATGTAGCCAATAGGCGTCGTCCCTGTACCTCCACATCAGTCTGTATTTATGGCTGACACCAGCCAATCATATTACTGTGAGGGAGAACCCAGGTGTATGCATATTCATTATATCAGGTAATTAATTAATAAAGTTGATATGGGTATAATAAAGCATATGTCATAAATTTATTTAATGAAATACATCTGTTGAATAAAACTGAAACTTCTGAAATGCTATCAATTTATCAAATATTTTTTCCATCATAAACCTGTGATCATCATCTTAGTGATAAAACTGTTGAAGTATGACTTGGACATTTATTTTACTTGTTGAATTCCCTTTATGCAAAATGTTTGTTGGAAAGAGGAGTGTTTGAATGATGGATGTGATCTCATCTTCACTCAAGTCATCTGAACTCCTTCCATGTTTGGGATCATAGCAGAATCAGATTAAAATCCTAGTCTTACATGTATGATTATGTTGATATCATACCTGCTACTCTTGAACAAGGACCTCTGGCTTAAATATCAGTGTTTTATGTGTTTATAATTAAAATCATAGTCACATTTAGACATAAGTCACAAAACCAGATTATGTGCTTTGCTGTCATTCGACCACATTTAAAGTAAGTCATTTACATGGATATCTTCTGAAATCAAACCACACTGGTGAATAAATAGCATTGAATTAGGGTAATAACTTTTAATTACTATAAGATTTTTAGATTGTAAGAGGAAGAATAATGTCTATGGGCTAGAGAATAGTATATTTATTTTTAGATTAAGAAAATATTATAGATATTTGGGTTGAGAGAAGTAATTTTGAATTGTGGAAGAAAAATACATCTCGTAAAGATTCATTGTATGAAAAAGATTTTAAACCTGAAAGGGTTAAGGACAGATATACTGTATTTAAACCAACAAAAAAAAGTAATTTATTTTTATCTAATTCCAAAAGAATCCTCTTTCTCTCTTTGCTATTTTTAATTTTATTTTTTCCTTCTTAATCCTACCCCTGAAAGAAGAGCGAAAACCCAGCAAAGATCGACCAAAAAGTAAATAAAATACATAGAGAGGATTAATGAAAACAGATTGTTAAAATAAGTAATCTTTGGTGAGAAAAATTCCTCCTCACTCTCGGGAAAGAATAAATCAAGTTTGACACATCCTCCTTGCCAAAAGCTCAGAACGTTTTTGTCTGAAACTTTAGAGAAAAGCTAAAAACTAAGCACTTAGTCGAAGAATCTGTCACAGACTATATTTGTGCATGTCTGTTAACCATGACGTTTTTGTCTCTCACAGACCTAGTCAGTCAAGTGGTAAGACACAGGCTCCAAGAGAATTTTAAGAAAAACTGGCTTGAGAGAAGTGGAGATTTTACAAAGAATAAAAACTGTTTGTTAATTCAAGAAATATTTTTTTAATTTTTCTTTTTTTTTTTTAAATTCCAAGAGTGTACCAAACTGTCTACAATGCTTAATATTTCTTCTAAAAGAAATAGATAATGTATTTTTTTAAAAATCAGATATTGCCATCAAAGAACCATAAACTTTAATTGGCAGTTAGTATTTTGTCCCATGTTGAATAATCGATGAATCGATCAATGAAAGACTTCAGACACTATAAACTAGTTTTGAATCTGATGCTGAATAGGTGAGGCTTATTATTTTAATTAATATTAATTAATTGATATTAATATAATAGCTTAAATCTAAATGAAAATTAGACTGCATAAAATAATTCTCCAAGCTAATGCCATTAATGTAGACTTTGTAAAATATATAAATATTAGATGTCAGTGTGAGACTTGGGGTGGAATAATTATATGTTCTACTATAAATTCTCAATTATTTTATTGTAGCTTTAAATTACTATTTAATATCCATCTCCTTTCACAGATGAAAGGGAGACTTGAGGCAACAGAGAAATGAATTAACTTGGAGAATTATTTTATGCCATCTAATTTTCATTTAGATTTAAGCTATTATATTAATATCGATTAATTAATATTAATTAAAATATATTTTCCATTGTTGGTTTATGTGTGCAATGAGGAAGTTTTAAGGAAAATGGAAACAAAAAAGATAATTATACTTAGAATCAGAATGAGACAGCTGAGACACATAATGGGTACAGATGATACTGAGAATAACAGGGAAGGAGAATGTGACCAATGAGGAAGTTTTAAGGAAAATGGAAGCAAAAAAGACAATTATACTTAGAATCAGAATGAGACAGCTGAGACACATAATGGATACAGATGATACTGAGAATAACAGGGAAGGAGAATGTGACCAATGAGGAAGTTTTAAGGAAAATGGAAGCAAAAAAAGACAATTATACTTAGAATCAGAATGAGACAGCTGAGACACATAATGAGTACAGATGATATTGAGAATAACAGGGAAGGAGAATGTGAACAATGAGGAAGTTTTAAGGAAAATAGAAGCAAAAAAGACAATTATACTTAGAATCAGAATGAGACAGCTGAGACACATAATGAGTACAGATGATACTGAGAATAACAGGGAAGGAGAATGTGAGCAATGAGGAAGTTTTAAGGAAAATGGAAGCAAAAAAAGACAATTATACTTAGAATCAGAATGAGACAGCTGAGACACATAATGGGTACAGATGATACTGAGAATAACAGGGAAGGGGAATGTAAGTAATGAGGAAGTTTTAAGGAAAATGGAAACAAAAAAGACAATTATACTTAATATCAGAAAGAGAGTTGAAATTCCTGGAACACACAATGAGGAAAGAAGACTTAGAGAGTGTGATACAGGACATATTGAAGGCAAGAGGGTTAATGGGAGACATCTTATAATCTGCATAATGAGCTTGCATAAAGGGATAACAGAACAGGGACAGAGGGATAATAAGGGGGAAAACATTGATTAGAGTTACAAACGATAGAAAGTTGTAATGAGACATGGCACATAGAAGAAACCACCTGCCAAATAAAGTAATTATCTTTTCTTTTTTTTTTTTTTCAGCAGATAATCTTTCTTTGTCTGAAATAAAAATAATAAACAAGGTTCAGAATTTTCTTATATAATAATGTTCATAAATGCATGACACCTCATTTTTTTGTATATCAAATTTAATGAATGAACAAAAGTTGTGTTATATATATATATATATATATTATAAATTAATTGATTTAAAATATGGTTTTTTTTCCGCTACACAGTTCTAACCATGTTCCAAAAATGGAAGCTAAAAGCTACAAATTTAATTTTGCAATTAAATTAAAGACATTAGTTCCATTTCATCCTATATCTTACTGTTCTTTTTTTTTATTTAAATACATATATATATATATATATATATATATATATATATATATATATAAAGAGAGATGAAGTATAGGAAATTAGCTGATTTCACTACCTTGGTTCAACCTTTTGGCATCACCTGAAGATAATGAGAGGTTGAAACTGAGGTAGCAGAATCGATTTATTTCCTAATTTTCTATACTTAAAAGCTCTACATGTTAATTTTTTATATTTTTTATATTTTATATACTTTTTAATACTACTGTTTCCTGGTCTAATTCAACTCTGACCATTTAACTTCTTTATTTTATATATATATATATATATATATATATATATATATATATATATATAAATAACTCCCACATATGGCACCCAGATAATGGTAAGAGACACACACACACACAGTTGATTCTCTGTCAACTTGAACATCAGTGAATCTTTTAAAAACTACTACAGCATTTCAGGATTTAAAATTATTTTATTTAACATTAAATTCTTTCCTAATTTCAGGATTTTTTTTATTTACATCATGGTCCTTTTATTTTTTTTTTTTTATTTGAATCCTCAGTGGCTGACGGGACATTAAACCATAGACCTTCTAGCCCTTTAACCACTTAGCTAGCAGAGAGCACTAAAAAAAAAAAGGAAATAGAAAAAAATCTTCTGCAGGCGTCTTTTATCAGCAATGATTTTTTTTTTTTTTTTATATCTAAGAAAGAACTAATTAAAAGAAATGAATTGTTATTGGGAAGAAAAAGATGGCAGGTGGTATTGCTCCCAAATGTCGGTGGCATCACCAAAATTACCTTCTGTCTCTCCCAGAGGGATGTCTGCCTTGATAATCATATAAAGCACCCCACATATTTAGATAAGTTTCTTAGAGACACATGTCGGCATACAAATGCTCATATATTTTTTTATTTTATATATATTTATATATATATATATATATATATATATATATATATATACATGTATAACATTTGGAGGATATGGGCCTATTTGTGATTGTATATTTTATATATATATACACACACACCTAATTAAAATGTGCTTCTCAAGATAAGCAAGTATTGTTTTGGTGTCTGTCTAAAAACTGTCACCTAATCTGTTAGTATAGCTGATGGTGTTAATAACTTTTAAATTGGCTAAATAAAAAAAAAGAGAAAAATAAAACCGAAAAAGGCTGTAAACAAAATTATTGCAATCTACACAAAGAATTTTTTTTCCTTTTAAGTGGGACCTAGACTAAATTGTAAGATGTAGTAGAGTAAGTTGTTTCTCACTAAAAGAAGAAACGGTTCTTAATTTTGGAGGTAAATGATTTATAAGCAAATAAATATTAGAAATGGATACAATTTTGAGATTGTCCAAGTTTAACTTACTTTCCTTTTGTTGACATCTTAATAAAAAAAAATAAAGATATGTTTGTATTTTTGAGTAGAAAATTCTTTTATGTTTTCATCTTTTAATTTAGATTCACAGAGTTATGATGAAATAAACAGTCATAGTAATATTTATCAATAAGTTTGAGGAGAGTTATTATCATACTATAATTTTTTCAGCCAATTGAATCTATTCTTCAAGTGAGTGTGAAGAACATCCATAACAGTAAGAAGAGATTTGATTGGCTGAAAAAATGATGGCTTAAGTAATATAGTAATTTTCATTTCTTTCAAATCAATAAGTATGAAGAAATATATATTCTCCCAAAAATATGATTAAGAGTAAAGATTATACAACAAATTCTCTATCAGAGCATGCCACATTTAAAGTCATTTTTAGTATAAAGAGTGTTAAATTTACTGCTCCAGACAGTTTCTGCATGACAAACACTGAAATTATCTTCCTCATATATCCCATAATTTCTTTTTTTTTTTTACTAGCCTCTTATTTTGTGCCAACAATTTGATTTTTTAAAAATCCTGCATCTGAAATAATGTGAAACAAACAAAAAAAAAAATGTTATTATTTATTTTTCCATTATTAATGACTGAAATTTTTTTTTTTATGATGATGTTCACCCTGTAGCAGGCCCAACAGCTACTTGAGGTAGAGTGTTACAGAGTAAGCGATGAAATATATATATATATATATATATATATATATATATATATATATATATATATATATATATATATATAAATTTTATAATATAAAAGGCTCAAGCATAAAAATATTCCATGGTTATAATTTATATAAATTGAATTATAATCATGGAATTATAATCATGATCCAATTATAATCATGATCCAATTCATCAGATTTACATGAGAAGTTGCTGAATAGTTCTTAGACCAACCAAAAAGGGGTTCCCTATTAATATTTGATGTTTTGTTATTTAGTCAGTTTTTGGGGTGTTGCTTGTGCTGAAAACATTTCATCACCTTCTCATATATAATATTTTGATTTTAAAAAGAGTGAGCTGTAGTTGTACTATGCTATAGATCAGCAACAACCCATTGCCAGACAATTTTAAGTGTAAGTACCAGCTTTTAAATAAAGAGGACTGTCAGTAAGATTGTTTTACGCTAATGCATTTATGTGAATTCTAATGCTCGGTTTTGGGTAACAGTGATTCGTTCCCGGATTGCAAAAAGTCATGAATAACAAGGAACAATTTCTTTTTTTAATGATTTACGATAAAAGATTTTTTTTTCTTGAGCAATATGCAGGGCCAGTGCAAAGGTCTCATGCCCCCCACCAAATCAATGATACAGGGAACCCTCCAAATCAATGATACAGGAGACCCCGCCAATCTATGATATACCCTCCCCCACTCTACTAAATTTAAATTTTCATAAGGTAATATTCATATAAAATATAAATTTAATTATTTATACTAATGGATCAATACAATATAGATGAACAATTCAATTAAAAAAATTGAAAATAAATATAATGTATCTAAATACAAATTAAAGACATGTCATAATAGATCATTCCATGTTAAATAAATAGATTAAAGACATTCCATCTTCATTCCATCTTAAATAAATATAATGTATCTAAATACAAATTAAAGACATGTCATAATAGATCATTCCATCTTAAATAAATATAATGTATCTAAATACAAATTAAAGACATGTCATAATAGATCATTCCATCTTAAATAAATCAATAATTTTTTTGTGGCAGTTTTAACATCAACTTGAGATTTTTTTTTGTTAAAATGTTGACATTGAACACATTCAACATTATGGATAAAAAATAATGAATTTTATATAGTGTATTTTCTGAGACTTAGCATGAGCAAAACTCAACAAAGATCCCAGAATGACATCAAAATCTATAAAATTTTTAGTCCTTTAATAGTCAGTTGTGCTTATTTTAATTTGTAATATATATAAATGTAGGTAGGAAAGAGCAATGTTCATAAAATACTGCCTATGGCCCCCAAACAGGCTAGCCCATGCCCATTCTGGAGGATTGGGTGGGTAGTATATACCAGTCCTGCCAACATGCATGATGGAAATTAAAACAGTATAAAGTCTTGGAAATGTGTATGATGAATGGCTTATGTTATAAGAATTAGCACATTAAAATTAGTTCACATCCTTCCCACAGAGGAGAACCAATGATTTTTAAGTGACAAGCTTTGACCAGAATATAAAGTAGGCTTTCAGATTATATATTCTGCAATTTATATACAAAAAAAATTATAACTTTGTATGCATGTCTGTTAAAAAAAAAAAAAAAAAATGAATTTGTTGATTTAATTTACAAAGTAACACTAATTCCTACCATTTGTTAATTTACTAAGATTTACTTTATCAGGCACAAGGACAGTGTCGGATGTTCCTAATCAGGTTCAATACTACTTAAATTTACTAAAGATCAGAATGAATGTTTCTTGCATAACATAAGTCATTATTTGGAAATACATTTCTTGCCACAAGCCCAGGAGCCTTAATTCTAATTTAGTTGTAACAGCTTAATAAATTTTGCATATGTAAATCACCAAACAATTTTCAGTTATATTTGTTTTCCAGAAATGTCTAAACTGTCAGTTGTATACAATCTCTTTCTCAGATTAATGGTTAAAAATGGCTTCAAGTGAGTGAACCATGTAGATCTTGGCAACAAACATCCTTATTCAAACCTCATGGGTTGACACTCCTGTCAGTTGAAATTCTTTTGCTTAAAATGATTTTTCTGGGAAATAGGTTTCTCAAGTCCAGTAGTATCTATCACTCTTCCCAGTACTGATGGGAGTTTGTAGGGATGATGTTGTTATTATTATTAAATAAATAAATAAATAAATAAAATCATAATGAAAACTATAAATAAAATAAGATAAAACAATAACATAAAAATATTGTATAAAATAAATTAAATAGAATAATAAAATACTCCCAGCATGCAACAAAAAGCTGAAAATACAGACATCCTGCCAAAAGACATTAAATTAAATCTCTTCACAACAAACCTTGTGATGAGCAACATGTGTGTAACTTCTCTCTCTAATATGGCTTGTAATACTACAGAGTAAATTCTCCCTTTTATCACATGTACCATAAAACAATTTTCACCTAAAAAAATACCCAAACCAATGCACACAGACATATAGATAAATTGTATGAAATTAACATAAAATTTATCATGCTTTTCTTGTTATTTGTGTATGCTTTCTTTCCTGTCAAGTATACTTTTATCTCTGTGAACACAAGGCTAATTTCTGTTGCTATGATGTGAGTGAATCACCCACAATTTTCCTTTCTAACCTTTTGTTTGAGAGTGTGGAATATCAACATCTTGATTACGTCATTATTTTCTCTTTGATTTACATGTGATATCTACTTTAGTTGTTGCCATTGTTGAAGTTCCTCAAGTGATGTTGTTGCCATTGATACAATTCTTTCTGATTCTTTAGCACCAGTCCACAGGGTTTGAAGAAGGATGATCTTCACCGACGCCAATAGGCTTCTCTCACTCAAAGCCCTTTTTAACCATTGATCTGAGAAAACTTTTGTATACAGCAGATAATTTTAAGTTAAATATCATAAAAGAACTTTCTTTTTTTTTGTTCTTTAAGTTCTATAAAAGTGCATATAAGTTCTATAAAAATAGCATCTACAATGAGCATTTATTTTCTCTATCATTATAGGTGTGTATCAATAAGTTTGTTTGCTTTTATAATATTATATATATAGTTTTAAGGTATGCTATATTTATGGGTTAATGTACTCAATATCAGAGATAGAGCATATGCAAATATAAAAGTGGACTTTGAAGTCAACACCAGAGGTGACATGGGTGGCCTGACGATTGTGTTTAGCATGAAACAGTTTGTAGTCTCTGAATGTTGACTTCAATGCCCACTTTATATATATATATATATATATATATATATATATATATATATATATATTCATAAAATGGAATGAGTGATTTCAGATATTTGCATCACATCAGAATTTTAATACACACTCATTGTTCATGAATTTTTCTAAAAATATCTCAAGTAAAACAGAAATGAAGGTATTTTATAAACAAAATTAAAATTATAAAATAAAGGAAAATCAAAAAGCTATTTTGCATATTTTATTTTTTTATATATTTTACCGACACTATTTCATTAAATGATTTTTATACCATAAATTTTCAGCAATAAATTTAAACTTGAAGAGTCTTTTGTCAGCCATCTTGAAAACAAAAATATATTAGCTATTCATTGACAATTCCAGTGTCATTTTGCTTGATCTATTACTATTTTTTTCATCATTCCTTTTCTCAGATGAGTTTTTGTTAAGTGTATTTCATAATTAAGATATAATAGACAAGGTTTATCATTATTAATTTCTTCATAATCTGCCTATGAAAAAATCTACTGTTGAAAAATTTGAGTGAAAAGACAAAAATTACTATGTTCAACTTGAAGTTCCAGCAGGTATAGCTGCACATTAAACGGTGTATTGATAAACAGTGATTGGTGCTGAATTGGTGTGGTATGTTTCTGCAATCAGAAAATCTTCAGAAGTGCACAAAAAAATGCCTTTTCCTCATCAACTCATAAATCTACAATATTTAAGTGATATAAACAAGTTTTATATTGACTCAGTTGGCTATTATAAAACTGTCATATAAACTGAGGCTTTTATATCAATTTTAGTAGACTTTCTTAGACACAGTTTTGATGGGTTTTTTATTATGTTTCACTCTAAAACCTGAAGAGTTTTAATGAATTTATAAACGTCATGCAGCTGTAGTTTGCCATAAATTTTGACAAAATCTTAGTAATTCATCTCATTTTATTTTGACCTGGTTTGGTATCTGCTTTTTACTATTTCAATCTCTCTCTCTTCATAATATTTCTTCAGGATGCAGCTGATCATGACTCTATATTTTCTTGTTTTTTTTTTTTTTTGCTTTCAGTAATACTTACTATTTGACAGTTCCTCTTTCTGTGTTACTATTTCTGTCATCCATTTGCTCAATCTTGTCAAATATGTTTCTTGCTACTTTTCTCTGCTTAAATATGTTATGTGCTTGTTAAATTCTCTAACCATTCTTTCTTCATTTTATACTCTAAAATTTCCAACAGTCTCTCCCTGATTGTTAGCAGTGGTTTCATTGTAGCTCCAATACTCCTTAAAACTTCCTTGTTTCTTACATGTTATGTCACTGATACTCTCAATATTTACTAGAAGAACCACATTTTTTTTTATTCTAGTCTTTCCTTCATTTGTAATAAAAACTGTCCAGTATTCACTGCCATATAAGAGATTATATATTGCAAAGGAATCCACTATTTGTTTCTAATGACATTTTTCATCCTTTTAATACCTGGTTCAGTTTCTGAAAAGTAAATATTATCCACTTTAGGATTTCCATGTCACACTTTCAGTCATTTGTTACTATATCATATGGATAACTAAATTTCCAAACCTGCATGGTTTTCATGTCCCCGGTATGTAACTCACAGCTTAGCCTGCCCCTTTTGCTGATAACCATGCATTCTGATTTTGTACAGTTAATGGTTAGTCCTTGCTTTTATTGACTATACTGTTTCATAGTTCTTTTCACTTTTCTTCTCCACCTGCTATCATTCTGCTCATAATACTGATTTTGATCTCTACTCATACTCCCCTATTTTGAACTCTGCTCATAATCCCCTATTTTGATCTCTACTCATAATCCCCTATTTTGAACTCTGTTCATAATCCCCTATTTTGATCTCTACTCATAATCCCCTATTTTGAACACTGCTCATAATCCGCTATTTTGAACAGTGCTCATAATCCCCTATTTTGAACAGTGCTCATAATCCCCTATTTTGAACTCTGCTCATAATCCCCTATTTTGAACTCTGTTCATAATCCGCTATTTTGAAATCTGCTCATAATCCCTATTTTTTTTTAACTCGGATGATAATTTTTTTCAGTAATCTTTGTCTTTTTTGAAATCTGCAGATAATTCATTTTCTTTTTTTTTTCTTTTTGGCCTCTGCTACTGAGTGAAGAGCAAAAAGACTGAGTGTTGAAAGTTATTGAAATACATTTTAGCTTAAAAATTATAAAATTCTATGATTAATCATTAAGAATTTATTTCCCTACCACCAGAAATATTTAGTTTGTTAAAGCTGGTTAGTGGACAACAATTAGAAAAGTTAAAACCTTGTTTATAGTTAGTGCTAACTAAAATACAACTGTGATTAATGCTTCCTTCTTCACAACCACTCATCACTTAATCTAGCATGCAGTACAACTAGGGTGGATGGATTGGGTTTGGATAGGTAGAAGATAGTGGTAAACCAATCTTCCAAGTAGAGCCAGCCTTGAAAATTATCTTTCAAGAAAGTAGCTCTTACCTAGTTTTGAACACTACTGTCTGATTCAGGCCATTTGAAAATTGTTTTCAAAATTTAATGATTAAAACTCTCATAAAGAATCAACATCTTTAACACATGAGCCATGACTCTAACCTCAGTAATTAATTCAGATAAAGAAATGCAGAAGAAATGTACAAATTGCTCATGGCTTAAAAGTTGAACATAATATGAATTGAAACACTCATCTGAGAATTTGTTTCCCCACACCACCAGCCCATGAGCATGCATGTATACACACAGCCTCAGGAGTAAGTAGTTGTTTGTTTTTATTTATAATTTAATGTCTGGTTAATGAGAAATGATTGAAGCACAGGAAAATTTGATTTCCTCAGAATGTTTGACACATATGCTTTGCATAAAACATAAAGGGTCTCTCTCATATACATTGGTGGATCTAAAAATTTAGGCTATTTTTATTTAAGTGTTGATTTCCTGTCAAAATATATATTTATACTTACAGTGTAACAATTGTTGTCATAATCACTCTGTCTTTTCTACAAATATTTTCATGGCAACTGATGAACTTTTTTCCCTGGTGCCCTGATTACATGAATTAAAGCATGCTACTAGATTGGCATCTAGGTCCCACCATTTTACTTATGAAATAGCTAAATGCAACCACCATTTCTAACTCCAAGAGTTTCTTTTCTCACACTTTCCACATGTGGAAATTAATTCTGTTTACTTACTTCCCTGATAAATACAATCTTCAAAAATTTAAATTCTTCATCAATTGCCATCTTCTTGAATCCTGTTCATCTTTTGTCCTTTCCTCAATCCTCCCTATACTCAGTCTTCTCTTTCACTTTCACTCCCTGTAACCCCCTGCATACTAGTGGCATTCCCACCTTGCTAGGGGTGAAATGATAAAAAAAGGCCTTTTTGGGGAGACCAACTGTAATGATGAATTTATCATCCTAATCCTAGGTGGCAGTTAAGAATAAATAATGAGTAAAGATAAAGACAGTGTGGACATGGTAATTAATACTGCATGATGACTGTCAGTTTCATGCTTCGATGGAATCTTCAGTGTACTTGGTCTGAAAATTATATTGACACATTGAACTGATGATGATAATACATGCCTTATCTCTGTCTGTAAAGATGCAAAAAATAAATATTGCCTCAAAGAAATATTCTTTCTACTTAACCAATATAAACAGAAATCACAAGAGTTATTTTCCATAGAAAATTTTATTTATTATCATAATTTTTCTTGTCATCCCCATCTACAGCAGTTATGTT
>CAHIKZ030001669.1:1622500-1687500 GCA_903632075.3 Acanthosepion pharaonis | reverse complement strand
CCAAATGACTCTCCACAGGTTTTGAATGCAGAGTTGTCCTTCTCCTAAAGCAGTTGCCATCCAAGACTATAGAACCCAGTTTGTCCTGTTATTTATCCATAGCTGGGAGGGAGAAGAAGTGAATTAATACCTTTCCCAAGGGTATTAGCACGTAAATGAATGATGGATTCGATTGAATTTGAACTCTGCTCTCCGACTCCTCAATATTAGCAGTTATCCATTACTTCACTGTGCCTCCATTTATATATATATATATATATATATATATATATATATATATATATATATATATATGATGAATCTGGATCAAATGTGGATTAGAAAATGGCGGAATGATAAGATAAGGAACAAATAGGAAATGTTTATAGATTTAACATGTTATGCATTTATTTAAACTTCATCAAAATTTCAATATGGAGGAGAAAAGAAAATTCAGGTATTTTTTTTTTATTTTTGTGTTTATTTTTCATTGGTTAAGTAGACTTTGTGTTTTTAATTACATGGTAAATTTTTAAGAGAATTTGGAAAAACTTTTCCAAATTGTCTTATATATTGGATTCTAATCCAGTTTTTTTACACACAGATGATAGTCTTTCATTAATACAAGTCTGACTAAGCATAACAGACAATGTTTCTTCAGTAGTTAATGTTTATTGGTTACAAAGAAGTGTGTGTGTCTTGAATCAGTTCAAGTAAATATTTTCCCAGTTTTTAAAACCTAGTGTTTTTCATCATACCCCAGACCATGATAAAAGTCATGGAAAAACTGTAAATTTTAATTATACATTTTTTAAAATTCAGCATTTTCTGTTTATAAATTTTTATGATATCATGCATAAAGTAACTTTGAAAATGCAAAATGTCTAGACTTACCAGTTGTTAAATATATGCAAAAACCCAGTTCCTAAACAGAAGATATCCAAGAAAATCCCAGAAGATTTGGAAGTTTTTATTTTTATTAACTCAAAGTGCCACACAGTTTTTTCTTTCTATTTTTTATACAATTCATGTTGTTTAGTATATATAAAATGTTTACAAATAACATATGTATGCAGGTTTGTGAATTAAGGTCAGTAAGTTTATAGCTTGACACATTTATTTGTTGAATTTCAAACTGAAATTTTCATTATATATTTAAACATATAGTGAAAATTTCAGTTTGAAATCCAGCAAATGATTAATAGAAAAGCATTGTATTATGTGCATTGACAAGGAATAAGATTATTGCATCTACCTATATATGTACATATATATTCAATAAATCAGAAATAGTTTGTGACTTATCTGCTTAACTGACTCAAGAACCATTCCATTTGATTATATATATATATATATATATATATATATGCACATACACATAGCCACACAACCACACATACACGTGAATGGATGCTGAAAATTTCTCAGCCCTTCCCATTTTTCAAAAATCAAAAATTCAAACATTAGGATTCTATTTTGGTTGGGTTGAGAACTTTTCAATATCCTCTCTTTTATATTCCTTTCATTCAAAATGGCATAAAAAAATTTCTATTACTGTATGCTTTAAAAATCATAGGAAAAGTTAGTGTTTTACAATAAGCTTCAAATCAACATGTGATCATTATTAACAAATTGAATCTGAAATCTTCCCCTCTGTTCCTCTTTCTCAGATCTCTGGACATTTCATCAGTTTCTTCCCCGTGTCTCATTTTATCAGTCATAAATCTCCAGGGTTTCTTTTTTTTTTTTTTTTTTTTTTTTGGTTGGGGGTTTTCTAATTCATGCTAATCAAAAAATGTTCTGAATACTCCCTATATGTGTATATCTGTAGAGAGCCGGAATTCTCATTATAACTATGAAACATGAAATCATTTGTGTATAAGTGGGTTTTTTATGCATTTACTATGATAAATAAATGTTTACCTCACGAGAAAAAAAAAATCAATTTCAACTCTGAGTTTCCATGGGAATTGTGCTTTCTTTATTTTCATAAGCAAATCTAACCATTCTTTTTTGGTCTGTTTGAATATTTTTTGTTTGATTTCTTTTTTCTATCTCTTTCACTCTCTCTTTGTTATTTCTTTCTATCTCTTTCACTCTCTCTTTGTTATTTCTTTCTGTCTCTTTCACTCTCTCTCTGTTATTTCTTTCTGTCTCTTTCACTCTCTCTCTGTTATTTCTTTCTATCTCTTTCACTCTCTCTCTGTTATTTCTTTCTATCTCTTTCACTCTTTCTATCTCTTTCACTCTTTCTATCTCTTTCCCTCTTTCTATCTCTTTCCCTCTTTCTATCTCTTTCTATCCCTCTCCCTCTTTCACCCTCTCTCTCTCTCTCATATGCTTGCTTTGTGGTTCTTCACCCTTTCCAACTCTTGCCATCTCACTTTTTCTTTGATTTTTCTCTCCCACTATTCATTTGTATCTCTCTTATTATCTCCCACTCTTTGTATCTGCCCTTATATTTCAAATGGGTTGGGAGTAAACTGCCCTTAACTTCATACAAATCTTTTAATGATAACAAATTTCCCTTTAGGGTTGCAGGTAGTAGAATACTAAAAAGAAAACACTAACAAATAGTTCAGATCTAAATCACTAGGTTTTTTGGGGGAGAGTGGGGGGGTATTAGAAATTTTCAAAATTTTAGTTTTGATTCAGATTAACCAACCATTTTATTTCTTTGGAAAATTATTAATGTAAATTAACAGTTGTGAAGTGTGTATTTCAAGGTTTCTTACTTGAATGCCTTTTCTTCAGTAGTAGAAAAAGTTTATATGCTAATGATAATCCTAGTAGGTTTCCTCATTGGCTTGGGAGAGTAGTGATTCTTTTAGGAAAGGTGCTATTGGGAAAAAAAACAAAATACACAGCATATATATCAAGAAATCAAAAGAAAATGGTTGAATCTGCCAACACAACAATACAAACAATATTTCTACATGTGAAAATATTCTTTTCAAACATAAAGTAATTGACATAATTTTTCAGTTGACCAAATGAACATACATTAGTGTTTCTAAAGTCTTCTAGTTGCTAATGACATTTTGTCTGTTGTTTATAGATACTCTTTCAATAAATTCATTTAATTTTTTGCCTTGAAAAAGTCCATATTGGACAAAACAGCAGTTTTCCTATTGTCTTTTTCCTTAATACATATTATCTTTTTCTACAAGTTAATTCTGAGAAATCTTTACATATATATATTACAAATTAAACTAAATACAATTGAGTATTAAAAGATGAAAAATGTTTGCAAATTTTGACATCATTTTGAGTTGGGTTTTTTTTTTTTTTGTCTAAATCCATGAATTTGTTTTGCTCATGGTATCTCAAAAAAAAAAAACACTATATAAAATTCACTTTTATCCATAATGTTGAATGTGTTAAAATTATTCAACTTTTTAAGAAGAAAAATTTCAAGTTGATGTTAAAAATTGCCATAAAACATTGTTGCTTTATTTAAGATAGAATGAGCTATTACAAAGATTGGCAATCTTTTGGAGTGAGAAAGCCAGGAATCTGTGCAGTGTCTTGAAGGGCCATGATATCGAATTTTCTATAATAATTTGTCTCAACCTCTGATTACCTTGGTCTGGAGGTTTAAAGAAAAAACAACAAAATTAATGTTATATTATTTAAACAAATTTCTTTATTTTACTGCAGATATAAGAGAATAACAAACCAATCAACAAAAAATGCAAATTCCTTACTACAAATGAAATACAGATAAAAATAGCAAATTATCTAATGAGACACTTATTTCAGCTTATAGTTTAATAATTTCTCCACATGAGGTGAAATATTTGTCAGTAACAGAAGCAAAATATCATCCAAGTGGTCATCATCCAACCTTATTCGAAAAATGATTTTAGTATATTTCATTTTCAAAAAAGTTGTTCACAAGCATATGTACTTCCAAATAATGATACCAAATAATAGGATTTTATATTTTTCGCTTAGCAAAACATATTTCTTGTAGAAGTCGGCAGTGGATTTGGAATTGCTTTTTGATTTTAAAAATTTGTTGCATTGTAAGTTGATTAACTCCAACTGATATATTTCTGCCACTTGCACCACATATAAATAAATATATATATATATATATATATATATATATATATATATATATATATATATATATATATATATTATATAATTTGTGTCCAGATGTTAAAGTTGGTGGGCTGGAAAAAAATTCTTTGCGAGCTGGATTTGGCCTGCAGTCCAGTGATTACCAACTCCTAATCTATTATGACATATCTCTAATTTTTATTTAGATATATTGTATTTATTTTCAATTTTTCTAGTTGAATTGTTCACCTCTATTGCATATAATCCATTATTGTACGTAATTAGGTTACAATAAAATTTGTATTTTATATTAATACTACTTTATGAAAATTGAGATGTAGTAGAGTGGAGGGCCTCGTATCATAGATTTGAGTGGGGGAGGAGGGCACAAGCCCCTTGCACTGGCCCTGTCTATGAGGTTCAAAGAAGGATTGTCCTCACTAAAAGCTACAGAATTCATTTGCTCAAAGCTATTTTTAAACATTGATTTAAGATAAGATTTGTATACAGCTGATGGTTTAGATATTTCTGAATGGGTTTATGGTCATGTATGACATCCATTTGTTAGTCTCAATCCGAAAAAGCAATTTAACAACATGGCTCAAGTTATTAGATTAATGTTTTGTATGCAAATGAGGTAAAACTTATTTCAATATTACTACATTAACATTAGACAACTCGGTTTTAAATCTTCCAAATCAAATAGTTTGCTTTTCTGGTGATAGTTTTAAAAGATGCTATTAGTTGTCTATATAGTAGTCTTTTATTGTCATTATAAAGCAGTTGTTATGTGACAGGAATCTCTACAAAAGACACCTGAGTTGTTCTCTTCACTACCAACTGCAGAAAATTTAGCCTGTTGAAACTTAACATAACTGACTTGTTGGAAATGACACCAATGCTTTCTTTTTGGCAAATATTTTTGAAATAGCAGCATTTTTATATTTTTCTTTTTCTTCTCATTTCTATTATACTGCCACACCTTCTTTCTCCTCCCATCTTCAATTGAAAAGATTTAATTAAAGCTATTATAAATAAAGAAAATAGATATTATGATGATGATGATGATGTTGGTAAAAACCTGTTAATGAAACTGATATTGATTTTAATAAAACAAACCCTAATGATTCCAGCAGTGCTTGTATTATGTATAAAAATGTTATTAATTTTAAGAATATTAATGATTTTAATGATATGAGAAGGGTATGACTTTGCAAACAAAGATTTTAGAGGGTTTTCTGCAATGTTCAAGTGAATATTCCTCAGGCCTGAAGGGTGACATTACAAACTCTACCCTTTAAACCCTGCTAGGTGAACACTGGTGATGTTAAAATGTGAATATTATTAGCAGTCATCTAATTAGTGTATAATAATTAGAATCATTAAATAATGAAAAATAATTATATTAGAAATATTATAATGTAAAATTTTCTCAAATCCTGAAAATCTTTTCTATGTTATATTTTGTTGGGTGCTAAGAAAATTTAGTCTTACAAGAAATTAAAATATCATGAATTAACAAAAACAATTTTAATATCAACTTTAATGAAAGTTATAATTTAAAAATGACAATATTTTTAAAATATCATTTCATTCCAAGCAAGGCAATAAAGCCACTAAGACACAAGGGGGGAGTTACTGAGAGTGGAATAATCTAAGAAAATCACTGAGGAAGAGAGGACAATAGATGAACAGGATTCAACAAGATAGATGATGACAACTGATATTGCATTTAAATTTTTAAATGAGTTCCACAAGCAAGAGAATAAACTATTTTCATAGAACTTAGTTACATTTAGAAATTTCAACAGTAAAATGATGAGACCTACCTGCCAATCTAGTACTGTCCTTAAATTTGTGATGTTGAGATGCTAAAAAGAACAACTCATAAGAACAGTTACTATGAAAATATTTGTCGAAAATACACAGGAAAGTTATGCTATGGCAGTAGCAAAGTAACTAAAGCTGAGATACCATGTCAATAACATTGCAGATTCTTCTTTTGGATTCTGTCAAGAATCTCCAGATACATAATAGAAACACCAGACCAGATAATGCAGCAAGGCTAAATGCACAGCACTTTGTGATAGCCGTATTTTGAGTGACACATTGTGGAAGGCAAGTACTATGACTCAAATAGCTCTAAATTGTTGTTCCAGAATCAATTAGATATAAATAGTTTTACAAGAAAACAAGTTGTGTACAATCCATGCTGTGAACAATTCATTACAACCTACACCACAGTGTAATATTTGAAGAAAAAATAAAAGCTCATTTTATATATATATATATATATATATAGTACACAATAAAATCCCAAATTACCTTTTTGTGGATCAGTTTTAATATTTTACATTACTAGGATCCACTTGCATTATATACCAATGGATTTATTACCTTTATATGACAGAGAAAAGAAATTTATTAGTTATAACAAAAGCAAATAATATATATATATATATATATATATATATATATATATACACACTAGTTTACCTATTCATAGCATAAGTGAAATTAATATTTTATAATCTGTACTGTTATTAGGTTTTACATCTCGGTGTTTAAATACATTTTTTTATGATTATTGTTGTACTCTGTTCTTTCACAGAATTAGTCATTTTATCACTCAGCTTTAACATTTTCAAATGGTCTGCCAGTGTCATAAAAAGACACTGCCACTTGGTGTCACTAGTAAAAGGGGAATAATTACATATTATAAAAACATATATGAGAAAGAGAGATAACATCTCTTTCGAAAGGAAACTGAAAATATGAAAAATGTAAAAGCAAGCTTGATTTTTTTTTTTTTTTATTATTATAATTGCTTGTAAGATTCATTTCTAAAAAATAATAATAAAATTTTTAAAAATTACTTAGAAACACCACACAGTAAATCCATTTTTTTCTTAGTGATAGTCACTCTTTCTCTGACACAGTAGCAATTGCAGATAAGGTAGAGAGAAAAATCCCCCCTTTTTTTTCTTTCATTTCCCATCTTGTCTCTTATGGACTTGTTCACTGAAGTATATTTAAACCCAATTCACTTTGTTTGTTTTTTTGCTTGTCGTTCTTATTTTCTCTCTCTCCCACAAGTAAAAGAACCTGTTAACCACATCAAGACTTCTCATTCTCTTCTAATCTTTCAGTCAGGGCTTTGCAATAAAAAAAAAAAAATCAGTTTTATCCCTCTTTTCTTTCCCATTACCCTCAACCTTGCTGTCATTACATTTATTCCATTATCGGAATCTTCAGTTGTTATTGTCCTTTTGCGTATACGAGCCTATCCACGTGCACACACGTGGCTGTATGTGCTTTTATACATGTACATGTTTAAACACGTACATGTGTATCTTTATGTACTTGTACACTAACAGAGTGGCTATGTTTGCATAAGAATACCTATGTAAATATATCAATGTGCATATGCATTCAAAATATTATACCCCTCTATCTGTTTCTAGATTCTCTCCTCAACCTTGACACCCACCCACACTTAATTCTCCCACTCCCGCCATGCCAATTATGAACCTATGAGTCATACCTCAGCAGTTTCAAACTCTGCATTTTCTACAGGTGTTCTTTGATTTTCTGCCAAAACAGGAAAGGTTGGGTAAGAAGGGATTGTATTAGGGATCTTAGGGTTTGAGAGAAGAGAACGAATAAAGGTGGGCTGAGTGGTTCTTGAGAAAGATAAGGCAGGATGGGTGTGTGGGGAGGACTAAATGTAATCTGTCTTAGAAATCCAGAGTAGTGAATCCCCAGAAAATCAGTGTTTCCAAGACTACAGACGAAGAATATTAAATATCAGGTGAAAGGAAGATTTCAAACTAGTTTTATTTTCAGTATATAACAAGCATAATCATTCTTAACTCTTTCAAAGAAACATGATGATGATGATGATAGGAGTTATCAAAGAATTATTGGTAATAATAATAATGGTTTTAATGTCAGAATAGTAGTTGTGATGTTTTTGCTATAAATAACAATATCATAATGGTAATAGTACTGTGTTAATATGAAATTTGGTAATCATTATAATTAAAAATTGTTAAAACAAGATGACATATATATATAGGAAAATCTGACAAATTCAAAAAACTTTTCCACTTTGTTATAGATTTCCATAAAATTGTACTTTATATTTAAAAATATATATATATCCTTTTCCTATATATATATATATATATATATATATGTATGTATGTGTGTGTGTATAATGATGAAAGCGGATTCCTTAGAAATCCATTGGTAATATTTTATTTCATGGGATCTCTCTCCCTTCCCCATGAAAAAAAAAAATTATTTTAAAATCTCTGTTTTCCCCTCCCATTTTTGAAACTCTTTCCTTTTTTTTCTCTATCTTCTAACCCTTTTTCTTTTTATATTTTTTTTTTTTTTCTGTTTTCTTTTTTTGCTTGTGTCTGGATAAATTTAAAATCCATTTATTGTTGTAAAATTTTTTGCTCTAAAGAGATGGGCATCTGGTCCTGTGAAATAAATTATTAACAATGGATTTCTAAGGACTCTACTTTCATTATTATATTTGCTCTGTTCTTATATTGAGCTCTCTGGATTTATGTTCTCTTCAGAATTATCCCAACTAATTACAAAATAATATATATATATATATATATATATATATATATATATATATATAGTGTATATTTAGGCAGCAATTTTTCATTAATGCATGTTTCATTAAATAATATAAACAACTATTGTCTATTTATTTTAAGTAAGTCCCTTTCATATTGTCTGATAAGCTTAATAACATTATCATTGAAAGACGAAAACAAATCACCATACTGATACATGTTTAAATCCAATCTAAGCTTTCAGCTACATAAGCCATTATCAAAGATAACAATTACTTTTCAATATATCAACCAATACACAGACGAAACAATAATGATAGTCTGTTTTTGTTGCATGAAAAATTTCAAAGCAACAACTAACTCATGTATACGAGACGCAGAAGTGAAAATCGTGTCGCAGCTCGTGACATCACACATAACCACACAAGAGTGAAAATGAGAAGTATTAAGTATGGGAAGCCATTGGTATAAACCAATGGCTTCTGTTATCAATCATAGGCATTTAAGAATATTTGTGGAGATTTCGTAGTTTATTTTGTTCAGGTTAGATTTCAACTGTTTTATGTATATAGCCTCAAGAATTTTCAGTTTTTGCTTGTTTTCATGTTTAAGTATATTTGTGTTTTCAACAAGGATTTTTCGGAATTGTGTGTGCATATATATATATATATATATATATATATATATATATATATATATATATATGAGGCAAAAATCACATATCATAGAGGTTAATGGATATTTCAAAGAGGGTCTGTTGAGTGGCCACCAAGGTCATCATATCTCACACCATTGGAGTTTTTTCTGTGGGGCCATTTGAAATAAGTTTATAAGACACACCCAAGAAATATTAAGAAACTTAAAGAATTAAATATGACAGGAAATTCTGCAATACGTAAATGGATCATACTGGCACAAAATTGAAATATGTTTTGAAAAGGAGGACATTTTGAACAACATATATAGCAATTAGATAACTAGTAAATAAGATTTTCATGTATAATCATATTTTTACTAAATTATGTCTATGGTGCATGACTTTTACCTATATATATGATTTATTAAAGGTGACCAACAAGGTACTGCCATTAAGCTTTTTTATTTAATTTTTCTTGTTCAAACACAAGAAAAAAAAAAAAATAAAATGCCTAATTGCAGTATCTTGTCAGTCATCTTTTAATAAATTTATATATATATATATATATATATATATATATATATATATATATATATATATATATATATATATATATATATGGCTAGTTGGCCATTTCTGAGTATGCCTGTCTGCTATCCAATCCCTGTTGCAAATAGCTGCTCAGGCACATTTGTATTTGTTCAACACCTACAGAGCCCAACTGTTGTTTATACTGTAAAGCAGACTTTAGTTAGAGTTTCTGGGAGAGTAAACATAATCTGTTGTGATCAACAGTTTTTAACAAGCCAGTATGCTCAAGCCCTCGGTCATGGTGACTTGTGATTTTGTGCTAGCACAATCATCAAACAACCATTCAATCTACTAAGTTTCACTTACAAGGCTTGGGTCAATCTGTGGTGTATGGTTTTTCATGCATTTTCCAACAATGTTCCATGTTGAGATTGCCTACCCAGGCTCATAACATCAATTTGGATCCAGGTCTCATGGTCAGAAAGTGAACCTTCTAACCACACACCCACACACACATATATATATATATATATATATATATATATATATATATATATATATATATTTTAGGCAGCATATTTGGTTGAATAATCTAGATATATTATGTCTATTTAATTTTTATTTTAATCTTCTCAAATTCTACAGATCAATTTCTTAATGTTGTTATTAAGCTTATTAAAGAAGGTACATGAATTTGAGAGGATTAAAATAAAAATAAATGGATATGTACAGATTATTCAACCAATATATATATATATATATATATATATATATATATATATATATAATCCCTCATTGATCACATGGCACAGAGTTTCATGTCAGCCCAATTCCTATTTATGCAATCTATTATAATTATTAAAAAAAAAAAAAATAAATATAGAATTGTTCTGTAATTAGCTCCACACAAGCTATGAGGGTCACTCTGAAAGTAATACCTCCTAATTATGTTAACATTGATTGATGCTTGCTAAATGTTTATGGAGACCAAACTCTGAATGTGAGCACATTTAGGTGGTGGGTAATGTATTTCAGTAGTAGTGTCATTCCAGTTACAATTCAGTGAAGCTGTCAACCGATGAGTGCCTCAAAAATAGATTGCCAATAGTGATTACTAAATATTTCCTTGTAGCTAAAATCTTAGTCAATCCGACAGTGTTAGTCTGTTCCCTGTATCAGTTGTTGTTTCTATGGAAATAAATAGGAATTTTACTTTAGTTGAACTTTTAAATGAGTTTATTGCTTTTTGTAATAAAATGTGGAAAGTTTCATGACAGGAAAGAAAAGAAATAGAGATTAATGATTTTTACATAAAATGTTGATACATATAAAATAATGGCAGATTTATTTTCTAAGAAAAAATCATTATTATACAGAAATGTTTAAAAACAAAATTTTTTGAATAAATACAGGTACAATTATTTTATAGAGAAATCAATAACCTTTTCATTTTCTTCTTATTCTTTCACTGTTGATATATTTTTCTTTTCAGATTTTCTAATAAACATACAAACATTATTATCAAGGTTAGCATGAATACAGACACCACACTATTAAGTTGCCACTTGGTCTGGAAATGGCTTTAGTCTTCAAATTAAAGCATTTTAAACTGAATTCTCTTCAAAAAAAAAAAAATTCACTGTGCCTTTTACTGGTATGATACAATAAATTAAAAATTTTAATAATTCCCACTAAAAATATATATATATATATATATATATAACAAGCACATAATCTATATATATTATATATATATATATATATATATATATATATATATATATATATATATATATATATATATATATTTATTAATTAACAAGTAGAAAATCTTTCTAAATCTTTTGCTATTTATTTAGCTTCATCAGAAAATTTGGATGTGGAATTTTTTTCAAATCATTTCACCCCTAGTAAGGTGATAATGCCACTAAGATGCAAGGGGTTACTGGGAATGAAAGAGAATGTGAAGGCTTTAGAAGGAACTGGAAAACCAATCCTAAACAAGAAGCAAGGGTAAACCTCTGTTCCTGTGCAACTTTATGGGAGCGGAGTGTGAAAAAAAAAAAAAAAATTGTCATCTTTTGCTATTTATTTAACTCCATCAGAAATTCTGGGAATGGAATAATTTGGAGTTATTTTACACCCCCAAATTTTTATGCAACTAAATAGGAAAACAAATCAAATTTTTAATGATTTCCTAGTTGTTCCTTATTCAATCATTGATTGGATTTAATCTCTATTTTCAATTTATGTAGTTAATATTAAAAACACTGGTTATAGTGGTTTGGTTGAAACAATAATAGTAATAATGAGAGTATAAATCATAATGTTAAAAATGATATTTTTATAATAGATGAGAGTAAGTCATAAATGACACACGTTATAATAGCAAAGATAGAAATGACATAACTGAATAATAATCATAAAACAATAGGAATAATGAAAATTTGTTAGATTTGACCAAATAATGAATTTCAACAAGGGAAAAAATGATTTTGTCAGGCACTGTCATAAAATCTTCTCATAAACTACTTCATTTCCTTTCTTGTCTGATATCATTTTTTCTTTCAATAAAAAACAGAAAACTTGCAATCACTTTTTAAGATTTCTTTTTTTCTCTTCTTTTTTTTTTCAATAAATAATGATTTTTATCTATCTTCTCATTTTTCCTTTTCCATATTCTGAAGCCTACAGGTTGAAGGAGATTTGAGGGGTTTTTTTTTGTTTTGTTTTCTTTTTTTAATCTATTTTCTCATTGTATGTGTCATCTGCCACTCATCACTAAAAGAAATGGGAAATGGAGGTGGGGAAAGTAGTTGGTAAAGAGATCTGCTGGGAAGTTTGTCAGGTCTCTTTTGCCTTCTTAACATGATTGCTTCCAACCTGAAAAGTGCATTTACAGAAAGCTTACTGCTCTTTTAGTTGGCATTTTATGTTTCCCATAAATCGTAAGAATGAATATATGTAAGAAATCAAGAAGAGTTTCTTTTGTTTTTTTTTCTTTACATATTTTGACTTTGTTCTCTGATATTTATTACCTTAGTACAAAGCCAGATGTGATGAAATGGGGATGGTAAGATTGTGCTGCACCAGTCATCCAAGTGGGGAAAGCCTCTGGTGACTAGAAAAAAAAAAAAAAAAAAGGAAGGTAAAAGTCAGTCATGGAAGAAATTATATGATTTGCTTATGTGTAAGAAACAATTCAAAGAAAATAATATTTTCATTTAAAATATGTAATAAAATAACTAATACATTATTTAATAAATATTAAATATTAATTATTATTTAATACATAAATAATAAATAATAAAATAATGATAAAAAATAAATAAAATAATTAATTTTAATAAACAAGTGTATTCTAATATTACTTTAATAACTAAATTAAATAACACTATTATAACTGTATTAAACAACACTATTATAATTGTATTAAATAACACTATTATTGTATTAACACTATTATTCTATTATTTTTACTTCATTAAAATATCAATTTATTAAATATGATTAATTTGATTAAAAAATATTACCTGTTTTGAAAATATTTCTTATTCTCTTTACTTATTGTTATGGTCCAGATTAGGACCAAGGAAGAACAACACGAACACAAGAGTAGAAATGACGAAGGTATATTACATGAAATAATAATACAAGATGTAGAAGGTGTTAGTATGACTGTCAGTCTGGTTTGGAGTAAACTACTATTGGCTCGACTCGATTCGACCCTCTCTCTTGAGAGGCGTAGTATACATAGTGTTAGGAAGAGTTTATTCTGTAGTTATAAGTAAGGACCCATGACACTTATTTTTTGTACCTGAACAAAGAATAAAATATCACTTTTTTTATTTCATAACTTTCGATCATACTGCTGGGCCTGTTGACTTGCCTTAAATCAGTATCTAAAACCGTTTTTTTTTTTTTTTTTTTTTACTCGAACTCAAATAACACCAGTGAGAAATATGCAACTATCTTATCCATCAAACTAATCCCCTTTTTCTTATATAATGTGTTCGTGTGTGTGTGTGTGTGTGCGTCAAATTTTAAGAAGGATATGCAGTTTTAAAGTCTTTCTTGTCCTCATTTTTACTGAAGGTGTATCAAATTTTCTTAGTACTGATGAAACTTGGTAGGAACATCAAGTACTATAAATAACCTATGGTATTATGTCAGACTAAGCAAAGCTTCATAATTAAAACCTGTTAGGGTTTTTACCACATCCAAGTCACCAAGTCCATTAAGGGATTGCACTGGTTCTATCTTGTATCCATTGAGTAGCTCAGTCAGAAGACCAGCCAATCAAATATCATCCTCACCCTTACCCTTGCTCAGCACCATGTTCACTGGCTCAGTCACATCCCTACTAGAGTCATTTACCAATTCAACCCACCATCTGCAAACTCATAAGGACCTCACATCAGACCACACAGTCGTTGGAAGAACATCAGCTGCCAGGACCTCCAGCAGATTAACCTGGTGCTGGAGAATGTACCAATGCTCTGACAAGACCAGGAAAGCTGAAGAGGCAAGGTGGCTCTCTTGGGTCCAATGTCTTTATATTATGAGATTTAGAAACAGCAGCATTATTTCTCAAAATATATGGATAAAAATCTAGAATTTTTTATCTAAAAACAAAATTTTTGTTATAAGTTCTGTTCTAAAAAGAAATAAATTGTGAATGTTTATTTTGATATCAGTATCAAAAGTTAAAAATAGTATATTCAAGGACTGTGAGGAAAAAATATTTGTTTGCCCAAAAAGTTTACTAAAAATATTTTTAGTTCAACCAGTAAGTGAATCTGTCAAAAGATTCATTGCTAAAATTTTCTAATAACTTTTGCAAAAAAAAAAAAGAAAATTGAACCTTTTGATGTTGAGTTTTAAATGTTTTGTTGATTCCATTTTAAGTGCTTTTAATGCTTCCAAATGGCAATTAGATCTTCTCTCTTTCTTCATTACTTATCTAAAAGAAAAAAATAGAAGCACATTTTTATGTGCAATTTTAATCCTAATCAGTGAAAGGTAAAATAGAGATACATTTAAAAAAAAAAAAAAAACAGAATTTACTTAGCATCTATCAAGAAAGATATATGAGAAATGTGTATGTCTGCTCTGAAAGTTCAAGTAATTAATTCTGACGGATATTTTTTTTATTTATGAAAAATAAATTACCATAATCAAAATATCTGTTTCTCATAAAAAAAAATACACATATAAAATAGTAAAGACATTTTGTCTAAATTGAATGATTTCACTTTTCCTATTGAATCCTTTGGTGATTAACCTTTTACTTTTCTTTTTTTTTATTCTATTTTAAAAAGAAAGTGTTTTCTTAGGGCCTTTCTTGCTCAGATAACATATATCCAATGCATCAAAATACTGAAAATGATTTAGCATTAAAAAGTACACTATAAATATCTAACTAAATAAAAAGTAAAGTTAGAAAAATAAAAAATAGTTCAGCTGCAAGTTATAAAAGTCAACTGAAAATCTGCTTATTTCAAATCATTGTTTCAATATGCTTCACTGAAATCTGGCATTGCTACCCTTAACTTGTTTGCATCCATTAAACTTTTCCATGCATTTAATACAAATTTGTTTTTGAGTTCTGTCATGGTTGACTCAAAAAAAAAAAAAAAAAAAAAGTGACATCCATTGGCCCTGAATGCTCTTTCGATAAGAATCCTGGAAGGATGTGCAGGTGGTGTAATGGATAGCAACACAGAATGGGATATCGGAGCGAATGGTTTGAATTTCAGTCATGTCCACTGCATTTACTTACGTACAAATAGCTTTGAAGCCATCTCCTCTCCCACCATCTATGGATTAAATAGTCTTGTGAGTTGTGGTTGTCTAGGAGAAAGACAACTCTGAATTCAGATCTGTAGCAACTGTCCATGGTTCGACAACTCTCAGGGAAAGTAGCAAGCAAGGCAAAAAGAAAGCAAGGTTTACTCTAAGTGTAACAGTTATGGTGTCGATATTGCCTAGTTATATGAGGTAGTTATGATACTAGTATGATTTTCTAAGTTCTTACTCACTCACCTTTCTATTAATGACTAGCAGTAGAGCCTGGCGTTGCCCAGGGATGTAACAGTAAGAGATAGATCAAGTATCGACCATCATAAAGACTGAAAAATAAAATTGACAAAGATTATTGTTTAAGGTTGACGGACACACATGTCTTAATTAGTTGTTTTTTTTTTTTGTTTTTTTGGGGTTTTTTTTACGAATTGTTCAAACCCAAACCTAAACTCAAACAAAAACATTGTTTTCAATCATTATGAGTCTACCGATTGAATAGAATTTTATTATAAACAATTGTCTTGTAAATGGAATTTTTAAAGCATTCTGAATGTAAAAATAAAGAAAAAGGTGTGCAAGACAATAAGAAACACTACCTGCCAAAAAAAAGTGAAATTTTGTTGAAATTGGTTGAAAAATGTAAGAAATCCGATCCCATATATAAATGAACACACACACACAACCAACCTGGGTTTTATAATAAGTATAACTCAATAACTCGATATTAATAAGTATAACTCGATATGAGTTGCCCCCCTTTCATTAATGCCTCTTAATCGTGTTTTCAAATTGATTTCGTGCAAAAACAATTGTTTTTTCCAATTTTTGGTGCTGTCAGAACCACCGCAAGGTAATTTTACGTAGTCCTGTGAAGTTTTGTTGAAATCAGTTGAAAAATGTAAGAAATCTGATCCAATATATAAACGTACAGACACACACACACACAACCTGGATTTTATAATAAGTAAGATCATGTGTGTGCAAGAAATTTTGTCAATTTTCCTGGTACAAGAACTGAGTATAGGAATAATATTTTACCTTTCTAAAGGTAGAATTGAACCTAAACAGTGCCTAAACAGTTTACTAGTTTTGTTTTCCACATCGTTAACATGATGTTACCAACATTACTGTAAGAAAAAAAATGAATGATTAAAATGGCTGGATAATGAACTAAATTGAGCACAACACTAGATTTCTATGGCACCCAAGAAGACCAAATTCATTATAACTTCTGAAACTATCATGCCAATAAGAACGGTTGCAAATAATGTTCAGGATAATAGCATTTATAGCTGGGAGATTTACAGACAGGTGAAATACTTAGTGTCCAAAACATTTAGAACAATTTCATTATCTTTTTGTTAATATAATTATAGTCTAATCACCATCCGCAGTGTTTGTATTCATTGCATTGAAATGGCTATGTTGTACCCTATTTTACTAGACAATTAGTCTACTTCTAAAAAAAAAATGTAATAAGAAAAGTCCATGTAGATAATACTGTCATTTTAAAAACATCTAAATGTAAAAAATCTTTAAAGATAACTGAAACACTTTTTATAAAAATATACAGACTTACCCTTAACATTTCTTGCTTTGAAACCAGCGAAAACATATGGACTTAGCAAGGTACCCTAACATGGAATTACTACTACTCCTATACAACACAGCACGGAATCCAAACAGAAAAATATATTAACAATGAAAATTGCCCATTCCTTTGAAAATGGTTAAAGAATTAGTAAAAAAACACTTGGGACGATAATCTCTATGGACTGTTTCTACACACTCTTTGTCCTCATAAAAGAAAGCCATTTGGACATTAGAAAAACTGAATAAAAAAATTTTTATTATATATACATATATATGTGTGTGTGTATATATACTCTAACTAGAATGTCAGAAGTCAACATTTAAACCAAAATTCCTCACTGGTAAAATCTCAGCACACCTGGAAGGGGTAGGAACCTGGAGACTTCCATCAGATGTAAATCATATTAAGTTCTTTGCATTCATAAGCTTCTATTCCTGTTTTTTTCACACTCATGTTGGCAATGAAAGAAACTACCTGTACATTCATTACAGACACTCTGGCTGTTGACCTTTTGAAGCAAATTTTAATCAAAGAAGGATAGCACTGCAAGCATGTATACTTTGTGCACTCTAAAATATGTCATGGCAGACTAATGTATACTGCACACTCTGAATTATAATTACAGGAAATAATCATTTGAGCAATGGTTTTTGACAATATCAAATGCTCTATATCTGTCTATATCTCTGAGATGAGGTATTATTATTTACATTATTTGGACTGTTATTCTCATCTTCATTGCCTTATATACAACATTTCAGCCATTTGTACACTCTGGCCTTCTTCAGGTGATTGGAATTTCAAACCAAAATAAAGCCAATTATTCTAATCACCTGAGGAAGGCCGGAGCATACAACAGCTGAAACATTGTGAATATGGCATGGAAGATGAGGATAAAAGTCTAAATAATGTAAATGATGTAAATAATCAAATGCTCTATATTTATGAAAGTGTAATTAAATAGAAGTTATTATTTTTAAGCATGTGAAGATACAGGCAAAAGGTTAGAGAAAAGTAGGGAAAGGATTAAAAAATGCAGACAAAAGGTGAAAGAAAAGCAGGAATAAGAGAGAGAATGAAAAGATACAAAGAATGAGAGAAGAACGAGGATATGAGATAATGGATAATCTTAGTTTCCAAAACCTGTAAAATTTCCACCAATCCAGCTAGTAACAAATGACCTTGTCTATTCTATTCATAAGTGCAATTGGTGAAATTGCTAACAGTATACCAAATGCTATAGTTGTAGGCCAAATAGTCCATTGGCGAGAACATAAGTTTTTGACACAATGCTGGTCATTTAGTGCTGTGACCTTGGATATGGTGTGATGTGATGATGTGGGTATTGATAGTCACATGGTTGGTGTATTAGGTTAACCAAAATTGCCAATTGCATGGGTTGTGTAATTCATACTTGATGACTGTATGTGATCACCTCTCAGGGAACTTGTACATGATATTGACTTATACAGTATCCGGGTAGATGAAAATAGGCTCTGGAATCTATGCAAGCTGATTAACATAAATATACTTTTTTGATTGGTGATAAATTTTACTTAGCAAACGATGCTTCCAAGTTCCAATTATAAGTTGAACAAGAATTCCAGCAATCAGTATTGGATGGATAAATATTTTTCAACCAATCAGCTTGCTTATTTTTTTTCTTTTAATAAAGTTCACCCAATACAGTGCCTAAGAGGAACTCAAGGTAGAGAATTACTGAATGAGTTGTGTGCTATGAATGTAAGAGAAGGAAATAGGCAGTTAAAGGGATATAGTAAATAGATAACGATTGACCCTAAATTTGAAGAAGTTAAAATGGTTTGTTTGGGGAAACATCCACTCAGGAATCTGTTCCACAAAGTATTGGTTCTTGGGAAGAATCTTTTGTATTGGAACTTCCTTTGTACCAAAGGAATACATAGGAAAGTGGATCTTGGCTATAAAAGTCTGAGCTGGTGGCAGTAAAGAATAGAGAACATCTGAACATTTGCCATGGAAATAGTGATAGAGTAACATTTGTATCTGTGGGAAAGAAGTTGCAGGATAGGAAATACCCCATTAGGCTGCATAAACAATTTTGATCCTTGTCATGACTCTCAATGATTCTAGATCCTGTTTTGATCCACCCAAATGCTTGATGAGGAGGATTTTAAACTGTTCAATAGACACCTCATGAAATGGATTTTGTATTTTTATTTCATATTTATTTATTTTTCCAAAATAAATATATTTACAATTTCACTACAACCACCAAAGATTTAAAACTTTGACCTTTCAGTCATCACTCACTCAAACTATATTATAATTATCAATTATCTATCCCATCTGTATTGCAAAGTGAAATAAATCAACTTAAGTTAGTACATTTTGAATGATTACTTCCCTTAGTCATTTTAATAAACTATACAAATATTTATCTGCATTTAGACAAAATTGGTTACTGAGCAAAATGAACCAGCTCCTGTAACTCCTACATTTCTTCAATTGCAGTTTTATTTCTTCAAGCTTTTCATGTGAGGCACTCAGATACCTTTGTCTATTATGTGATTGTTTTGCTTCAACTTTATCTTGAAGTAGGCATTGCTATTGCCGTCTTTATCATTCTGTTGCTAATCTTTTCCTTCTAAGAGATATTTCTATTTTACTGTTATATTAAACACATAAAATTCTTAACATGAAAAGATATTGAGCTAAAAGTGACTTATATAATACCAGGAGTAATCAATGAGTCATAGATGCCACTGAATGTCTAAAAAAAAATATAAAGGGAATGGATTAATTAGACAGTTCATTGGCTTCTATTTTAGTTGCAAATTCTTTATCTTCACTTTATTGAATCTCAATGCATTGTTTCAAGTCTTTTGTTTCATTGCATTTCACTATTAAAACTTTATAACAAATTTTGACAGCATGAATACACTAGTAGATAATAATTTCACAACAAAGCAAAAATTTGTTAAAACTTGATTTAGTTGACACCAGTTTTGGAGAGCCAATTAAACAAATATTACCTGCTTAACACTTGTAAAACCTATGACTTAGCTACAAGTTTGTTGCCCTGCCAAAATCAGAGCAGCATTTTTTTTTATTATGTATGTTTTCATATAGTAATAAAGTAAATTGATATTCTCTAAGTGTTGTCCAGTATGCCACATTTCTGAATAGAAAGATTGTGTTGCTCCAGTTTTGCAAGTGGTAATACTCAAACTTACTAAGTCAGACACAATAAATAGTTTTTATTTACAAGATATTTTTTTTAGTTTTGATTAGCATGTCAACACACATTCACACACATACCCATGAGAAAGAGAGAGAGAGCTGTTCCAAAAATACTTTCCATACAAACTGCAATAGAGTGAGCACAGTAGAAGCATGCCTAACTGTGCTCACATCCACTGTTTGGTCTCTCTAAACATTCAGCAAGCATGAAATGTCAATTGTTGCCTCATACTCACTGTCAGATCAGACGTCCTTTTGCTAGATTGCTACTTAGTTGCTATTTGTAACAAGGCAAAAACCAAATATGGCTTATTGGCATGAAGGTTCAGTATCTACTGCCATTCCACAAACATCAAGTTGTAGGATAATAAAAGAGGAAGCATTACTTTTGGATCAATCCTCGGGTATATGTAAGGATATGTTGAAAATTCTTGGCTCAGCTAAGAAGCCCCACAAAAATAATATGATGGCTAGTCAGATCTTGGGAAGTGGGTCAGGCCAAGAACTGTTAAATACTTTCTTGTGTGTGTGTTTTTTACACACACACACGCACATATATATATATATATATATATATATATATATATATATATATATATATTAGAAAAAAAACAACTTTTGAGTGATGTGTTTCATCATTTAGGTGTTTATCAGACTAAAGTGATGTCTACATTGATATAATTGCACATATGCATGAAGGAAACAGAATACCAAACTTTAAACCTTTTAAAAATTTTTTTTTTCAGATTTGTGTTTGGATATAGTCTAACCTGTTTCATTTAGTTTATTTTTCTTTCTTTTTTTTATACTTTTATCACTTTTGTTATTAAATATCTCACATTCTGTTATATAAAAATTTATGTATCATTTTCTCCCATATATACATATATAATTTTTTTTTCCTTAAAATTTAATGTTTTTTCCTCTTTTTCTCATTGCAGGTAAGTAGATGTTTCCTTAAACAGGAAGGTTTTATCAAGTTAACAAACGGTAACGGAAGATTTTATTAAAAATCCTTTATTGCATTGCATGTTGTCTTAAAAGCTTGTTTGTTTGCTGTGTGTAGTAAATTTCAGTTTTCTGTTGTGACTTCAGTAACTCTAAAGACGATCAAGTGTCAAATAATTTTGTTGAGAAATTTAATTTTTTTCTTTTTAATTTATCGTGGTGACTTGTTTCTCTCTTGTCAATCATATATTCATTTTCTTGTAGCTTTTTCCTTCTGACTTGCCTTACAAGTTCTTTGTTTAATCATTCCTCCTACTCTTCTTTCTTCTTAATTATCCTCCCTTCTTAACTCTACTATTTGAGCACCTCCTCTTTTCATCTCACTCTTTCTTTTTCTCTCCCTCTCTCTTTTTCCCTCTTTCTCTTTTTGTCTCTTTCTCTTTTTATCCTTCTCTCTTTATTCTCCCTCTCGCCCTCCCTTTGTTTTATCTCTCTCGCCCTCCCTTTGTTTTCTCCCTCCCTTTGTTTTCTCCCTCCCTTTGTTTTCTCCCTCCCTCTGTTTTCTCCCTCTCTCTGTTTTCTCCCTCCCTTTGTTTTCTCCCTCTCGCCCTCCCTTTATTTTATCCCTCTCGCCTTTGTTTTCTTCCTCTCTTTGTTTTATCCCTCTCACTCTCATACTTTTTCTCTCTCCCGCTGGTTTTTATCTCTCTTTCTCTCTTGTTTTCTCCCCCATCTGTCATTTCTCATTACTCTTTTTCCTATTTCCTCTTTCACTCTTAGACCCTCCCCCACTAGCCCTAACCCTTCCCACTTGTTTTACCTCTTTTTCACCATTCTTTCTTCATTTCAATCACCTTCTTCTCTCCTCCTCCTCTTCCTCCATCCTCTGTCTACTTTCCTCTTCATTTTCATCACTTTCTCTCCCTCCCTTCACTACTTACACTTTCCCTCCCACCTTCTCATTATTTCTTTGTCCTTCTCAGGCTTCTCCTTACTTCTTCTCCATTGTGCCAAATAGGAATGCCACTCCATGCACAAAGACAAATTGGGGATTCACTCCTCTTTCTCACTGCCTTAACGACTGCTACTCGGCCCTTCAACCAGCCAACCAAATGGCAGTTTCAAATTGTTCCATGCCAATTTTTTTCTTCAACCTCCAACTCATATTAATCACACCAGGAATCTTTCTTGATTCTGAATATATTTATATTGATATCGTTTATGATAACATTGATGACGATGACAACTTGATATGAATATAATATCTTATTAAAATCTAAAGGAACACTGTGACATTATTTGAAATAAGAATTTTTTTTTTTTTTGCTACCTATAATAAATCTCATATCTGCATCTTTGTTTTTTATCATTATTATTATTATTGTTACTAAAGATGCTTGAACCAGTTTTGGGATATTTGTTCATAAATAATCCAAAATGTAATTTAATCTAGAAATTTAGGCAACAATAAAAGGAAAACTAACATTGAATGACTACTACACCAAAGTAAATAAAGAAAGAGCTTATTTATGCTTTTCATTATTTGATGTCTTAAATTTTGACTAATTTTTTTTTCCAACAATAATTCAATCTTTATACATAAATCAGTGGAATGTTTTAATAAAAAGAACTTTGTTTTCTCAATTAAAAGGGATTTTTAATCCTATTATCATAAAATACTTATTCAGAAATATAATCAAAAATGCAAGTAAATTGTATCAGTTAGAAAAAGTCTACAATTATTAGAATGTGTTGAGAGGAGAAGGCTACCATTAATAAATATTCTAGCTGGTAATGATAGCTTGACATTGGAGTAGTAATAGGTTAGACATATATATTATATAAACATTCCTGTAAAGCGCTTCTCAATAGAATATATATTTAGTTACAAATAACTTTTGTTCCCTCTCGGTTAAATGTTCAGTCAGGAGAAATTAGTCCCTGGACTTGGATATTCTTATAGTCATTTACTCAGCTAAAAGGCAACTGTTGAAGTCGATAGAGATTTATGTACACTTATTTTCCAAATTGGGAGGGCCAGGTTTCGGCATGTAAAATCTTTACTGTTTAGTTGGGTTTGAGCACTAATCACTAGCACTAATGTAGAAATGGGCTGTAGAAAGTTCAGGGGTTGAAAATTGGCCTTATAAAAAGAAAAATGCATGAAAAGTGAAAATACAAAATTGTTATAATCAAGAAATTGTTGAGGTGATTTTTACAAAACAGTTTTTTTTTTTTTTGGTTCAGTTTCTTCTTATGAATATCATATTAATTGATCTTTTTTATGGCTTATCAACCTTTTGCGGGTTATTTAAAGCCAGAAAATAATTTTAGATTGTAAGAATTTTTATTTTTTGAGATGATTTACTGATACAAGTATGACTAATTAACCCACAGCTGGGGGAAGAAGAAGTGGATTCATTTCGTTCTCAAAGATATTTGTGTGTAAGTGAATATAATAAACTCAACTGGAATTAGAACTCTGCCCTCCAATTAACAGTTCCAAGACATTATCCATTACAACACCTGCACATCCAAGCTTACAGCACCTGGTATTCCCAAGTGGTTACCCATCTACTTACTGACCAAGCATGATTGTACAGGAACTGATGTTTCATTTGATATGACAAAAAATAAACTAGACACAAGAAGCTGAACTTTTGCTTAGAGTACTTAACAGTCTTTTATTTGGAAAGTAATATTAAACACAAATTGCATTTGGAAAGTAATATTAAACACAAAAATATAAGCAAATATTTAACAGAAAAAATTTAGGTTCTATTTGAGTGCATGTTACTTGAAGTATATACCATTTCTAATAGCTTAATAACTTTACATGCTTAAAAACTGAAACTTTGCAGATTGATAATTTGATATATTTTTGAAATGCTGTGTAATTTATATCTTTCTCCATAAATTAGTTAAAGGTTATTTTAAGCTGGTATCCATTCCGTAGAGATAACATATCTTATTAATAATTTTCAGTAAAAAGGTTTTGTCTGAAATTGATTAATTAATAGACTACATTCTAATACTGTATCTGCTACAAATTTAAATCTATCTAATTTTTCCATATTACCAAATCTGAATTTATTGAGATATTTAATGGGTTTTTTTTACGTTATAAAGCAATTATCTCTAAACTGGTCATATTCAACATGTGCATATAAAAATATGTTTTAGATTTTTATCAAAATCTTAAAGAATGAATAATGTTGAAATATTAACTTATCTATGATTTTTTAAAATGTAAAAATAATCAGAAATCAATACAGTTTGAAAATTGATTCTAGTGAGCTTAGAGTGAAGTAAACCTTTAAAACTGATAGAGGCTTGAACTAAATTAACTGAGAAAAGATATGTATATTTTATCTTAACATATCACTTGAGGTTTTTATTTTATCAAGAAAAAAACCTCTACTTCATTGTTTATATTTTTTCTTTGTATTCAGTTTTATTCCTATATATCATTTGAGTTAATATCTGTAAAATATATTTAAATCATTATAAAAACTCTGACAGAATGCAGACATTTATCAAGTTTTCTGACCAAAGGAGGTGAATCTATCATAAATTTAAATATTTTTTTAGAAATGAATGATTTCAAACAGGCAAATTTTTGGTTGGGTGAGTTTGATATTAACATAAATTACATACATTTTTATGGAAGAGTTCTTGTATAGACCATTTTCTTTTAGGGAAATTTTTATTTCACTGTTTACAAATTTTAATATTATTCACTATTTACAGATTTTTAGGCAAATTTTTATTTCACTGCTTTCAAAAATGTTATTTTTAAAGTAAGAATATATTAATTTTATTTTTTTAATAAAAATATTAATTGTGAAATGAATAAAAAGGAATTGTATGCATTCGACTCAGTTTTTCTTATGGAGCATAAACTTTAGACTATTTCTTATGATTTCAAATATTTATAAATATTTTTTTTAATATTCTTTTTGAAATGCTCTTGACATTCAAGCAAAATAAATTTCAATTCCTAACGCAACATTAAACATACCGTTGACTCACTAAGGGGAGATAAATCCTAAACAGCATCCAACTTTTTCTCATCGATTATGCACTAGTAAAAATTAAAGGCTGGAAAAATTCAATAAATTCTCTTATTAACAGTAAATAATTGAAATTTAAAAGAATGATCAAATTTAATTATAACATAATTATTATAGATTTTTTGGCTCATCCTTGCTGTCTTCATGTTAATGTTAATTTAATCATTATAGCAATAATTAGTAATTATTGATGCCTTTATGTCTCATCGTTGTTGTCGAATGTACCGGATAATTAAAATAATTTTAATTTTTCATTTTGGTTTCCTATCATAAGATGTTGCTTGTCCATTTCATCAGATGTGATTTTGGTTTTTGTTTTAGAATGATAATCAAATTAACGATGAAGGATTCGAGTAATTACTTCAATTTTATACATCGCATATACAAATTAATTTGACGCTCAAAAATAATTTAGATTTTTTTTTTTTTTGTAATTTTAAAAGTAATTACAGCCAATATTTTTTTTATCTAGGGCAAGGGAGATAAATATGGTTGTCTTTGTCACCTTATCCGTTCCAGCTAATCTCAAGTCGATAATTCCGAATTGTGTTGAATGGGTTTTTAAATTTGGAGGAATATTTTCACATCATCTTTAAAAAAAAAAAAAAAAGAAAGAAATAAGTGATCAATCGGTAATCACCTTGAATATTTTTACTAGCACTCGATTATTGTTTTGTATTTTTTAATTGTTTAAAAAATGGTCAGTTTTCTAGTGTTTAATTTGCGGATAAATACTGACTGTTTTTTGTTTTTGTTTTTCTTTTTTTTCTAAGATGGTGTATGTTTTAAGCTAAATTTACAAACAGTACGATAAATTAAAATATATGAAGTTTGTTTTCTGAGTTTTTTTAATGAAATAGTATGGCATCCTTTGAACATAACTTTCACTTTATACCTATAAATATACTAATGAAATATAATATGACTTATATGAAAACAGAAGCTATGACAATTTTTAAATTCATAAAATTTCCATATTTGAGCTACACATATTTTTTTTATGCTCAGCTCATAATCTATTACTTTTGGCACTCAAATTACAATTTGTCATCTTTAATAATCTCTAGGCAAGATAGTAAAACCATTTTGAAATTGGTTTAAAATTTTGTTAATCTTGGATAGATTTTTTGGTTTTCTATTTAATATTTTTTATTTTAATGGTTTTTGTATGAATTATTTATAAGTAGAAAATCTGGATATTTTTCTTCTTAAATACTGCTAAAAATTTATAAATGTGATGAGTTTTTTCTGTTCCGAAAATTTTCTTATTGTTAAGATACCAACTGAATTTAGTTTGACTATATTAATTGTAAAATATATAAAAATTGAGAATTTAATATTTTTACCGAATACTGATTTATAAGCTAGGAAAATTATTTATTCTTTTTTCTGTTAAGGTCGCTTTCTCATGCCCGCAGAAATATGACTGTCAACTGACCAGTTCAAGGGAAATAACTCGTGTTTGTAATTATCGGAGTTGTCTATTTTTAGAGCGAGTATTAGAAGTTTTTAGCTTCTAATAATAATTTTTCACTTTTTCTATAATTTTATTTACTTAAAAACCTACAAGCACGCAGAATGTTCTTAAGCGAATTTTTTTTTATCTTCTCGATGTATTTAGATTTGTACTGAAATGCTAAAAAATGAATTTTAGAAGATACATTGAATTTCATAATTGTGACACTACACTTAAAAGTTTTATTCAAATTGTTTAGAATGATTATATTCCTATAATTTAAATAAAAAGAATGAACAAACTAATATATAAAATTTATTTTTAATTTTGTTTAATTAATATTATTTAATATTAATTTGTTTTATTGAACTTGTGGATCAGAACTTAAATTTAGTAAATTTAAATCTTACTACTATAGAATATTAAGTACTGGGTTCTACTTGTTATACTAAAGAAATTAATATTATTTTTTTTGTTTATACAAATTTTAATATAGAAGGTAGATTTCAAAGTAATTCAATGAAATATCATTTTGACTAATCCTATAGTAATTAAGTAATAAAAAATTATAGTATAAAATAGTTTTCTATGAACTTTTCTAACTCCTACTTTCATCTCTGTCTTTTGTTGTCATTTGTTTGTTTTTTGTTTTGTTTTTTTGTTGTTGTTTTGGTGGGTTGGGTGTTCAAATAGTTCGTGATGAACTCAGTGTGGCAAGAAACTCTCAAGATTTCAGAACAACACATGATTTTGTATGTCTGTGACAATGTATACATATATTTCTATATAGTAAATATATATTTTTCTGACTATCTATGTATGAATAAAAGATAATTTCAATTTCTTGATTGAGGTAATTTAATATTTCTGTCGATCTTTATAAAATTGTATTTAAAATGCCACAGTCTTTTTCTCTCAGTTTACATCGTATGTTTATTTCCGTGACAATTTATCGAAATAATGAATTTGTAATGCATTTTACATATGTATATACTTCTTTTTGGTGTCTATATTCATTTATCATTTTTTTTTTTTGATATCTATATGATTTGTTTCTGTCTCCTGATATCTTTTACACACACACACATTTCTAGGGAATTAATGGATTTTTGGCAATGATTAACCTTCACGCTCACAAAAAAATGGTGTATCAAAAGGATGGTTGTTCCCTTGACACCACTATTACTGTATACATATTTTCACCTTTGCCAATGTTGGTTTTTAAAAAAAAACGATGATTAAAATTTTAATAAAACCCAAACATGAAAATGGATTTATACATTCTCTTCATTCCTGAGAATTGACAACAAAAAATGTTAAACACTATTTATTCATTAGATTGAATTAAAAACTTCTTTTCATAGTTATTTATAAAATAGTAAATAATATTGCATTATACTTGGTTTACATATTTGGATAATTTTGTAGTTTTTCATTAATTTTTTAATAAAAAGATTTCTTTCCAAATGTACTTCTCTTTAAAATAGTAAATAATAAATCTTTATAAAAGGTAAAATAATAAATATCACATTGTTAATGGAATCAAATATAAAAATAAATATGTGAATAATAAAAAAAAAATAAAGATAGAACAGAATAGGTTTGTTGATTGCACTTTTTATTACAATAATTATTTAAAAAAAGAAAGTTTGCATGTATTTATGCACTGGCCAACGACATAGCTAAAGAGTGTAGCCTATTTCCTACTGGGGCCAGTTGTTGATATTCAAGTCCAGGTAAAATAAATAGCTGGGATATCATATGCTGATTTTCTAGACAAGTAAACCTTCCCTCAATTTCGAAGATTAGCATGATAGAATATTTCTACCTCTTTTTGACTTTGTGCTCTATAAAGTTGAATATAATAAATATCAAATATGTTTTGCTGTTTACATATTCTGTCTATCTAATCACAATTACTGGAGAGCAAGTCACAACATGAAGAAGAAAAAAAATAAAGATAAAAAATATGTAAAAAAAAATATTACGGACCCCCAACCAAAAAAAAAAACAACTTGTTTTCCATTAATGTTTATCCATGTTATTGTTAAGCAGAAAATTTCAAAATTTAATTCTGTAACTGATAACATTAATCACTAGGAAAAAAATGTGATAAGTAGATGCCAAAAGTTTTTAATCTTCCATACTTCTGATCTGAAGATGCCAAAGAAGGTGGAACACATTGTCATTAAAAAAGCTTTCCTATTTTGTCCCAATGATCTGTTACTTCATCAATACACTAAATAAGATTTAATGATTTGTAATTGTATGTTAATATAATTCTGTTTTTATACTCTCTGGATGCTTAGTGCTCTATAAAGTTGAATATAATAAATATCAAATATGTTTTGCTGTTTACATATTCTGTCTATCTAATCACAATTACTGGAGAGCAAGTCACAACATGAAGAAGAAACTTGACACAACAGAAATGTGGTTCTACAGAAACATGCTGAGAATACCATGGACTGAACATGTGAGCAATGACAAGGTTTTAGAGAAAAATGTAAACAAAAAGAATGCTTATACTTAAAATAAGAAAGAGACAGTTGAAATTTCTAAGACACATAATGAAGAAAGAGGGCTTGAGAAATTTGATACTCAAAGGACAGATTAAAAGGAAAGAAAGACCAAGAAAAACAATGCATAACCTACCTAGTGAGTTTGAGTTAATGGATGATGGAATAAGGTTTTGAAAGGATAACAGACAAAACTTATTAAGAGCTACAAAGGACAGGAAATTGTGGAGAGTCATGATCACCAACGTCCTGAAGGAACACTGTGCATAGAATAAGAAGCTGCAACAATGTCAGAGACATGCACAATTTATTTATGTACATAGACAGTTTGCATCCTCCCATATCATTAACCCAATTGCCACATTATTTAGCACGTATTACTCACAGGGAGAGAGAAATGCAGACAGACACATATATAGGCAGACATGACAACATTAAAAGTTCTATCATGTGGGCTAATGATTTCCCTTACAGCAGTAAATGATTGTGGACCCTCATGTCTCCTTTTCACTGTTATCTTCCTTGGCTCCTTTTGCTGAGGCTTTTAATATGCTGCCATTCCTTCAATTATTTCCCACCCACATAATCAAGTGTGAGGCCAACCAACATGGCTCCTTCTTTCATTCTTTGCCCTCACCCTGCAATTAGTTTTGTCTTTAATACCCATTATTGTTGATGTCCATGCATAAAACTATTTCCTTTCAATGTTCAGATCAGCAATCTCAACATAACAGATTATCAACTGATTTTTTTTTACTTTTAATTTCTTGTCATCAATAATACTTACCTATACATTTGGGAATTTAGTAATCTACAGCCCAACATGCAGAAACTGTTTCTTGAAACTTAATTGAAAAAAACGTGAGAGATCATATGCATATACAAGATACCACAATATATATATATATATATCAAACATAATAGACATCCATTGTTTGTTATATTTAACAATATATATATATATATATATATATATTTATATATATATATATTGTTAAATATAAACAATATTAACAATATATATATTTAACAAATAAATAGATATATTGTTAAATATAACAGACAATGAATGTCTATTATGTTTGATCAAGAGCAGTTCTAAGCTTTGTATAGTGGCTTTAGTTTTGGGAGAAAATAAAGATAAAACTGTCCAACATTTAGATATTTTTTTTTATTGTCATCATTTTTAGCCATCATCAGAGTGGTTATATGGACATTACCACAGACGTTCACCATCAAAGATGACATCCTGTTATGTTTACATAGAAGTTTGCTTTACGATAATAACAATTTGTTGTCTTCTATATTTAGCAATATTTCTGATTAATGATCTGCTGCCCCAATTCACTAATATATATATATATATATATATATATATATATATATTATGTATGCATGTAACAAAATGGAAAAAGATTTTGTGTTATGTGTTTCTTCCTGTACAACTTCATCGGACTAAAATGATGTTTACGTTGATGTAACTACACATGTACATGAAGCAGGGGGATGCTGAAAATTTTTAATTTATATTTATTTTTAAATATATTTTTAGGAGCATATTTCACTTGATTTTATTTAGTTTCTTTTAGTTTATGTTTTCAGAATTTTTGTTATTAAATATCCTACATTGTGATAATGGTAGATCTGTAAAGGACGGTGAAATATAAGAACCTGGATGTAAATTTACAAACATGTCACACAAAAACTTTTACACTTTGTCATAAAATTGTTTTTGATGTATAAAAATTTATATAATCTCTCTCTCTCTCTCTCTATATATATATATATATATATATATATATATATATATATATGATGGGATTTAAAAAAAAAAACAGTTGAATATTTTCTTGTCATCAATAATACTTACTTATCCATTTGGTAATTTAGTAATCTACAGCCCAACATACAGAAACTTTTTCTTGAAACTTAATTGTAAAAAACGTGAGAGATCATATGCATATACGAGACACCACAATATATATATTGTTAAATATAACAGACAATGAATGTCTATTATGTTTGATCAAGAGCCATTGTAAGGAATTGAACCTGTATCCTATACAGAATCGTCATATAGCCTGACATGCCTTAACCGATTGAGCCACAGAGGAGCCAACGGATAGCAAGGTCGATTTCACTGTTTTTAAACACAATTCCTCATGATTTTCTCTCATACATTCATATCTGCTCAATGCGTATCCAAATGTAAACAAATGACATCACACATTATGAAATGGACAAAGTCCGACAATTATTAAGGCACATCAGGCTATATGACGGTTCCGTATAGGATACAGGTTCGATTCCATATTTTCTGTGAAAATTTCTTGAGCATTCAGGCCGGTAAATGTTGTTAATACTGTTTATTATAAACAGAGCATTTAATTAAATATTTGTATGTATAAAAAAATTATAAACATAAAAATGTCTTAAACAATAATTGTCGGACTTACAGTTAGTATGACTGAATTTATATATGACATGCTGCAGAATAAATTAGTATTTTATCTTTATTTTCGAAACAAGGAATCAATTTTCTGACTTGTGAGAATAATCTTTAACAAAACACCATCCCTACAAAATTTTTTTACCAAATCATGGTAAAAAAATGTAAGAAAAAAAAAAAGATAAAAAATATGTAAAAAAAATATTACGCACCCCCAACCAAAAAAAAAAACAACTTGTTTTCCATTAATGTTTATCCATGTTATTGTTAAGCAGAAAATTTCAAAATTTAATTCTGTAACTGATAACATTAATCACTATGAAAAAAATGTGATAAGTAGATGCCAAAAGTTTTTAATCTTCCATACTTCTGATCTGAAAATGCCAAAGAAGGTGGAACACATTGTCATTAAAAAAGCTTTCCTATTTTGTCCCAATGATCTGTTACTTCATCAATACACTAAATAAGATTTAATGATTTGTAATTGTATGTTAATATAATTCTGTTTTTATCCTCTCTGGATGCTTGAAAATGAGAAAATTTTCCTTAGATAGCATGAAGTTAAAATAGTGGAAAGGGTTTTAACAAGATTATTCTATTCAAGATAGATTTTTTAAGTTATTTTCACATCAGGTTTTTAATGTCTGTGTCTTTTGTTTGTCAGTTGAAAAGGTTTAAAATCAAATAATTAAAAGTAAAATTGTTTAATTGGTATTTCCGTTCCATTCACTGTTAATCTTTTTCCCACATTTCCTGAAATTCTTTTTCAATTTAGTATTTCCCTTTTAAAACACTACTTTTATTGGTTTTATTTATTTATTTTTAATGTAATAAAAAGAAAAAAAACATTCTTAATGAATGATGTCATATCACTTGCAGGTGGGTAGCTTCCTCACCTGTTCACTCTTAGTCAAACTTGGCAGATACCTATAACAAAATAGAACAGCCATTAATCTTAGTGTTATGAGTTTAATAGAAACCTAAATGTTGCTTTAGTTTGGAAACCATTCAGAAGTGTGTATTAACTAAAAATAACCAGAAAAATTTCAAGTTTTCCTGTTTTAATTTTCTTATCAATCTTAATTCTTACGCAAATGATTGAATAAGCTCATGGCAAGTTCTACAAAAATAAAATATCCGTAGAAATTCCCCACATTAAATATTTGAGCTTAACAACTTTAACAAAATATTGCAATAATAATTATAAATATGAATGCTGGTTGTTATTTTAAGAAGTAAGGGGGTACAAATGAGGATTTGAAATTGACAGCTTTTTCCATTTCACAGAAACAGATGTTAATCTTCCCTTTTTTTCTTTCTTTCTTTCATTTTCTTACTGAAACCAAGTAGTGTTTCCAATATGCCTTTTCCATCTTTCCATATGATCAAGATGCAATAGTCCATTACAGTGTGTAACGGTCGTGCTAACTAAGTAAGTATGTGACGGTCAAGCAGAAATTTAATAAGAGCAACATAGTATTTATTTTAATTTTCAAAAATATCTTAAAATGGAGAAGGATTATCTTGCCTCGAAAGCTTAAATAACAAATCCACTTAAAAATAAATATTGGTCATAAAAGATATAAGTTTGTGAAATATTTTTAAGACCTTGTGCTTTCTTGTTGCACTTCAAATATATATAAATAAAGTTGTAGCCTCTGTTTGTCTGTTTGTTATTGAACTCCTAGAGTATTAGAGATAGACCCCCATAAACTTATATATTCTGAAACTACATTACTCAGGTTAATTGGATAAGTATATTTCATTTTGATCAAAAGGGGTTACATCAGCAAGATCATTGAGTAATATTGAAATGCATCATTTTTCTCCACAAATTATAACAATGATTTAAAAAATTTTTCTTACAAAAAAAAAATGTGTGACACACAGCAAGGCATGGGTAATTCGGCTAGTTTGTAATAAAATTCAACCGTCCTGAAATAAATGTGTTTATTTCTTCTAAAACTTCCAAATCTAGTCAGTGAAAATTTTAGTCTTAGGAGACAGAAACTTTCCACAAAGAAATTCTCTTATTTAGAAGATTTTTATAAAGCCTTCTGTTTCCTTCATTTAACTATACTACAACACAAAAAAAAAATTTTAAATTTACTTTCATCTGCAAATATTTCAGCACTTCATGTATTTTTGCAACTTCACAATTCTACTGACTCTATGTAACATTAAAACTTTCAGTAGGCCAAATAGGAATTTGTTACAACTACATTTGTACTACGTTTTGGAATGAAGAGTTATTATTTACACAGACTATTGTCCTCATCTTTTATACTCTTAACTTTGTTGTGTTAATAGCAACAAAGATGAAGACAACAGTTCAAATATAAGTAATAATAATATAAATAATGTTTATCTGAATTTGACTTTGTATTTTTTTTTACATCTATATCACAAATTTTATAAGTACACAAAATTCTTTTGGCTGAATTGTGTTTAACAAAGTCTAAATATTCACATGTATGATGACCTTGATAAACTTAATTACATTTTAGCTGATGTTAATTCATATCAATTATTAAATATAAATTGCTACAAATTAACTATGGCAATTATCTTGTCTTCTGACAAAAATGAACTCATAAATATGCCAATTTTTCATGGTGAAATCTGCTTCAGATATAATTTGAAATAGATTGTTTTATTCCTGTTTTGTTTAAAATACTGAGAAAAATGTTTTTCAGGATCTTTGATTAATTCTATTTTTTTTTTTTTTTTAAGATTAAGACAAATTACAAAATAGATTTTACAACCTTAAAATTCTAAATGGCAAATAGAAAAAAATAGTTAATTTTAATATATTAATAAATTTACATGCAAATTTTAACAAAAAAACTGAGTTGGCAATTTTAGGAGAACTTGGCAGATTGTTTTACATGATTTTATATTAAATTGTTTTTTTTTTCTTTATCAAATATTTCTTTTATCATGGCCATTTCCTAGAACTAATTACTTTATAGTAAAAAAAAAAATAAAATAACCGCAATTTCCCCAACAAGAATAGAAAGGAAAATTTGTCATTGATAGCCTTTAAATGGGAAGGTCCCACGTCATAGGAACTTGAACTAAAATAAATTTGTCATTGGGTAAAAATGCTTTCATATATCCGGGTATGATGTAAATAGTCACAAATTTGATTGGTAGAAAAAGAAAATCTATTTGTTTAACTGTGTTGAACATTATGCACTTACTGACAGTTCTAGTCTTGATTTGTAAGTAAATATTTTTAAATTTATTTTTGACTGAATAAAATTTGGCAGACAATAACATTTTGGAGTGCCAAAAATGCTGGAAAAATTACATTTGTAAAACTGGTATACATTTTTATGATCTGCTAATGATTCCATTATAGAACTTAAATTTGTGCTTAATCAATGAGATATTTAAATTTTAAGCATGATTGGAAGAATCAGATTTTTCCAAGGTTTGCATTTATGAAAAAAATCTGATCAGAATATTAACATTTAACATTTTTCTTTTAATATAATAATTAGTCATTTCTATTCCATTCAGGATAAAGGCTTTTGTTAATTATTTCCTTGACAACTACCATTCTTTTCTATGACTTACTAGTGAAACCTATCTCATATCACTGTCTTCTGTCAATTTTTCCCTCTTAAATTTTAATTACAGCTTAAACAAACTTTTACCATCTTCTTGTATTCTGTCTTCTTGTATTTCATTTGCCATTTAATTACTTTTATGATATATCTTGGTCTTTATGATATATCTTATCAATATGTTGAGTTTTGTCTATTTCTTTGAATTATCCACAGCACTTTTTCCATTGAACTATGTGAATTTCTGAGTTTGCAAACAATATTGTTAATTTCTGTTTCATACAAGTATGTCATAGTATATGTTCATTATACACTTGACACTTTAAATATGTTAAGTGCTTTTCATTATGACTGTCTGAAGATTTGCTTTAAGGTGTGAAACTAACAATCATGTGTCGCTTCTTATGCCCATATTATATCTACATCTGCAGATGCTCTATTTCTGATAGTGAGCTCTCTTACCCCATAAATATAGCAAATTTTAATATATATATATTCACATACACACACACACACACACACACACACACAGGGTTGTGTGCATATTATTTATATATACATATATATTTCTTGTACTTGTGTAAGGAACTTTGAACAATTTCTGATAGAATTTCCTCCTTGTCTGCAAAGGATTATTCATAATTTGAAAAAGTCAACCAGTAAAATTAATTGACAACAAAAATCTGTTGTCTTTAATAATATTTATTTGAAGAACATTTGCTGCCTAAATGTATGGAATATATATATATATACATATATGTGTGTGTGTGTGTGTGTGTGTGTGTGTGTAGATAATATAGTTTTTTCTTTTAAAATATAAAAATGTATATTTTTACTTAAGATGTCATTAAAAAAATGAATACATTTGAAAAATTAAATCATTTAAGAAATGTATAATATAACTTTTAATACAACTTACACAATATAAACTTTAATAATTTGAAACTTATAATTTAATAGAACTTATTGAAATCATTTTATGTAAAATAAATGGCTATAAAACTAGAAATGAAAATAGCATCTGTGCATTAGGCACAACTTTCTCTACCTTTATGAAAGTACACCAATAAGTTATCAGAATTTTGATCTATAATGTTCAATCTGTGATTAATAGGGAAGTGTTCTATTCATAAGGAAGGAAATTATGTTGAAAAGTATTTATTTCTTGTGTAAAATAATTACTTTTTTCATCAAGTTGCAGTGCTCTATATATATCTATATACTTAGCATTCTCACAAAAAATATTTAATGTCTTTTAATAATTCTTTACTTAATAAGGTGTTCCTTTTTATTTGCTTCTTTCATTCTCTCTTTATACCAAGAAATCTAAATTAGATAATACTTTTAAACTTATCATGTATTCTTGTCAGCAACAATTTCATTTTTCCTGTTTCTTTGAGTTTTAATCAAGCAAGAGTCAACTAACACTCTCCGAAGGCCAGCCATCTGCTACTTTCCAAGGAAGATGATGACATTTTTAAATCGAAAGGATATAATCTTCTTTTTTTTTTTTTTTTTTATTTTAATCTAATCCACCATTAGACTTTCCCAGGCAAAAATAACATCAACACAATCAGCATGTTTTATGTAAATTACAATGAATTCTAAAAGCTGGGAACAAATTGTCTGCTACTTTAACAGCAAGAGACACGGTAGCCTGTTATTTGCATTTGAAATACCTGAACTAAATCTAAAATTCTAATCAGGAGGAGGGGAAAATATGTTTTATAAAAATGTAAATATTCTGAAAATTTGGGATGGCGGTGAATTATCATTATTGCAAAATCAAAAAAATAAAAGGAAATCTTCAGAGAAAATATTCAAGGAAAAATTTTATAATTATTTAAAAAAGTGTTTCAGATATAAGCAGTAAAAAATATATAACTTAAAAAGGAAAGATTTTTTAAAATAGTCAAAATAAAGTGAACTGGTATTCAGTGGTTAAGTGTTCATAAAAATCACTAAAAATTTATTTTTACATGTGTATAAAAATAAAATCAAATTACAACTCAAAAAATATTTGTCCAATGTATAAAAGGTGAATTTGTTGTTTTATATATATATATATATATATATATATATATATATATATATATATATATATATCATTTCTGTAGTTCACTACTACCAGCAAACAGAAAATTATTTTTTTCCTGATGATGGCCATGTTGGCCAAAACTAGTCAAGGAATCTAAATGAAATAATAAAAACGAAGGAATATTAATATACAACCCAGTGTGTCTGAAGATTTTAATTTTTAATATTTTTTTATTGTTCAATATATATATATATATATATATATATATATATACAAATAAATGCAATTTGTCATTTAACTGATTGATGTTATATTCAACTTCATCAGCACATCAACTCTAGAATTTCATAGATGAAGTTATATATATATATATATATATATATATATATATATATATATATATATGTGTGTGTGTGTGTTGATGAAATTGTGCCCAGTGTATAAATAGCAGATTTTTTTCTTTTTTTTGTTAGTTTTTGAGTGTTAAATCATCCTGTGTGTTATTGGGTGTCATGTCACTTTTTTCAAGTATAATTTTCACGCATCAGTTTATAGTGTGGTATATATTTTTTAAACACATGAAGACATGAGGTTTATCTTTATATTATATTATATATATATATACATATACATATATATATATATATATATATATATATATATAATCATGCTGCATAGAAATAATAATGAATTTCAGTTAGAGGCTTATAGAAAATCTACCAACAAGAATGACCATATCAATTCTGATCCCCACTGCTGCAACAAGATTAAATCTGGAATAATTATAGGATTCTATTCAAGAGCATGAAGAATATGCAGCCTCAAATACTTATCTGAAGAAGAAATTATCCAAATAAAACAATTTCAAAATCTTCCAATCTCCTTATTTCAATGCTGAGAGAAAGGCATACAAAATATACAACTGCAAAAAAATAAATAAAATAACTGAACACACACACACACATATATATATATATATATATATATATATATATATATATATATATATATATATATTTGTGTGTGTCTCTTAATATATATAAATATATACACACACACTACAATTCAAAAGTTTGAGGCCAGCTTTGGTAATTTTTTTAATTGGCCCCAAAGGTAGTTTTGTACTTTAAATAAGAGAAAATTATTATATATAGTTAAAAAAAAAAGACATTTCATGATTACATTTTGCTCTCATCAAAATATCCTTCATTAGTCTTGATTACTGCAGCACAAATTTTTGGCATTCTCAAAGTATAAGTTTGATAATTGATTCCATTCTTTTTCAATGACTGTAAGAGCTCTTTTCCATTTTTTTCAGTCTTCTGCCAAATTCATACCATGATAATTCTTGGGGTGGCTACAAACTTTTGAACTGTTGTGCATATTAAAACAAACACATTATATATATATATATATATATATATATATTTTTATTTATATATATATATATATAGGTGGCCTCAAACTTTTGAATTGTACTATGTGTGTGTGTTATATATATATATGTGTGTTTATTTATTTATATGTACATGTGTTTTTATGATGCAGATGTTAAAACATATGAAATATTCATACATGTCTTAAAATATATTTAAATTGTATATATCTTAAAATGTATAATGACGTCCAAGCTGAACTGTTTTTAAATTTCTGTCTGACATCACAAATAATTCACTACAGAAATATATATTCTGAAAAAGTACAAAGAATTTAAAGTAATCATGTCCAGTAAATCTTAAATCAAAAAATACTTTTTACTAAATACATTGTAAAACAAAAGTAAAGGAATTTTTATCTGTCCTCATCAGGCAAAAAAGATAACAGCACACATACACACATATACATATATATATATATATATATATCAGTTTTTGTACAAGATTAAATAATGTTCACCAATTCAAAAATCTTTACTCGGAATTATCGTAGCACATTTGGTTTTTAAGATATGTGTATACTATATTTATTTCCCAGGTGAATATTAATAGTATATAAATACTGTATCTTGTATATTTATGTTCAAGGGAAACAGAATATAAGGAAATAGTACATTTATATTCAAGGGTAACTTAGATAAAAATGGGAAATAGTCAAATATAATATACTCATTTTATTTTTTATTATTTTAGGAATGTTTGAAATGCTTACGTTTCTGCATTGAACCGGCTTTCTATTTTACTTTGTCCAAACATATTTAAAAAATTGACCTTGTCAGCAAAGTAAAAAATCCTAACATTTTTTTTCTGATTAACATTATTTACAGTAATAACATTTTTGTAATGTTTTAATATATAATTAGGTTATTAAAAGTAGGGACATAAATTTTAAATATAAAATATATATATATTGAAAGTTCAAAACATATAGTATGATTCCTGTAACATTTATATTGTTAAACATTTATTGGAATTCTTTTATTCTACATTCATACATACTGAAATGACTTCAACATTAATAAAATTTTTGTAAAGTTGAAGTTTTAATATATATTTAGGTCATTAAAAAGTAGGGACAGGAATTTGAAATATAAAATATATATTGTAAAATGTATGTCTGATTACTGTAACATTTATATTGTTAGAAATTTATTGGACTTCTTTATTCTGCATTGATATGTAATGAAATGACTTCTACATTTTCCTCTTTTTTTTAAACATCTGTAGAATTATACTTGTTCATATTGTTAATTTGCTGATCAGCTATTCAAGTTAATAAACTAAAATATTTGGATATGAAATGTTTGTCAGAAAAAAAAAATTCTCATTTCACTAAAGTATATTTGCTGTGATGAAGCATTTTCACAATTAATTAGTCGGTTGGTCTTCATGGCTAATTCAGTGAAGGGATTGTTTATGACAGACAAGCTCCCAAGGTTATAAAATGTGAATTCAAATTTCATCAGAACCGACCTTCTTATTCATGTTGCTTATAAAATAACATAAAAGTAAGAATGATAAAAAAAATTACAGAATTAAAGATAGATAAAAAGTATAAAATGAAAGATAAACTAGTCAAAATTTTAAAAACTTCAAATGTTATTATTCATAAAGCCTAAATTTGAAGAAGCAAATTTGTCCTTTTTTTTTTCCAATAAACTCAAAGTATTCGAATCTTTAGGGATGTATGGTTAAAAAATGGATTATGACTGATCTAAAGTGGAGACATTAAAGCCATTAATGTTTGTTGAACTCAAAAATTTAGCCCATTCTGAGTAGATCTCTGTTATTCTCTCTATTAGCTTATATACTGCATTGTGCTGCTATTCTTTTTGTGGTGATCAGTGAGATATTATGTATGAGCCTATTCTTAGGTTTATCATTGAGAATTGTGCAATCAGTGTACTTTCAATACATTTTCTTTTTAGTAAATTCTTTTCTCATCTGATCAGACTGAATTTATTAAATTGAAATTGATGTGCTTCAGTGAACTATCAATACCAACCAAAATGTTATGCTACAAATCTCTGCGATGCTCATCTTTTTTAATGATTTCTAGATATCTGTCTTCTACTGATCATGGTATTGATAGTTTTATGGCTAATAATCAATCAGTTAATCAACACTATTGTATAAGGAGAAATGTTAAAATACATCCAATTGACTTGCAATGATCATTTAAATTTCTTTGTTGAAATCTTTGATGGTTATTCTGAACTTTGAACCATCTGATTAAAAACCCCAAATCTTTAATACCAAACTCATTATTCACTCTATCATAATCTAGAATGAAGAGGAAATATTTAACAAATAATAAACATGTTGAATCTTCTTGTTTTCCTATTCACCAAAAATGTAATTAAGAAAAATATTTCTTTTAGAAAAATAGAAGAGAAGGATCTGCCAGGAATGTGGTTACATTTAAAGTTTACCTCCAGCTTAGCTAAGGATGGATGTTGGTGGGGCTTAGTGGAAACACCCTCACCTGTTTCTTTTAACTTTTCCATGACTCTAACCACCACCTTCATTCCTATGAGGCTTGTTATTCTGTTTTCACATTATTTTCATAAAGCTTCTCCCTTTTTGTTTTTTCATTCTTTTCAATGTGTTAAATCAATCTTCACCTTTTTGGTACTGTATACAGCATTGCATATCAAGTTCCACCTGTGTGTTATCAGTGTCTAACAACCTTTTTCAATTATACTTTTGTTGATAAAGTAACTTTAGTCATCTTTTCTTTCCTTTTTTTTTTTGTTGTCCTCATATTTTGTTTGTCAGAGATTCTAAAAATTAGACTGTGATCAGAGAGGAATGAAGAGTATCAGCCAATCATCACTTTTCTTTTGGTATTTTGCAAAATAACTTTCATCTATGCCTCAAAGGATCAGTTCCATTTTCTCTGACCAAAAATAAAGATTTTTTTTTTCAACAAAAGGAAGCTTGGCAAAAAAATTGTTAAGATCTCTAGGATAAAAAAGAAGTCAGTTTGTGAAAAGAAATTTAGAAAATAAATAATGACATTACCAAAAATGGAGTATTGCTGCCATCTTTGGGCTGAAGCTGTCCAATCGTTACTTTCCAGCCTTGACATGGTTCAAAAAACATTTACATGGCCTTATGGGTAATGAATTATTTTCAACCCTACAGACCCTTTCCCACAGAAGAAACTTTGTTCCACCCTGTTCAGACCTTTACAGCTAGGATCCACTATGCCACATACACAGGACTGAATCATCTTTATTCCCTTTGTATTCCAATGGCATGAAATTCCATTCAGCTTATTCCCAAGAACAGCTACTTTGTGCAACAGACCATGAAAGGATGCTACAATCTTAACCTCTTCAAGACTAGGGTAAACTATTACCTATGCTGTATATATTCATGATCTGTACTTAGTACATCCTCTTATACCCATTCAACAACCTAATTCAGTAACGCTCTAGCTTGAGTAGTTATTGGGCCTTGGGTTGGGTGAACATTTAGCTTGAAAAAAATAGGTGCAAGCATTCAAATGGAAATTTTCATAGAAAATAAAACTAACAGACTCAGGCTAGTATGGTTTTCATTTATTTTGAATAAATGCTTTTGCAAAAGGTATGAATTCATTTTCACCCCCTAGTTATAGGTAAATAGTAAGGTATTTTGAGTTCTTCAAAATCTAAGGCAGTCCATCTGTCTAGCACCCCAACCCTGTAAAAAATTCTCTGGCTACTGAAACTGCTGCAGCATCATTTGGTGTAGTTGTGGCCTGCCTTAAGCTGCACAAGTCTACAAGAATAAACATCTTTATTTTGCTAGTAATGTTTGCATTAATTTCTTACCACTAAAAAAACTTTTCTCATTTGCATTGTATTTCTATAGTAAAATCATTTGCATTGTATTTCTATAGTAAAATCATTTATAAGATATTTATTTTCTATATATAGTAGTCTTTATTCTGTCAGTGATGTTGACCTCTGACAATCTCTTTTATTCTTGATTATTGCATCTCGATAATTATTTTCATTATTCTTCCATAGAAAAAGTCTATATTCAAAGCATTTAAATTGTACATATAATAAACCTAAACTGCCCACAACACTTGCATGAATTCCCAATCATTTGTGGGAGTGGTTCAGACCAAGAACTTTTCAGCACCTTTTTGTGTGTGCTTCTCTGTCTCTATGTGTGTCTGAGTGTGTGTTTTTTACTTATGAATGTTATATTTAGTAAGTATACCATTTGACAAGACAATGCTGCTTTTTTTTTCTTTTCTTAAACAGTGAAATTTACATCTACCAAGTGAGGAATTATAACTTTGTTTGATAAGTTCTTTGGTCTCTAGGCCAGCACATGTTAATTCTACTGTTTAAAAAATGAATGTCTACTGTTTATAATAATAAGTAACAATGTCAGATTAAAAAACACACATACACACATATATGTACATACACGTGCACATATGCACATATATATATATATATATATATATATATATATACACGCACACACACACCTCAGTGTACACTTTTAATTGCTGATACCTCCTGATAAATGAACAGAACAATTACAAAATGGTTTGCCTATGAAACCCCAGACTCTAGGTACTGAATATAACATCAGCTAAGTATATATATATTTATTTATATATATATATATATATATATATATATATCTATATATATATATATATATATATATAAAGTCTATGAAGATTGCATTCAAGTATGAAACAAACTGTCATCACTTGATGTTGAACTAATTGTCCACTTTTATATTTACACATGCTCTATCTCTGATACTGACCACTTTTACACATAAATATAACATACCATAAAACTATATTTTTATTGTATGTATATATATATATTATAATTATTTTTTAAAAAATGATTCTTTCCTTTAAAAAATAAAAAATAATTATAATTTAAGCTCTACTTCTGTATGGAGCACTGTTTTTTAAAAATAAAAACAAAAATACTAAAGAACTCCGGATTATTTACTTAACGTGTTCTTTCCTATTTTTCTACATATCTGCACATACATACATATATATATATATATATATATATATATATATATACACACACACACACTTATTCTGTCACCATTCTGTGTTGACCTCCGTGTCCATTTTATATTTACACATGCTCTATTTCTGATACAGAGCACTTTTACCCATAAACCTTAAAACTTTTATCATATGTAATGTATTGTTCTCTTCCTCTTCTGCACCGTTTTTTTTTTTTTTTTTTTTAATTTTATTGTTCCATTTAGTAGTGAATTCCATTTTGGGCAATTCTTCATATTTGGTCTGTTTGTAACATTTCCCAACACTCTAGGCTGTCTTTCACCTTCCATACTTCCTAGTGTGGTTTCCTGCTTCAACTTGATTCTAAGTATCTCATATTTTACCTGCTAGTTCATGAGCAATTTGCCATATTATAATTCCAGTGTAAACTGTATTTGGCATTATGTGACTCATAAGTGTCACTGTGCCAGAAGATATTTCATATTGAAGATTTTAGGCATATAACTATCACACCTAGTATCATTCGTCTTGAATGATGTTGACTTGACAATTTAACTTGATATTTTTCCCAAATTCAGCTCTGGTTGCTATTCAACCTCAGGTCTTATTTTACTGTGCCAAGACAGAGGAGGTAGTTTTCACCTGCTGGGTTATGTCCAGCAGATGATAGGTTAGAGAAAGCATTTTGTAGGATGTTGGATATAAACTCAAAGGTTTCAAATTGAGCCGAGTGTTGTGATTAGTAATTGGAGATCAATTTGTTCTGATGGTTCAGAGAAAACAAGGCAAGGCAATTGTGTATTTTTGAACCTCCCATACAGGACTCAATTGATGAAGCATTAGGGGAAGAAGAGTTTGTGACTTTGGTTGCCAACCTAAATTGCAGGAATCACAATCATGGACAATTGCCATAGGGCAATTGCCAGGAATAGGTGCTGGCCTCTTGGATATAAATTTCTATATGGCTTAATTATAATTATAAGGTCAAGTAAGAAGTATTTTGTTATACACTGAAGGCCAAAAGGAAAACAAAAGTAGTTGATGTAAAGAAATTTCAAAAATAAACTTAATTCTAAAATAGTAAAAAACAAACATGGAAACTGTCAATTTATTTGAAAACAAAATATAGTATTTGCTTATTTGCCTTTATTTATAATTCCTGAATGAATTTATAAAATGAAAAATTATCATTATACAGAGGTATATCAATAAGTTCATAACCTAATGATGAAAAACATGACAATATTAGCTGAATTCTTATCTGAAAGTTTCATTGCATGCTGTTTGATCTGTGTGATCACTATTCACCACTGAATTAAGTGCATTAACAAGAAAAGAGATTATCTTGAAAAATTAATATATAAAATAATTTTTTTATTGTTAGACTCTCTCTCTCTCTCTCTCTCTCTCTCTATATATATATATATATATATATATATATATATATATATATATATATATATATATATATATACCATATAGACACACCCAGTGCTGTATAGAACTACAGCCTTGGTACACTAGTGTTGCTTCTATGGTTTCCATAGCAAATAGATTTTTATGGAGTTGGAGTTACTTGCTCCAAACCTAACAGGTTTGGGCACTAAAGTTGTCCTTCTACTAAACTGGTTGCCAAACAAAGCTAAAGAGCCCAGTCAGCCCTGCTGTTAACACTAAACTGAGAGTAGAAAAGATGGTTCATACATTTCCAAGGGTATTTGTGTGAAAGCAAATGCAACAGTGTTGGCTGAAATTTGGAGGCAGCAGGCCAATCCCACTTTTCAGGTCAATAACTGCTACACTATACATGCACCTATTGTTAGATTGTGGTTTTATTTATTGACTTATAAATGTAAATAAATTGAAACACAACTGCAATTGTGCAGTGATTTTTACATGTTTTCAGTGTACTATCCTAAAATAAATAATATTGCTCTACTCTGTATTGAGCTCTCTTTTAAATTAAATGTTACGAATGTTGCAAGTGTACTCTATTTGTTCTCATAATACTGGAAATATATATATATATATATATATATATATATATATATACACACACACACAGACACACATTACAGCTCAAAAGTTTGAAGCCACATCCAGAATTAACATGGGATGAAATTGACAGAACAGTGAAAAAAAAATGAAAAAGAGCTCTTAGAGTCATTGAAAAAAGAATGGAATCAATTATCATACTTTGAGAAACTTTTGCAATGAATGCCCAAAATTTGTGCTGCAGTAATCAAGGCTAAATGAGGATAGTTTGACGAGAGCAAAATTTAATCATAAAATCCTTTTTTTCTTTTTGTCATAATAAAATTTCTGATAAAAATATCATATTTCACTTTTTTATACCCATGTATAATCATTTTCTCTTATTTAAAGTACAAAACAAAAAAATTACCAATGGTTGCATCAAACTTTTGAACTGTAGTGTACATACATACATACATACATACATACATATATACACACATATATATATATATATATATATATATATAAACCCTCCACATGTTGAATTCCTTTCTTTTGAAAACATTTGATTCATTTATTTAAAAGTCTTTGTCATCACCTGCAACAATTTGTAACTTCTCTTCCCTACAATATAGAGAGAGAGAGAGATCATGCCATGTTGAAATTTTAAGTATGTGTATGTTAGTGTGTGAAAGCAAGACCAATGACATTCATATGCATTTATAAGTCTGAATATGGACAAATATAAGTAATATGATGTCTCTCTCTGTGTGTGTGTGTGTATATATATATATATATATATATATATATATATATACACACATACACATTGTAATACATATTAGATATTGAAATTTAATGTTATTTCATTTTGTAGATTCAGATATAAAAAAAAATGAGTGGATTTCTTTAAGTATCCATATATGTGTTTATATGTATACAGAGACAGGTCTAAAATTTTACTTTTACATATTGGTTTTTCTTTTCTCAGGGTTTTTTTTTTAGTTTTTTCTTCTTTCTTTTAACACTGTCAACATCAGTGTTTGAATAAATATGTGATACTAATGATGCTTTGCTTGAGAGAGAACGAGAGAATATAAACATCTACAATGTAGATTTCATAATTGAATTTGATAGGTAAGACGTGAGGAAACCCTTTTATTTCATAAAACCCCTATTTTTTTCCCCCCAATCCCATTTTCAATCTGCACACTTAATGTCCAAACTTCTTAACAACGATGTTTTCAGATTTTTTATTTTCACTTTTTTTTCCCACAATTCTTAAGGTTTCTGCTAATTTGTCCTGATTCCTCTGAACCTTATTTCTATCACAATGTTATTAACAGGTTCCATGAAGTCTGTGACTGACATCTATTCAATTTTCAACTTCCAAAACCTTTTACTCTATTACCAACACACCATTGGCTCAATTTAATTATGAAAAATGCTGATGGTAATAGATATGTTGGAAGGAAGCGAGACAGCTATAGGACATTAGTAGATTATTATTATTATCATCATCCATCTTCTTTTTATATGCCATGTCCTTTCAGCATGTGGTTGATTATGGCTCTTCACAACTTCCTATCCTTTGTAGCTCTAAGCAATATTTGTCCCCTTACTATCCCACCAAATCTCTGTTCTGCCATCCATTTTTACAAATTCATCAAGAAGGCTGACTATGGCTCTCCACAACTTCCTATCCTTTGTAGCTCTAAGCAATATTTGTCCCCTTACTATCCCACCAAATCTCTGTTCTGCCATCCATTTTTACAAGTTCATCAAGAAGGCTGACTATGGCTCTCCACAACTTCCTATCCTTTTGTAGCTCTCCATTTTAAGCAATATTTGTCCCCTTACTATCCCACCAAATCTCTGTTCTGCTTTACATTTTCACAGGCTTGTTAGGTATGTTACTCAATTTTTCCATCTTCACCGCTTGCCTTCAATATATCCTGTGAGTGTTAAATTCTCCACGCCTTCTTTCCTCATTATCACTTGATAAAAATAAAGAAAAAAAAATGTAAAAAGAAAACAAAAACAAAAAAATTAAAACCTAAAAGTAGAAATAAATTATTCATTTATTATTGCAACTTTACTTTCCTTTTGTTTTGTTATTCACAATAACACTTTTAGATGGCTTAAAAATACATTTAAAATAATTATCAGTTTTGAAACGATTTCACTTTTATTGATAGTTATGGGAAACATCATACGAATCCAGACAGATTCTCTTATTAAATAGGATAAACTAACAAGGAGTAAAATATTTTTAAAAATAAATAAACACATAATTTTTATCGCGTTTTTCTTGATTTACAATAAATTGTGTATGATTTATTGTTGCTTCTCTCCTTTTCACTTAAAATTTAATAGAATCTGAAAAGCAAATTAGGAAAATAAATAAAATGTAAAAATTCTAATTTGTTTGCTTCGTGAGTTAATGAAGTTTTATTAAATGCAAATTTGGGATTTGAAAATGACTTGATCAGGACACATGTAAAATGAAGAAGTGAGAAAGTCTTTTTACTTTCTCTCGCTCGCATTAATTTGCGATGTCAAAAAATAGTTTTGATAAGAAAAACAAAGCTTAATATTGATTTAAATAATAAGAAAAAAAGAGACTAAGACACAGTCTCCAAATGAAAGTTAATAAAAAAAGAAAAGAATAAAATAAATAAATGCGAAGAGTATTCATTAGCAGAAAAGAAAATGTTAACAGATTTAAAAAAAAGTAAAAAAAAAAAAAAGAAAAATGTCCTTGTAAAAGATGAAAAAGAAAGAGTAAAGAAAGAGTAATCTTCTTCTATTGCCTATTTCTCTTTCTCCTTTTTTCATAGTAACGAAAAGGAGAGAACATAAAAAGAAAGAAAGGGAGTAAGAGTTTAAAAACTAAAGGATTTAATTTGATGGAAGATACAGAAGGAACTCGACAAAGAAAACCAAAGAAAAGAAAGAATGTTGAAAAGGAAGGAAAGCAAGAGTGTTAAAAGAAAAAAAAGGTAACAGAAACATAATAGGCGGGAGAGAGAAAGTAGAAAAATCGTTAATAAAAGAGGGAGAATTTTTTTTTTTTTTTTTTTTTTTTTAAATGAAAAAATGCAAAATGAAAGGAAAAGGAGAGATAATTTAAAGAAAAAGAAAAAATAAGGACATGTTCTGAAAAGTGAAACAGATTGTCGGTAGAAAAACGACCAGGGAAAGAAAACCATATATTTCCATTCCATGGAAATTTGTTTTAATGGAGAGAATTAAGGAAAAATTGTTATTTTGCTTTCTACCTTTTCTACTGGAAGCAAAATTTTACAGATTTCATTTTTTACAGTGAACGCAACATGTGTTTCTTTACAGACACGCTCCATTCTCTTTTTCCCCCCTTCTCAATATTATTCCCCTGTTTATTTAATTAATTATATTTGCTTTATTTATATTTATGTATGTTTATTTTTACGGTTTTTTTTTGGGGGGGTGCCATTTTCTTCATTTTTATTTTAATGATCACGGATCAAAGTGTCATTCCCAAAATTTGCCAAAAATGTTGCAAGGCATAAGTAACAAGTAACAAAACGAGAAAGCTTTTCTTTTTTTTTTTTTTGTTATTTAGTTCATACTTACTTTTCTTTTTTATTTTTAACGTATATTTTATGATTTTTAGGGGAAGAGGAGAAAGTTCGTTTCCCCCTTCCCGTCTCTCTCTTCTGGCAAAGATAATTAAAAAGAAAAAAGATAGCATTTGGAGAGCGGTGGGGCTGTTTCTAGAAACAAATTACCAGTGAAACTCCCAGGACTGCTCATGTGCCCCACCCTTTATCACCAGTCCTTCATACCTCTTTCTATCACCACCCCTATACTGAAGGAATTTGTATGAGTGAAGAATATTTTTTCTTGCTTAGTTGCATTACTACATTAATTTTCCATTTCTTTCAAATCCATCCTCCTTGCGTTATCATTTAAAAGTTAAAATATCTTCTTCGATGTGACGTGTCCCTTCGGGACGTTGGTGTTCATAGCTCTCCGGAATTTCCCGTCCTTTGTAACCCTTCTTAATTAATTTTGTCTTTTTGTTATTTCTCTTAGTCTCGTAAATTTGCTCATGCTCGCTAAGTGGTTTTACTCTGTCCCTCTTAATTTCAGTCTGTCCTGTGAGTATCAAATTTTCCAAGCCCACTTTCCTCATTATGTACCTTAGAATTTTCAGCTGTATCTTCCTGATGTTAAGAATAAGTGTTCTTTTTGTTTCCCTTTTCTTTAAAACTTTGTTGTTGATGTTCAGTCCATCCCCCAAATCACTTCATTTGTGAATAGTCCAGCATTCATGGTTATATTGGAGGACTGAAATAACAGTTCATAGCTCTTTCCTGTTTCTAACGAATTTTTTCCCTTTCTTAAAATTTTGCTTGGCTTTATCACCCGCCAACAAAATATAGCTTCTTTGTTGAGCTTTCCTTTGTAACATTTTGCAATGGTACAGATTTAACTAAAACTTAAAAGTATCTACGTTTTTTTCACCCTGCTTCAAGAAACCATCAACTGGGTGTGGGTGTATTATTATATGTGCATATATATTTATTTCTTCACATGTATATTTCAACATCAGAATTTACGTTATTTTCATATAGTCTCATTTTTGTTGTTATTGTCGGAGTTAACTCCTCCTTAATTTCCTAACTGTTCACTCGGGCACGCTCGTCCTACACTAGAAATACTGGGCGATTTCTTGCCTCATTTTCTTTTTACTTTGCATTTCAGAGGACCCATTTAAAAATGTGATCTCTCGTAGAGATCTGCGTTTTTGCCCACTTGTGGGAAAACGCTATGAAACACATACACACACGTACGAACATTCACCAAAATACAAACTCTTTACGTTCACACACAAACACAAATGCTAATGTCTATGTCCATTGTGATTTTTGTTGTTTGATACATATACTTGTTTGTATCGATATATCGGTCTTGTTGGTTTTCTTTACACTTCTTTATGGTGGATTCAATCTCCGCCATGTTCTTGTAGTGGACCTTCTAGCAGGAATAAATGCACAGGTTCCTAATTTGACAACACGTAAACCCCACGGCCCGCTACATTAGTATCACCTGTCGCAGCCGCAACCGCCGTTGGCCGCTCTCAAACAGGAACAAATATATATATATATATATATATATATATATATATATATTCTAATTCCTTAAGCTTACTACACCTGGTATTACCACGTGGTCACCCATGTAGGTACTAACCAGGCTCGACATTGCTTAACTTAGGTGATCGCCAACGTGATATGGCCGTAAGCCGAAACTTAACTTAAAATTTCATCCTATATTAGAGGGTGGGATGGGGTAATAATAGTAAAATACAAAAATTGGGAACTTATTTTACTTAATAAAATAAGTTTCCAATTTTTGTATTTTTTGTTTAATTTTGTCTTTTTAAAACAATGATTGTACAATTTCTATAATGTATTGTAGTAATATAGAAATAATCTTGATTGTGACTGTTTATAAACTTCCATATTCTGCTATTATTGCAGAAGTTTTACAAGATTGAGTAAGCTGGTAAAGTGTTGGAATTTTTATTCAACTGCTGAAAAGTCTGATTCAATTATTTCTATCTATTAGCAGCAGCAGCAGCATCCGGTGCTAACAGCTGAAGAAGTAGAATATAAGTTTTAATAAATCAGTTAGATGACAATTCGTTAAGTTGATTATTTATGATCTGATAATTAGATTTTCTTTGTAATTCCTATTTCATTATTTTAATGGCTCTGGTATTTAGCAATTAAATCTCACATAGGTTCAATTATCTGCACATCTTACGATTAAAACACACCTGCTTCCGCAAAATCACACATCTTGAGCTTAAATGTGTACATAGGAAAGAAATTTGAGTGAATAAATTAGCTTCCCCCACTACTCCTCTCATCTCTGTACTTCCACTGTTCCCCTCTCTCTCTCTCTCTCTCTCTCAACACATCTTTCTCTCTATATATTATATTTTTCTCTTTATGCGGCTTTGTCAGTTTCTGTACCGTTCTGAATGTATCTTTTACCTAAACGCATTTCTGTTCCTCTTTCTCTTTCACTGAACGTATATTTCTTGCTTTCTCTGAACGCGTCATTTCCCCCCCCCACACTCTCTCTCTCTCTGAACGTGTCATTTCCTCTCACTCTCTCTCTGAACGCGTCATTTCCCCCCACTCTTTCTCTCTCTCTCTGAACGCGTCATTTCCTTTCTCTCTCTCTGAATGAGTTATTTTCCAGCTCTCTCTCTCTCTCTCTCTCTCTCTCTCTGAGTTATTTTCCTGCTCACTCACTCTCTCTCTCTCTGAACACGTCATTTTCCAGCTCTCTTTCTTTCTCTCTGAACGCGTCATTCCCTCTCTCTCTCTCTCTCTAAATGCGTTATTTTCCAGCTCTCTCTCTCTCTCTCAACGCGTTATTTTCCATCTCTCTCTCTCTCTAAACGCGTCATTTCCTCTCTGGGTCTCAGCGCGTCTTTTCCCCACTTGTCTCTCTCCTTCTCTTTGTCAATGCATCTTTCTACCTACCTACTTAGCTATTTCCGTCTCTTTTTCCAATGAGTTTTGCTTCCTTGATTTTCTCACGAATTAAAAACCCTTTCTCATTTAACCCTTGTTAGTTTCCCTCCACGCCAGCCCTTTCTTACCCAACTAACTCTCACCTTACACACATTTTTTCTCTCACTTACGTACACACACACACACACACACACACACACACACACACACCTTATTTTCATTATAAGCTCTCCTGATCATAGTTCTCTATTACCAACCTGACCAAGATGTTTCTTTTCATTCCTGAGCTTCTTTTATTTTTTGCTCCTCCACATTGCACACTCTTTTCAAAAGGAAAAGAATCTTTTTCCTAACATTCGCATCATATCTGTTTTTCACAAATAACATATGTCCTCACCAAACATGTTTTTCTATCAAGTTAGTAAAATAAGGAGATAGACCTTCACGAAGGTCCAAATAGATTGGAAAACGAATCTTTCAGATTAGTACAAAAGATTTTATGTTTAAAAGACAATGTCGAATAATTTGTTGTTAAATTATGATTTTGATAATGTTAATTCTTTTAAAATATTTCAGGTTAATTTATTAAATTCATTGGTGAACTAATATCGATTCCGATTAGGAAATACTAACAGCAAATAAAGAACGATTTATCATTTTAGATTTTGATTTGAATGAGAAAATAGGATCTACCAAAAAGAAATTTGAATAACTGTGATACTTAGTAATTTTACGCACTCCAAAGATTATGTAACGTGTTGGAAATAATAATCTTTTCAGATAATTTATCTTAAACTTTGGTAAAATAAATCATGATTCTAACGACATAACTTAATAGAAAAATATTTTAAAAAGAGAGAAAGCATTTTTATCTAGTGAGCAATAGCCCCTTGCCTCTTATTTTTTTCCCCCGCTAACCATGTTTCCATTGATTAATGAGAAACACTTGCACCCATATGCGATTTCTTCGCCCCCTGTTTTTAGGCAGAGATATGGCAAAACAAAACACTAACAGAAAAATCTAAGGATGATTGTAGCATAGTAAAATAATAAACATCCAGTTTGACTTGACATCTAAAAAACACACACACACCGAACTAGGAGTTAAATTTTTAAAGGACTTTTTAGAAGCTTTTTTTTCCTTCAGCTCAACAGCAGGTTAATAAGGTGAAAAGATACGGTTTCCGTTTTATAAATATAACTACTATTATTATTATACAGTTTTTTTTCTGTTTTTTTTTGTGTGTGCTTACATACACAAACAAATAGATTGTTAGTCTGTCTATGCATTTATTTTCAGTGACGGTGAAAAGAAATATCTTGAATCCGTTTCTTATTGACAGGCTGTTATGTTCATCAGTTTTCTTAGCGTTCATGTCTGGTGTGGCCTCAGTTCTACAAGAAGTTCACTTACTTAGAGTGACATCGTCTTTCGGATTTCAAATGCACCTATGTGTGTGTTTTGGTTTTTTTTTCTTCTTTTTTTGTAAATTTTGTACTTACTTAATTTTTATTATTGATTTATTGTTAGCTTATATTTTGTAATGCCAAACATTGCTTGGGGGCCGGAACAAATGTTTCGTATTTTCTCCGTGTGTATTTGGAAGGTAGCAGGTAGCATTTATTTTTGTATAGTTTGCTGTTCTACGAATTTTTCGTTTTCTTCTGTAGACGTAGTATCAAACTTTAAAGTGGAACTTAAATGTTTTTAAAAAGGATATATATATATATATATATATATATATATATATATATATATATATATATATATATATTGTGTGTGTATAATATTTATATATTATATGCGGTAATTATTAAAAGCGCTCAATATCAGAGATAGAGCTAACATATAGACGACCGAGTGTGTATGTGTGTCTACGTACCTCATCGGGCGTATGAACATGCATCTATGTTTGCGTTATCACAATGACATCACGACGACGATTCTCCCCACTCCCATAATAACACTAATACACGCAATCTACATAAACCCAAAATTTAAAAAAAATTAATCAGTTTGTCTGACGATCGCAAAAGCGTGAAACCCAGGGTCACAAACTCACATCAATCCAACCATATATATATATATATATATATAATTAAATAGAATAAAAATCCAAAGCTACCGCATTCGAATCGAATAGCTATCTCAAGGCCTACAAGAAAGTCTGATGATTAAACCTCTTTCTTTTCCAGATCGTTTAATCAGGTAAAGCCCCTTTCATTTAAAGGCGTCTTCCTTGGGCACTTGGTCTGGTGATAGGATCCCTTTCCCGTAAAATTTTCTCTACTAAGCACTGGATCAGATGATATGACTCCTTTCAGGAAAAGTTCTGTCTCCCGAGCACTTATGAGATAAGATCCCTTGTATGTCATGGTGTATTTTTCATGCAATTGGTCTGATGTAAATGTGTTACTCAAGAGTGTTTTGTCAGATGAGACTCTTTTCACGTAAAGCTGTATCCCCCAAGCGTTTGATCAGTGTTACTTATATTTCAGGTATGAAACAAATGCATCGTTGGAAATAATAAACTATTTGACATTATTTTCGTTTGTTATAAATGAATCGAGATAGTTCTCAACATAGGTGTTCGCCCAAGGGAAAACCAAAAGAGAAGAGAAAGGGGTATATCTGTTCTTTTATTGTCCTGAAACAGCCCCACCTAGCGGGTGTCTTGACAGACCAAGTTGGTGTTATCTCCTTAAAAAAAGAAAAAAAAAAGCAGACTTTAGCTCTCACGTTAATAGTTCAGTCTGTTGGATTTGTGATACATGAAATTTAATCTTTAGGTATCAGCATACCGCTTGTTAAGCACTTCAATGATTACGGTAGTCTTGATAAATGTCATAAAGTCAATCGTCTCAGCTCCTAAAGGATTTCATAGAAAATCATTATGTCAATAACGTAATGAACTTAACAATTTTTGTCACTGACATAGAATCATCAATCATGTGAATTGAAGTTATATTTTTATTTAACATTGTTTTCTTATTTTGTAAAATAATCTCGTCCAAGTTGCAACTGTTCCGTAATTTTCGCATGATTTCAAGAAGCAGAAATAACAGGAATGTGATTTAATCTTCAGAAAAGAAAAAAAAAACATTTCAATGAAAAATCTTTTTTTCTTCTTTTAATATCTTGTCTTTAAATGCAGAATATGAAACTGAATGTTGAAAATTTGTTTAGTTATATTGACTGGGATTTGCCTACTTTAACAGCCAAAGAAAAAGTAATTATTTGAATGAGTGTTCTTGAAGAATTAAAATGAAATCTTTCAATGATTTTTCTCATTAGGGCTTTCATTTTGTGAATTGGAATTCAGATTTATTTACTATTAAATTAATTCAAATTCTCCTTTTTCTTTAATGAGAAGATTGATTTAATTTTATATGATGTCAGATATTTCTTCAATAATGTGAAAAAAAAAATCAATAATTGATTTTAAAGGATTTGTAAATAGAATGCAAACAGAGTTCCAATTAGACTGTGCGATAAATGAAAATTGGTAAAGTAAGTTGGCACTCAAGAGGAAGCTGAAAATCAGACTTGCAGATTCAGTTTCATTGAACAAAGACAGTTATTGTCATGAAGATAAAATCCGAAATACTGGCATTTGGGGGGGGGTAGTATAACGTATGAAGAACATATGTAGAGAAATAAGATTTCAATCTGCTGCTTTTTCAGTGTAATGTTTATTATTAACATTGAATTATAATACTTTTTAACTATTTTCATTCAAATGTAAAAAATTCAAGATTAACTGAATAATAAAAGAAGTGTTGCTAAACGTTTATTTTTTAACTAATATATTGTAAAAAAAAAGTATTGTCTTAAATTAAAATACAAATGAAAGGCGCTTCATTTGAATTTTCTAACTGGTCATTGTAATCATTTTCAACCTATGTTTAAAGTAAATTTGGCTTAAAATAAATTTAAAAAAAAAAAACGTACTTGTGGGTCATCTATTGCTATGTTTTATAAACCACCGATCCCGAGGAGGCTGGCTTCCAACATTTCAAGGTTAATCATCGATATACAATTCCGTTGATGCAGATATCAGTATCCACACTCAGAATATCGAACGTTTGTGAGGATCAGCAAAGTGGAGGAACAAGCGTCACCGATGAACGGCACGACACCATCCTGAGACCGACCTGGCCGAGTTCATATGGAGAACGCATGGAGTCGACCCATTCGACGCCATCTTGTTGTCTATCGCCATGTTAAATGCAACCCGAAATACGATTAATCTTTATTTGGAGAAAAAAATATAATTTAAGAAACAAATAGTATATTTTTTGTGAAAAAAAAAAATGGAAAATTAATTTAAAAACTATCGACGAATAACCCACAAATACCTCGAAAAAAAATGCTGTCTTAATTTTTGGGATGAGGTCGTATTTATTTACATTCAGACTAATAATCTCCTCATCTTTATTGTTGTAATAACGTTTCGGACATTCTACCCCACGTCCTTCTTCAGATATCTGTTGATTCAAGTAACCTTCAGTCAATTTCGAACTGTACCCTTTATTTGTTGGAATATACTCGATAGCTATCCCTGTTTAGGGATATCTCATCTTGTTAGTTATTTATTATTATTATTATTGCTCGGTTTTTGCTTGTCCGCTTTCAACAGTGAATCTGTACTACCCAGCCCAGGGATTGAATTAATAATTACTATGTTACCAAATTCGCGATGAAACACTTTAAGCCACGGCTTTTTCAAATTAAAATTCAATCTACAGTGCGTAAAATCTGTATGTGATTAATAAGTTGATTTATACAGAAAAAGGACTTCAATATTTCTTGAAAAATAACTTAACGTGTATCTTAAAAACTGACCACGGAACACACACAAAAAACAAGTGCAAAAACTTTCAGCACAATTTTTAAAATGAAACAAAACTAAATACATAGAAAGACAGAAAAATACAAGCCGTGTGCTGAATTCTCGAAACTTTTCAACACCCCCTTAAAAATAGATTGCCAGACAAGGAGAAAGTTATGAATAGGACTGGGACACCAGTGAGGCCTCAATGACAACGGATTATATGAATAAAGCTACAAGACCCAGAGTATAAACAAGGTTTCATCTTCCACAAAGGAAGTATTAATTGATTTTTTATTCATACGTATCTCTTGCTGCATATTTTACAATAAGTCTATTTGAGCAGTGAGAATAAAGAGGATCATATAGGTAACAGAATAGACAACTCGCATTTTGTTCTTTTCTCTCTTCTGAAATTATGTCTTTTCTGTTGTTGTAGTCACTAAACTCATTCAACAGAATTCATAGAACACTAAAGAAAAGAAATTAGCCAGTCTAACAAACTCCCAAGCACAGCTGTCTGGCCCGCTTTTCAACTGACCAAAACAAACTCCTTTGATCGTTGCAAAATTGTAGCAAGTGATTATCTCCCTTCCCATCTATTTAACTAGCATTTTTTTTTTAGTTCGTGTGTTTTTTTGTTTTGTTTTTTTTTCTAAATTTATTGTAATGTGTACAGTAGACATTTTTGTGAGCGCAACTGTGGCTTGTTGGGTCAGGTGGCCTAATCATTGTAGATCAGAGTTCTCTAAAAAGAGAGAGGTTAACCCAGGGATTTTGTATTGGAGCTATCAACATCAGTTAGGTTTTCCTTTCTTTTCCTTTTTTCTTTTTCTCTCTTATTTTCTCTTTTTCTTTTTCTCTTTTTTTTTTTCCTTTTTTCTTTTTCTCTCTTATTTTCTCTTTTTCTTTTTCTCTTTTTCTTATCTTCTTTTTCTCTAGGTTTATTATTTTATTTTTATTTACACTTGTTTATTGAAACGAAATGGCAATTTTCTATCGTGGATTCTTTCATTGCTTTCCTAAACTTATGTTTTCAAAGATTTTTGACAACAGAAATGGTCAATACTAGATAAGTTCATGTGACACCAAACGTTCTTTATACCTGGATATTTTTATCATCACCGTTGTTAGAAATAAAACTGTTCCTTTGGCGTATCGTTTTTTTTTTTTGTTGTTTTTTTACCTATTCCTTATAATTGTTACTGCTATTCTGCACACTGGAACAATAAGAATGCAGACTGTTTCTAGTAATATTCAAAATTTAATTATTGAAATATCTCGTAGGTAAAGATAAAAAAGAATATATAAGAAAAACGACAGGATCCAGCAAAAAAAAAAACGTCAAAAATAATAAAATCTAAGATAAGGTTAGAAATATGCGAAGTAGAAAACGGATCACGAGGTATAAAATAAGAATTTTTAACCCATCGTTGTTCGCTTGAACAAATTCAAAACCTTTTTACTTTGTCTCTGTTAAAAAACAGATAAATACGAAACTTTGTGCTGGATATACTGTTCAGTCAATTCCAAACATGCTGGCTCACCTGGTCAATTCCAAACATGCTGGCTCACCTGGTCAATTCCAAACATGCTAGCTAACATAACTCTATGCCAAGCGACTCCCTTTACCAAAAAAAAGGGAAGCAAAGATCAAAAGACTTACTTGTTAGTACTTCCTTTTTTTCTGTAAGCTGTGACTATTTATTAAATGCATGAAATTATTTGGTCAAATGCATGTTCATTTTTAGAACATTTTAAAATAATAAAACTGACAAGAAGAGAAACACCCACAAAATCAACTTATACGCATCGTTTTACACAAAACCTCTTATATATATATATATAAGAATGTAAATGAATTGCAGTTTTAAATTTTACCACAATTATTGGCAAATTTATATCCAATATCCAATGTAAATATTACCAATGCCGCTATATATTGGTTCTGCGAACGTGTAGCGGGAGGTAATTTAAAGAGACAATGGTGTCGGAGTTAACTCCTCCTTCAGTCCGTTAACCCTTTCACCAGGTGTCTCACTTCCCTGGCTATAAATAGCCGCTGACCCTTTGCCTCTATCTCTTTTTCCTTCGGGCCTGTGCACCGACACCTTGAGGTAAATCTCTCTCTTTTTCCTTCAGGATTTCAGCTATCAACCTCGAAATGTAGGCGCTAACAAGGGATAGCGTGGAAACACGCTAAGCACAATACGCACGCACATACAGAATATTCACACATTCACGCACATACAGAATATACTCACACACTTCGTCCTTTGTACTGTTTCCATGTATTGTAACTTGTTATTAATATATATTTGTATATACATATATTATCGGTCTTGTGTTTTGCTTGCTTTCTTTGCCTTCTTCTTTGGACTTAATCAAAGTCCAACCTTTTTATGTAGTTTGGCTCGGCGGACAGGAGTATCTGAACCTTACTTGCGTTCTTCTACGTCTGACTTCTATCAACAACATAACAGCCACGGCCCCTCTACAATGGTCATCAATTCATATCAACAGATATGATTGTAAATGTTAAACAAAACAGACAAGGAATAATGTAAATAATAACTCCCCATTCCAGAAATTCAGACAGTTATAGAGAATTTGTCATTATTTACATTATCTGTACTCACCGAGAAGCCTGTTGCTGCTTGTCACGCTTGAATGCACTCACCGAGGCTTCTCTTTCATGAGTAACAAGTAACAACAGCATTCATCAGCAGGCTCAAAGTTCTCTGCTCAGGATTAGTGGATTAAAGAGTTCATGTACTTGGCTGGTGACATAGAAATTGTGAATTACACTCGATATAGCGCCGCTCGATTACATATTCCGTGGTGGAACTCATCCGAGTTTCTCTTTTACCCATAGGACTGTGCCCCCACGAGCTACGACTACTATCACCAAGCCGCTCCATCCAGAGTATTAGAAGACGGTTCAAGCAAGGATATACAAGTGATAGAAATTAGGAGGATTTCAGATAATTAAGTAATTCATCGAGTATAGAAGAAAACTCAACAGAATGCAGAAAGCACTGGACGGCCGTTTCGACCTATATTTGGGACTCATCAGCAGTGCGCATCCACTACCGAGAATTGAAACCCGGACAATTACGTTATCAGGCAAACGTCATACCAACGGGCCTCGGTGACGAAGAGGTAGCGAATTGTGAAGTCATTCTCTAGCATGAGCAGCGTGTACTTGGACCCAGAGTAATAATTAAGCAGTACTAAATAAGAACTAGGCAAGCTATTCCGAGACATTGTCAGTGGAACGAAGAAAATATGACCCACCTTCACCGCCGTAGATTTTAATGGATAATTCAGTTCAAAATTCTTTGAAAATTACTTGAATGGATTAATTTTAACCCTTTTACCTGAGCTCCTGAGTTAATTCGCAAATAATTGGTGTGTAATGTTTCACGCTAGATATAAAAATAGTTACAAGTGTTTACCCACCGTGGTGGTTGGACATTAAGTCATTTTTCTCTACCACTGTTCAACCGGTGGCTAAGCATTACGTCATTTTTTTCTCAGCCACCGGTAAAGCGGTGGTCAGGGCTCAACGGATTAAAAGTCGGAGAGAATGAATGGCCGAAACGGCACGTACGGTTAAAAAGTTCTGATAATAACAACGAAGATGATAATAATAATGTATATGAAAAATTGTTATAACATCGAAAGAGTTTACAAATTTCACAAAAAAAAAAAATGAATAACAGAAAAAGTTTTCAATAATGTAATAGAAATTACAGTTCTTTGGCAATTTTTTAAATTGTGGAGTGCATTTGAATTCCCACGTCAATATGAATAAGTTGGTATTATATTGCAAATAAATGAAACTATAGTAAGTGGATATTCGGTCGGTGTAACATGGAACTGGCAGGCCGATTTCAAATTCCGTCCCAGGCTTTTACGTATACTATTGCACTTAGGAAAGGCATGAATCTATCTATCTTTTTTTTTTTTTTTTTTTTTTTTTTTAAAAATAGCCTTTTATTATAGATTAAATACTAGGGCAGAATAAGTTCCCAAGCTGTCCAAGAAAAGGACAAATTTGAATTCAGAAACACGGAGAAGGCAACGAGAAACCACTCTATTGCCTTCTCATAGAAAAGTTATGGATATTCAATTCAAGAAATATAAGTCGTGGAAAACGATCATCGCCTCCGTTGTGAAAAATATGACATTAAAAATGTATTGTGAACTTGAATTTACGTTAACGGTCTTAGCTTATGGATAACGTCTACGAAATTTAAAAAGTTTTGTTCAAATGATTATTTGTAACTTTTTAAGAATTATGGAATGCAAAATAGGGGATATTTATTTTATTTTTCTATCAAGACATATAAGGGGTTTTTATTTGTCACTTCTTTTCGAGTGACACACCTTTTATTAATTTCATAATTATTAACTATTTTTTCTTTTATTTTTATTGGATTTATTTAAGTTTCTTCTGTGTTCTTGTTGATCTTAAATGAACAATTGCCAGTATGGTTCTATTTTTATCAAAACGATTTTTCGTTTTCATCCTGCCTCGTTCGAGCAAATTTCAAATCAACCGCCAAATGGATATTTTTTGGCGTTTCTTTGACTCTTATTTCGGTTTCCTTTTTGTTACCTTTTTCTTCGCTCTCTTTTCTTTCTACACTTCCTTCGGTTTCTCTCTCTCTCTTTCTACACTTCCTTCTGTCTCTCTCTCTCTTTCTACACTTCCTTCTGTCTCTCTCTCTCTCTTTCTGCACTTCCTTCTGTCTCTCTCTCTCTCTTTCTGCACTTCCTTCTGTCTCTCTCTCTCTCTCTCTTTTCTACACTTCCTTCTGTCTCTCTCTCTTTCTACACTTCCTTCGGTCTCTCTCTTTCTTTCTACACTTCCTTCGGTCCCTCTCTCTCTTTCTTTTTACACTTCCTTCGGTCTCTCTCTCTCTTTCTTTTTACACTTCCTTCGGTCTCTCTCTCTCTTTCTTTTTACACTTCCTTCGGTCTCTCTCTTTCTTTTTACACTTCCTTCGGTCTCCTTTTCCTCTATTTTTCTTTACGTGTTTCTGTTTCCCATGCTTTTTTCTCTTTCTTTAGCATTTTCTTTTGCACTCTAATTTTTTTTTTAATTTATCTTGCACCCCGCTGGAACGTTTTTAAGATCCATTTCTACTGAGGTTTTTTCATCTCTCTTTCTTAATGTAGTTTTTTTCAGTAGTCATGTTGCTGAAGAAATTAACCTGTGTATTAGGCTGGAACTAAGTGATCTTTGGGGTTGTTGATGCCCATAATTTCCACTAAGGCAACCAACCCTGTTAGCTCACCAATCAGACCTCGAAAGATCTCAGTTTGCCGCCTTTTTTCATATCACGATGACTGCAAAACTAAAAAGGAACCTTGTTAAACAACTACATAAACAAAAACAACTAATATCAAAAGAAGAGATTTTTTTTGCGAAAGATTTAGTTCCTTTCGATGAATAAAGTGTTGTGTTGTTCAAGTATCAAATAAAAAATGAAAATTAATCAAAGTTATTTATGCTTTTAGACAAGATTAAAGTAAAATATTAGCGCTTTTTAATTTTTTTTTAATTATTTAAAAAGTCCGTCTCTCCAACTTTTATGGAAATGTTTGGAATATTCATACTGACTTTGAAACAGTGCATAGTCAAAGAGAAAAATGTGTTCGTTCCGCTACACATTCCCCACCCCCCAAATTTCCCTTCCTCTTGTCGAATTTTGATTAAAGTAATTTTTGCGTTTTCATGATAAAAACAAGGGTAAATATAAAATGAAATTTCGTCCTATATAACGATATTATCTTTATTTTACGACGGAGAAAAATGAAACAATTCTTAGGGAAGGAAGAATAATATATCAAATTATCTTCATGAATTTTATCAGGCATTTTATTATCATTATCATTAAAGAAGTGACTCTCTGTCCCTCATCCACAATTGTCTTATGACTTTGCATATGGTATGCGTGATTGAGTTAGATGTGCTTCTACCATAATGTAGACAAAAGCCCACGTACACGATTAATACAATTTGACTGAGTTTTAAATAAAATATTGGAATAATACAACTACTTCCCATTCAGTCTGGACAACCCCTACTCTGGACTCAGTAATAAAATCATAAAGTTAGAGACAAGAAGAAAAAAGTGAATTTTTTTGTTCAACCCTAAAAATTAGGTAATTATACGATCTTATTGAACTTTCCAGAAATTATTTTTCTCGACCATTTTTAATATTAAATTGTATTTTAATCATAGTTCCACGTTTTTTCCCAGTTTGTCTATCACTCCGTGATTCTCGTTAAAATTTTACTAGTCGCAAACGATTCTTTTAATGGTGTGCTGTCCGAAAAGAAGGTTACTTTTTCAGGAAAAAATATGCAGTTTATATATATATATATATAATCAGAGAGGAATTGAAAACAAATGAAAAAAGAAAGCAGTATGTGAAGAGATAAATATAAAGAAGGTCGTATTTTTAATGTCCCTGGGAGGGAGACGGTTAGCCCTTGTGATAGGTTTTATGGTTCTTATTTAGGACGCATTGTATTTACTCGTTTGCCGTGTCACAGTTGACTATTTCATCTGTTTGCCACGAAGTCTAAGCAGTAACTCGTTATCACATTCGTTTCGGTCGCGAGCTAAACACCAGCTGACTATCGCTATCCACGGGCTGCCACATGACACTCAACGCCCTTTTGGAACGTTAGTAAATTCGTCCTGTAAGAAGGGAGACAATCACTTTCTGCACATGAATATAGAATTGGTTCATCAATTATTAATGAGAGGAAAGAATAATTTCGATGACACTACGTTAGCTTCTTGTTTATTGTCCACACCAGAATTGACATTTATATCTATTGGGGAATATTTTGAAAGTATTTCTTTTTCTTTTCTTTTTTTTTTAAAAAAAATTCATCAACTTAACAGAGAGGAAGCGACATTAATGTCAGCTTCCTAAATGAATTTGTCACAGGAATTTGAAGTAATCTTTGTTCCATCTACAGGATTAAGCCTTTTTCTTGTTTTCGGATAAGACAAGACACAAAATTTATGCAGATGTCTGTTTTCTGGAAATCCCAACTTTAGGCAGCACTTCTCTCAGTTGCATTAAAATGAAAGGTCGCAGCTCATCATGACGCCTTCACGGCTGCGGGAATTGGGTAATGTTTATAAGCTCATGAGGCCTCATTAAATTGACCCTGTGTCCTATTTGTTCTTGTGGGAAGGCAGTTAAATAAAAACCTCTCATAATTTTGCCCGAATTTAAAAGTGCTAATCCATCTGTTGCGAAAGTATCGATGTTGAGCCTAATATACGAAACTGACCACAACAACCAATTCCCTCGCAACTGCACAATATCAGATTATATAAGTCAATTATTTCACACTTATATTAGTAAACTAAAACGATGTTAAAATTTTCCGGATACAGATATGACTATGATAAACATCTAAATACCAATTTCAGCTTCTAATATCTTTTTTAAAGTAAAATATTTAACTTATATAGTACTTTGAGATTTTAAACACTAAATTTTAAATGTTATAAATATATAATTGCATATGGTATAATGCAAGTGGCGCACTGGTTAGCGACTCGGAAGGAGAAATCAGCGAGCTGAGTTCAAATTCCAACCATGTTCGTTGCATTCACTTTCGCGCAAATACTCATGAAAGGTATTAATACATCTCTTCTCTCCACTCGACCAGTTATGGCA
>CAHIKZ030001669.1:1437500-1617500 GCA_903632075.3 Acanthosepion pharaonis | reverse complement strand
GGTTCAGATCCTGAAGAGGGTCTCTGTGAATATAGTCTTCAGACAAAATTGGCGTATTCTAACGACCATCAATTCATGACACTCACAGTAAGGAACGGAATCATTGTCAATGGTTCGCGAACCAAGCATCTTAATTCTGACATTTCTTCAAATGCTCTTTCGTTACACTCACTTCCTCCACTCTCTGTAATATATAGCTATGGTGACAAAAGGCATTCGCTACTTAGTTTAGGGGATTTTCAAAATAAATAAATAAATAAAAAACTGTTGCTGTGCAGGTGGCCCCAGCACAATAAAACAAGAGAAAAGCCACGGAACAAGGAAGAAGACCATGATATATAGTATCTGGCTTATATTTAGAAACGCTGAAAGGCCATCATATGCTCATTTTTATGGTAGAGTGCGAATAGAGGCATCTGTGAAGACGATGAGAATAAAAATATGCATGCGCTTATAGAGATAAAAAATTGCAGTATTTACAAAACAAATATATAAATATGTAATCGAGAATTCATGACGGTAAATAAGCATTAGCGCTAAACAAAAAAAAACAAAAAAACAGGAATTCCTCTCAGGTTTCCTCCTCCTTCCACTACTCTTAATCTTCCAGTAACCTACATATATAGTGGCCTTTGGTCTGAATAGTACATTTAGGGCTTAAAACTGACACACGCACACAAGCGAACACACACATTAATTCAAATGTTATTATTAGTGGATACTCGTATTTGAAATAGACGCCCTATTTTTTTTTTTTTTTTACTTTAAACAGCGCGTATTACGTCTATCGGCTTGCGCATTCGAGAGTAAGTGATTAAAAAGTGTCGGGTTAAAAATAAAACGTAATAAAAAATATCGGATTAAATATAAATCTATTGATTCTTTAGAAATATATGTACACACACACACACACACACACTATATATATATATATATATATATATATATATATATATATATATACGCTTTTAAAAAGTTCGTTTTCTATCAGTTTGTTTTAAGAAAGAGCTATCAATACAGATTTCACCCGCCATCTGCAATAGCGTAAATCGAAGCAACAGTTGCTATTAATTTCTATTGGGAAATGTTTTTGAGTTCCCACATGGAAAAATAAGCTTCTATATCTTATATTTCGGAGGTTGATGCTTACCGTCTTCTCTGACACTGGAAGACTTCAGATGCGGCAGTCGGCTTGAATAATTTGCTTTAGGCATTTTCGCTATAATATTCTGCCTTAAGCCTCCGCACCCTTTAAAAATGAGAGTTTATATATATATATATATATATATATATATATATATATATATATATATATACATTTTCAGAACTGTCAATCTTGTAGACATGTAAAGGTTAATGGTAATTGCTTCATTTTACACCATTTCGGCTTATGAAAGATTTCATAGGAACATTCTACATTCGGATAGCGGGGAAAACGTGTGTACACGAACACTGAAGGCGTGTCGGTGTCTTATATCCTTTAATTGTGGTGATTTGCGATTGTTGTCAGGATAATTAAGAAAAACAAGTTGTTCAATTTTTAGTAATATTTTTTCTTAAACCCCACCACTCAAATTTTCTCGCAAAACAGAGAGACCAGAAAAAAAAAGCAGACCCACATTCGAAATAAAGCAATGAAGGTTTTGACATCTCCAGCGATTAAATCTGTTGGCAAATTTGTCAGTGTCAGAAACGTTTGCTCGAAGAGGGAGTGGGGGTGCTTTCTTTTGCTAAATGGCCTATTCCCGTAATCCAATCCGAATAAAACCTGCTACTTTTACGTCTGCAATGATTGAAGCAATGGAGTTTCCAGCTGGAAACAACCTGACTGCTGAAAAAAATAAATAAATGAATAAAATTTTGAAATAATCATCAGCTTTATGGCTGCCTTTTCATGGAGCCTTCTTCCCCATAATTTGATCTTTTTGCTTATTTTATTTTTTGCTTATTTTATTTTTTGCTTATTTTATTTTTTGCTTATTCTCGTGGGGTTTTTTTTATGTTTTTTTTTTTTTTTTTTTTGCACTTAAAAAAAAGAGAATTTTATTATTGTTTTTCGCAAGCTTTGCATTTTGCATCCATTTTTATGTTCTTAATTTTATATCTAGTTTGTTTGGTTTCTTTTTATTTGTCCCTTTTGCCTTCGTCGGGTTATTTTATTTTATTAATCTTTATTTTTGTCAAAAATTTTACTGTCTAATTTTTTTGATCTTAATTTATTTTTATTTATTGTTACTTTTTCATTCTTGGATTGTTTTATTCGTTTATTTATTTCCCAGATTTTGAACTTTTTGCGTTATTTCCTCTATTAATGGCCGCCAACCGATTTTTGTGACTATGGTCATTAATGGATTATAGTTAGAAGCCTAATACCGGATTTTACTGTGGTCATTAATAGTTAGAAGCCCAATAATTAATATCGGATTTTACTGTGGTCATTAATAGTTAGAAGCCCAATAATTAATATCGGATTTTACTGTAGTCATTAATGTGTTATATAGTTAGAAGCCCAATAATTAATATCGGATTTTACTGTAGTCATTAATGTGTTATAGTTAGAAGCCCAATAATTAATATCGGATTTTACTGTAATCATTAATGTGTTATATAGTTAGAAGCCCAATAATTAATATCGGATTCTACTGTGGTCATTAATGAGTTATAGTGTTAGAAGCCTAATACTTAATACCGGTTTTGATTGTGATAATTAATGAGTTAAAAGATTTTTCATATTTTCTCTTTCTTGTGTTCATACACAGACATACACATAAAACGTGTGTGTGTGCGATTTTATATATGAATATATATTCGCTTAGCAGACTTAACATCTGAGATTTACATTTTGTGTTCTTTTACTAAAAGCAAAAAACTAAAGTTCCTATAAACAATTTTATGGTGTGAAATGTAGTGTTGATCATCTTTTAGTCACATGTGAGAAGGTTTTCGCTTCAAAAAGTTGTTCATTTTTTTATTTTTTATTTATTTTTTTTTTTTTTTAGATCTCTGATCTAGAACGCAGTCATTTAAGCAGTAATTATCTAGAGAGGCTCGAAAGCAGCTTTCAGGAAAAGTTAGTTCAAATTTCAATCGACTCCACACTAACGCAGTGCTAATTCCTTAGGGAAACATACCAATCTAATTGTCCCTGTACAGAGTACCCAATCGCCTGTCATTGGGAACATTGTGTTGTCATTTGCGAACAAGAGAAGCGGTTACTGCGCAAATCTCTTTCGTCATCATGCATCTAATTCTGTCTTGTAAGAGTAAAGAGTGACAACGTGCGAGCCAAAACATGACGATTTACGAGACCATCGACATTGTAGAAGAGCGCCTTACTAAAAAAAAGCAAGCTATTCGCAGAGACCAAATACTACAGTAATGAGTACTATCCTCAAGCACTTGAAACGGTGCTCCTCACTAATCTAATTGAGAATTACTATCGATATTGAAGGTTTTAATAATTAAAAAAAAATCATCAAACTACCTGCAATATTTTGACTAGAGTTCACTTTCCTGAGTTTAGAAGCGTTTACACGGCCTTATGGGTGATTAATTATTTCCCACCCTACAACCCATTTCCCACTGACGAAACGTTGCTAGCATCTCGATAACCTATCGCTATTTCCATGGCAAATGTTCAGGGGGAACTATAATGCTCCAGAAGTTCAGACCTTCAGAGTTAGGACGCTCATGGCACGTACACGGAGTCGAATCAGCCTCCTTCCCTTTGTATTCCATTGGTAAAGAGGAAGTTCCCCAGAATCAGTCAAGTTCGTGAGTCCTAAATACCCCTGATATGAAGGTATGAACCCATCTTTTCTCCCTCAGTTATGGGTTAAATAGTAGGGTTTGTAATTGGAAAAATTATTCTTATCTCCCCAAAAGTTCTCAATGCAATATTCTCTTGCATAAAAAGAATTATTCTTACAATCTAAAGTAAATTTTGGCTTTAAATAACCCACAAAATGTTGATAAGCTGTAAAAAAATAAGTCAATCTGCCCCAGAACTGTTACTTTGTGAGAAAAACTCCTAAAAGAATGTTTTCGCAATCTTAACCCCTTTACGTCTAGAGGTAACCGTTATCTATCCTTCATATCCCCAAAATAAAAACTTCCTCCTTTTACGCCTTAACAACAACCTTATAACCCTCTACCTTGAGTGGCTCTTAGATCTCGTATTTGGCAAACAATAGTATAAAACAATTAGTCTATTTACTCTATGAAGGTAAGCGACAATTTGCTAAGAGCGTAATAAGGAGGTTACCGTTTAAAAAAATTGAAACAGTGAAAATAAAAATCCGGAAAATTTTTTCGGTCAGTTGCAACTTATTCGTAAAACTAAAAATAATTGAAGGGATAAGAAATTTTGTGTAGGTAACGTGCACTGTTTCTTATGATTATCAAGAAAAGTTTCATGTTAAACTTTCTTGATGGACGAGTTTGAGATGACCCAATTTCGTTTAAAAATGTTTTCTTAAATTCTTGACTTACCCATCTTACTTTCACTTGGTTGTAATTTGTCGGTTGACCTTTCGGTAATATAATTACGATGTAATTGGACAAAAGAGAAGATTTATCATGTTTGGCAGGAGAAATCATGAGGATCTCTTTGCTCCTTATCATAACAAACCGAGGACAGTTTTTGTCTCAAACCTTTAGAGAAACGAGCAGGTTAAATGTTAGAAAGTCTTCTGGTGTATTTGTATCAGAAGAATCCTTTTAGCCATACTAATATTTTCTTTATATTTTTCTAAACTTTTTTACTCTCTCTCTCTCTCCTTAGCGTTTCTGTCACTCACTGTTTTACTACCTCTTCCCCACTGCTTTTATTTCCCTCTCTCCCTCTCCTTTATCTTCCCCTCTCCCTCTCCACTGTTTCCTCTCCCCCTACTTTTCTCTCTCCCCACTACCTTTTCTCTCTCCCCACTGCCTTTTTCTCTCTCCCCACTGCCTTTTTCTCTCTCCCCACTGCCTTTTTTCTCTCTCTCCCCCCCCTGCCTTTTTCTCTCTCCCCCCCCACTGCTTTTTCTCTCTCCCCCCACTGCTTTTCTCTCTCTCCCCCCACTGCTTTTTTTCTCTCTCTCTCCCCCACTGCTTTTCTCTCTCTCTCCCCCACTGCTTTTTCTCTCTCCCCCCCCACTGCTTTTTTCTCTCTCTCTCTCTACCCCACTGCTTTTTCTATCTCTCTCTCTCCCCCACGGCTTTTTATCTCTCTCTCCCCACTGCTTTTCTCTCTCTCTCCCCACTGCTTTTCCTCTCTCTCCCCACCCCTTTTCCTTTCCTCTCTCTCCCCCACTGCTTTCTCTCTCTCTCTCCCCCACTGCTTTTCCTCTCTCTCCCCCACTGCTTTTCCTCTCTCCTCCCCACTGCTTTTCCTCTCTCTATCCTTCTCCCACTGTTTCCCCCTCTCTTTCTCTCTCCACTGCCACTGCCTTTCTCTTTCCCTCTCTCCCTCCTCCACTGCTTTTCGTTCTCTTCTGTTTTCCTTCACTTTATCCTCCACTGTTGTCCCTTCTCCCTGTCTCCCCACTTTTTCTCCCTTCCCCCCTCATTTCCCTCTCTATCACCCCTTTCTACCTCTACTTCTTTCTCTCTACACCCCACTAATTCTATGTCTCTATTTCTTTCTCTCTCCTTCCTGTTGTCTTTGCCTTGTTATTTTCGTATCTTTTTTTTCCCCCGCCTCTATAGCCACGCTTATCTGCTGGGAACTTCTCGGTTGAGATTTATTTAAAAGATTTCATGAAACATTCCCAGCTGCTTTTTACCGAAGTTCAACTAGTTCTGAAATTTTGTTTAATCTTACTCTTCGCACACATTCTTAAATCATTTCGTTCAGATGAAAATGTAACATCCTCCATCTTGGGTAAACCTAGTTCCACAAAACTTCGATTCGATTCTCTCTCTATCTTTCTCTCTCTGGTGGGCTAGAATGTGAACAATTCATGTTTATAGCAAATTCAAGGAACAAACTCTGATTTTATTCCTATACATTTGTGAAATCCTTAATAGATGGTTAGAAACCTCTTTATACAAACAAGCATTTGACACTTACAGGACATAACGAAGGCAAGAGGGTCGGAGGAAAACAACAAGTAACCAAACTAACAAATGAATGGCGGAACAAAAAGTGTGAGGTAAAAAGATAAACATCGCTAAGCTACAAAGAATAAGTAGTTTAGACCATCATGATTGCCCATGTCTTGAAAGGACTCAGGATATGCAAGAAATAAGAATGTCCTCAGAAATAGAAAAGGATAGATATCACCATATTTGCAATCTCTTTGTTTTTCTCCTGCATTATCTGGCTGAAAATAACTGAAAGAACAAGGAAGATGGTACAAGCCTTGCAAAAATTATTAAGGCTGCAATTAACTGGAATGTTTGATGCAGAAATAAATGCAGAAGAGTTGATCTGCAATGTTTGTTGTCTTACAGTTTTGGCTATGAAAAATATAATTTATGGTCATTTATTTTAAGAATATTAGAGTTAAAATTATTACTTGCATTTTTCCCTGTATATTCTGCCGGATGATATGCAAGTAGTGTAATGGTTAGAGGCTCAGAACAAGAAATCCGTGATCCGAGTTCGAATTCTCACCAAAATCATTACATTTATTTTTGCATAAATACCCTTAGAAAAAGTATGAATCCATCTCTTCTTCTCATCCCCCAGATATGGGTTAAATTGCAGGACTGAACTCTCTAGTTGTGATTGGCTACCAACCAGTATAAGAGAACAACTACTCCTAATTCAAAACTAAAGTCCATTCAGCATAGTTGTAGTAAAAGTCATAGGCTGGGTCGGTGCCTGTTAAAAACACAAATGGGCCTTAACAGATGTGCATTCTGAAGATGAGAAATCACACTAACTTGCAGAAATGACAAGTTTTAATAAGTTAGTGAGGTCAACCTATATTTTTTCAATTTCTTTATTAACTATCTTTTATTAAACTATATCCACTTATTATGACCCTTGCAACTTAATTTCATATATATATATATATATATACATACATACACACGTGTGTGTGTGTGAATAAAAAGACAAGAAAAAAATATTCTTAGACGTGTTTTGTTCTTTAAGGCAACTGTTGGCCACCTATGACACACGTGCCATGCCAAGCAATTTTCAATGGCACGCAGCTGCAAATGATACCACAAAAAACCGAACCAATAACTACTACAACGAAAAAATAAATAACTATTTCAATTTTAATATATATTAAAGTATATATACTATATACTACTATATAAAATATATTGTAGAACAGGTCTATTGACCTTGACTTGTGTTGTGATGAGATAACCCAACTTCCCCATTCACGATAATGGACGGTCTGGTGGCCGATAAAGTATGACCACAGGCAACAGTAGAAAAAAAAAGGTCTTCGTTTACTAACACCATGGCGGTTAGCTTACTCCTGACTCTGTCTCTGTATTTTGACATACCTACATCCGATTATAAAATTATTATTGAAAACCACACTCTGGTTTACTTTGTTTATTATATCTTGCACGAGATATAACAACTTGTATAAAAATACGTATGCTGTAGGCACACTAAACGATTTCAAAATCCTAAGTTGGCATATAGTTAGCAAATGGTTGCCAACCACTGCTCTAAGGGACTTCATCAAGGCAAATATAAAGATTTATTTTGTTGCATATGTTTATATACAAGATCAAGGATTTAAAATTTTAATAAGGAAAAATTAGTCAAAATAGGAAAATAATAAAGACGTTTCCTGAAATAAGCATTTATTCTTAAGACATTATATTGTATATTTAAGTGATAGTTTTCATTTCAAGGGAATTATGAAGTTTCATTTTCTTTAATACCTGTAAACTGTGCCTTACCATTTTAGACTACTGGGAAAGACAATGGAATGGTTTCCTATTGTCTTCTCCACAGTATTTAAACACAGCATTGTCATTCTTCTAAACTGAATCCCAATCCAGATTTAAGAGATCAATATACTCTTCTGTGTAACACATAGGAGAAAGAAAATATATATTCATCCTTTTCCCAAGGGCATTAATGCAAAGTGGACATAAACTATCTAGATCAGAATTTGAACTTAATTCTCCAATTCTGTTTTCCATTTTGTTAACCATTGGCAAAGAATTTGTGCATGTGTTTACCCCCACACCACCACCACCACCACCAACAACAACAACTCTCGATTTTCATTCATCTTAAATAACCAGTTTGAAATTTAATTTTAATCCTAAAATTTTGCAAACAAATAAGGTGCGGCACATGTTGTTTAAATTTTTAGTTTTTAATTGTTACCACTTTGGCACTTATTAATATTTTCTCCACACACCCCACATTCTCATTTGGGTGAGAGGAATATTCTCATGTTAAGAAAATGATTATATGAAGAATAACTTAATTAGCTAATTGTGCTTCAAGCAAATGTTTCAAAGACATTAAAACTGGGCTTTCATTTGTTGCAAAGGTTTATTTACCACTAACAACTGGTGTTGATGGATTATAATTCTTAAAGAGAGGTAAGTAGTGTTGCGTTTTTTAGTACCTATATATTGTAAACTATTTATTAACCATTAACAAATAGCATTTGGGTTTATGCATGTGAAACTTGTTAAATCAGCTGTTTTTCAGAAAATCCGGCTCTGAAACAATTTGAATTTACATCTTGTAAAAATAAAGTCATTGTTAAATATTTGTTTTCGTATGTTTATACAATTATAAGCATACTGGTCTGCAAATTTGAACACACACACACACACACATATATATATATATATATAGGCTGCAGAATTTAAGTGAAACAAGACAAGGTTGGTCTGCTTAAATTTTTATTACATTTTGCCACTTTGCATATAAGTTGTTGTATATCCGGACGAAATTTATGGAAGAACGGCCTGTTTCTGTTTCATTTACTTTCAACTATATCTTGTCATTATCAAGAACGTGAATGTTATTTGTGCCATAGAGAAAAGTTTTTATTAGCTTCATCTTGGCATTTTACAAACACTACATTTCTAATTTAATACAGGTGTGTTTTATACAAGTGATGTTTATGTAGGACAGTTTCTAATTTAATGTAAAAAGGATATATAAATCACTAAAAAAAAAATTAATTTGTTAGAAGTCAGAAAAATATAAAAGAACAAAGATATTGCATTTTTTTAAACACATTTAAAATACCCCCTCCCCCGTGTTTACAAATTATATGTTCAAATTTTTATGATAACTGAATATTTGGAGATTTTCTGTACCGTGAGTGCTGTGTGGTATTTTATTTCAACATTATTTGTCTTATGTCAGTCATGCTTTAGCTTTAGTTGTTTGTGATGTGATGTTCGATATGTTTACAAAATGACACCAAGTTTTGATAAGTTGCAAGTTAACTTACAAGAGAGTATGGTGGTTGTATGATCAATGTAAATATTTGAGTTTTTTGGGAGGTGGGGGGTTATTACTATTGGAGATGCAAAGTTATGAAAATTGATGAACAACATTGTTTTTACATAAGAGAGAATTTTGAGGTCAGTGACAATGACTAGGTTCGATGTTTTAAACTATTTTGTAATCATACTTATTATAAAACCCAGGTTGTGTGTGTGTGTGTACGTTTATATATTGGATCGGATTTCCTACATTTTTCAACCAATTTCAACAAAACTTAACAGGACTACGTAAAATTACCTTGCGATGGTTCTGACAGCGCCAAAAATGGGAAAACACAATTGTTTTTGCATGAAATCAATTTGAAAACACGATTAAAAGGTATCGCGAGAATGAAAGGGGGACAACTCATATCGAGTTATACTTATAAAACCCAGGTTGTGTGTGTGTGTGTGTGTGTGTGTGTGTGTGTGTGTTCGTTCGTTTATATATGGGATCGGATTTCCTACATTTTTCAACCGATTTCAACAAAACTTCCCTTTTTTTGTCAGGTAGTGTTTCTTATTGTCTTGCTCACTTTTGTCTTTATTTTTACATTCAGAATGCTTTAAAAATTCCATTTACAAGACAATTGTTTATAATAAAATTCTATTCAATCGGTAGACTCATAACGATTGAAAACAATGTTTTTCTTTGAGTTTGGGTTTGACTAATTCGTAAAAAAAAACTAAAAAAAAAAAAAAATTAATTAAGACATGTGTGTCCGTCAACCTTAAACAATAATCTTTGTCAATTTTATTTTTCAGTCTTTATGATGGTCGATACTTGATCTATCTTTTACTGTTACATCCCCGGGCAATGCCGGGCTCTACTGCTAGTTAATAATAAATTTTAAGTATTTATTGTAATCATTATATGTACCAGCGAATGAATTTCTTTGTCATCTTGTTTATAGTCAGGGTGCATTTGGTTATGATAGAATAATGATGCCTTTATTATTGTTTATAGCAGGATTGTAGTTTGTGATATTTTTTTCCTAATTTTTCTTAATCTAATTTTATTTTCTTCTCAATAATATAGTTTTTTTGTGAACTGTAGTTAATAAAAAAAAAAAAAAAATTATACAGACTTTAGCCAGAATATTTGAATAAAATGTTTCTGAGATGATATTGTAAGTGTAATTTTTGCAATTTCCTTCGTAAATTTAATTCATCTCTTTTTCTCTCACTCTCTGGGGATTTAATTTTAAATGGCTGTTTTGCATGCATATAAATACATACATACATACACACACACACACACTACAGATCTGACAACTGCTTTTTTCATTAACTTTCTTTCTCTCCTTCTATCTCATGTTAATTCTTCCCCCTCTCTCTTCACTTTATTGGATTCTCCACTCTCTTTTTTCTTTTCTCTATTTTCCTCTCTCTTTTTTCTTTTCTCTATTTTCCTCTCTCTTTTTTCTTTTCTCTATTTTCCTCTCTCTTTTTTCTTTTCTCTATTTTCCTCTCTTTTTTCTTTTCTCTATTTTCCTCTCTCTTTTTTCTTTTCTCTATTTTCCTCTCTCTTTTTTTTTCTCTATTTTCCTCTTTTTTTTTTCTCTATTTTCCTCTCTCTTTTTTTTCTCTGTTTTCCTCTCTTTTTTTTTTCTCTTTTTTCCTCTCTCTTTTTTCTTTTCTCTATTTTCCTCTCTCTTTTTTCTTTTCTCTATTTTCCTCTCTCTTTTTTCTTTTCTCTGTTTTCCTCTCTCTTTTTTCTTTTCTCTGTTTTCCTCTCTCTTTTTTCTTTTCTCTGTTTTCCTCTCTCTTTTTTCTTTTCTCTGTTTTCCTCTCTCTTTTTTCTTTTCTCTGTTTTCCTCTCTCTTTTTTCTTTTCTCTGTTTTCCTCTCTCTTTTATTCTTTTCTCTGTTTTCCTCTCTCTTTGATTCTTGCTCTGATTTTTACCTCTCATTTCTCTCTGAATCCATCTCTCTTTTTCTCTTTCACATTCTACCTTGTTTTCTTTCTTTCTTTTTCTCTCTCTATCTCATTTCACTGCGCTTCTTTTTGTCTCTGAATCCACCTCTTTTTCTTTTCTCTCTCTCTCTCATTCCATCCCTTCCCTTCTCTTTTCTTTCCTTTTTGTCTCATTCTACCCCTCTTTTATCTTTCTCTGTCTCATTTTAGCTCTCTCCTTTTCTACCTCTCTCTCTGTCTCATTCTACCTTTCTTTTTTCTTCCCTCTCTATCTCATTCAACCTCTCTTTTTCTTTTCCCTCTATCTCATTCTACCTCTCTCTCCCCTACCTCTCTAAGATTCCACTAAACTCTCTCTTTTTTGAGAAGAAAGTATACTAATCTCTTTCTTTTTTTTCTTTTTTTTTCTCTTGTTCAATAATGTACATATTGGATTGTCACTGCTTTTGTCTGATGTGTGACCTTTTAGATCTGAGCACAACTTAATGAAACCTTGTTAAAATATCACAATAATGTCTAGCCATGATTTTCTCCATATTGTGTGCTGTTTAGTGTATACCCCTTGGTGAGAGAGTTGAAATAGGTGGGGAAATAATTGTTACTTTTAGATATACTATCTTACCACATATCCTCCCATTGTGACAGACAACCTTTCATTGCTTGACATATATAAGTAGACAACATCTCTCTGGTTGGGAGGTAGGGTTTTTAGCCAAAAAAAAAAGACACTTCTAATGAGAAGAAATCAGAAAAATAAAAATGTTATTTCCTTTGCTGAATGATGGAATTCTTATTACACTTAATGTGGTGTCTTTCACAAAACTCTCTTATATCAAATTGTATTATTACTTAACAAGAAATAACTTGAAACCATTTTCTATTGTTCAGTATTCCCAGCAATTGTTAAATATGTAGATGTTGATAGCTGAGCCAGCAGGCCACCAAGGGTTTCATGATTATCACTTGGAGTATATATAGTAACTGGACCAGGATTTGTCCAGTATTGTATGGAAGTCTTTTCAACACTTTCATCTGTTAAATGGCAATTTCTAAATTTGATTCTAGTCAGATAAATATCAAAAACATTCATAAACTATTGTCTTAATTTTTTAATTATCTGGCCTCTTCATCCAGTCTGCTGGGGAGGAAGTAATAATTGAAAATCAGTTTCTTTTATTTTTCACTTTTTGATGACCATTCACTTGTAATTAGCTGTTCATGTAACCTCTGATAGCATGAATAGGTTTTATTAAGCAAATGTATCCAAACTTCCATTCATTCTAATGTTATATAAATAGAAATGTATATATTATTTTTTACCTTCATTTTATTTTTATATTTTGATGGAATACTCCATTATCTTGCCAGCAGTCTATAAATAAATAAATTTTAGATGGTTTGTCTTTAATTTGTACCTGAAAATTGCTATAAGCCTGAAACTCTAAGTAGTATAAAGTAGTGAGGAACAAATACATAATTATTTTTAGTGTATGTATATATATGTGTGTGTGTGTGTGTGTGTATATATATATATATATATATATATATATATATATATATATATATATATATATATATATATAAAAACAAAGATTGCTTTTGCCAAGAATTTGTCAAATGGGTTCTTTCTGGAATGTTTTATAGTAATCAGTTATTGTGGGATAGAACATGAATATAATTATGGTAAAGAACTAGGATTTTTACTTATCTCTCCTTGAGTTTCAAAGATTCTGAAAGACACTCATCAGGAGAAAAAAGTAGTTTTTATTTAATTAATTAATTAATAATTTTAATTATATATGCGAATATCAGTGTATCACTGTGTCACACTGTTTCAGTTTTACTCCTAGAGGCCGTGGCCCAACAATTCATACCATTTTCGGAATCAGGCTGACTCCGTGAGCAAATTAAAACATTCTGGGCTGAATCTGGACCGGCAATCCTGAAATTTTACATTCCCATTTTTTCATTACTGCAATTGTTTTTTCTGCAATTTTTTTTAACATGAATTTTTGCAACAAATTTTTTTGTACAATAATTTTTATAACTTTGAAATAAATTTGGGAATAATCAAAATTAATTGCAAAATCCAGCAAAAGTTACCCATGAAATAAAAATAATTGTTTGTATGGAAATTAAGGACCTACATATATCAAATTGTCTTGAAATTAAGTGGCAGCAAAAGAATTATCATTGAACTTTTAAAAGGTAAGCTTAAATATTAAGGCAATACTTAAATTCAGTGATCAATTTTGAGTTCTTCTGTAGTTTATTGTTGCTTATTACATCTACTCCTCCCTATCTATTGTGATGTAGGCCCAATCAAGGGCACTCCAGTGGAGCTAGCTTAAATGCTGCCCAATAGGCTGATTTTTAAGCTAGTATTTATATATATATATATATATATATATATATATATATATATATGGCCTGACAATTGTGTTTAAGCATGAAACAGACTGTCGCCACTGGCTGTTGACCACACTGTCTCTTATATATATATACACACACACACAATTCTGCTAATAGAAAAAATAATAAAACAATAATCATTGTTGCCTTCTCTCCCTGAATATTTGGGCAAGATTTTCACAATTTGTGTTGTTGCAAACTGTCTTTACCACTAATCAAACACTTCCCTGATTAATTTCAGCCATTTTCTGCATAAATAAATTCAATATTTTTAGCATTTAGACTGTAACAAAAATTGATCACTGAACACTGATTTTATATTGTATAAGACAAAAGACATTGATGGTGGCCATAAATTCATATAAATACCATTGACAGAACTCTTCTATAATATTTTTTATCATGTAAATGCCTCAATAATGTTTTTATTAAGGAAGGCATTGCAAATAGTTCTACAATAGAAATGTATTGTAAGTGATTTTTCTAATAGAAATGACATTGCATGTCACAAAAAAAAAGAGGTTGTCAGTGGTCAGAAATTAAGGCAATCATTGGCAATAAAAAAGACTTCTATTCATAAGTGTATTCAAATGAATAATATTTATCCAAGTATCTTTTTAGAAATAAATTAAAATGAAAAATCATCATAAGCTTCAAATAATTTAAATGTTTTCCTATTAAAAAAATCCTTACCAAAGGTAATGGAACTAGCAATAATAAAAAAATTAATATTGCTGACTATACAGGGAAATTTTGTGACATTCCAAATGTTGTACAGTTTTTTAAAAGTAGACCATGTAAAAAAAAGAAATGTTTATCTCAGGGATAATAAAAATGAAGCAATTTTGATAGGTGAAAAATGACATTTGTAAGTTTCTCTTTTTCTCTTTTTAGTTTAAGTGTATTTTCTAGGTTAAAATGTCTGGATAATCATAAACATTGGATAAATTGTTTCTGCTCTGCTAACCATGGCTGAATAAGCAACATATTACGAAAAGATTTAACAAGCAAGCTATATTCTACTGTTGTTCTGTTAGAGTTGATTGTAAGGATTTTAGTGTGCAAAAAAATCACCTCTCCCAAAAACCCGCTTTTTAACATATGTAAAGGGAGACATTATTTCCTACAAAATAAGGAATTAAAATGTTAAAGTTGTAGATTTAAATGGAATTATTTTTTATATATGTACAGAAAGAGATAATTAATTTTTTTTCCAGTCATTTCACCCCAAGCAAAGTGACAAAGCCACTAAAATGCAAAGGGTTACTGAGCATGAGAATCTAAGAAATATTGTTAAGGACAGAGGACAATAAAAAGAAAGGATTCAAGGAGACAGAAAAAGATGATTGACATTGGATTTAAATTTTTGAAGATCAAAGTTGACTAGAAAGTAAGAAGCCGGAAAGTAGTTTCACAACCAAAAAGTGTGAAAGAAGAAACTGTTAGCAAAGAATTTATGGTTTCATGTAGCAATTTCAACTGTAAAGTGATGAGACCTAACTGCCACTCTAGTACTGGCACAGGAAGGCTATGTTATGGCAGGAATTTAGAGAAAGTGACTAAAGTCAATGTAACATGCCTTCTGTGTTCTTTTTTTTTTAACAATTGTTTTTAGATTGTTTGAAGTGTCAGTAACAACAAAACTTAATTTCCTATATTTTATATATATATATATAGAGAGAGAGAGAAAATACTAACATTTTATATAAGTCGCATTACTGAAAACATCTCACTGTGAGAGAGACCCTGTATATAAAACATCTCATTCCCGATATGATTCTCACCTTATTAATCAATGAAAATGGTGTGTTGAAATTTTTTTAAAAAAAATAGAAAGACACTCACTCAAATTACAGCTGTGCCAACACTCAAAGCTGTTATTTTAAATACTAGTAGGGCATTCTCCTACTAGTATTTAAAACAACATACAAAAAGATACATCTTAAACAGTCAAACATGGATAGAAATTAACTCCTAACAACAAATCCCCCCTCCACCCCTGGCGCCACAAATGTCCAAAGTAGTGGGTGAAAGAGCTTGGTACAATGGACAATACAGACAAATTTTTGCACAACCTTACTCCCAAATGAAAAAAATTAAGAATGTTGGAAAAACTATAAAATATTCTTGTCTGTCATATTCAATGAAACATGTTTAAAAGAAAGGTTACTGTCCAAATATACATTTATATATATATATATATATATATATATATATAATGATTTCATGTAATACTCCTATAACACTGTAGAAAAGTTTTTTTTAAAAAGGTACCTGAACAAATTTAATTTTTATCTTAAATATATTTACTATTTTAGCAAGATTATGCTTCTTTTTTTTATTGTTTTTGCTTATTTCATTTACCAATTTTTTTAAATACCTTTTCAAGATATTTATTTCAGCATTTTATTTTAATTTATCTCTTGTATTTGAAGTTTTAAACATTATCTTTTTGTTTGTCCTAACAAAGGAGTTAATAAATAAATATATATATATATATATATATTTCCAATGTGTTGTAAAAATTTTTTTTAAAATTGAGTAGATAATAACTCTTTTCTTATTTCTTATCTTATCAGTTTTTGGTTAATGTTGTTGAATTAAAAAATGATTACAAATCAAAATGAAAGAATAAGAGGAGATAAAAATATAAAGCAAAGTTGCAAAAAGCAAATGGAACAAGTAAGAGTGAAGTAAAAAGTATGAAAAATAGATCAAGTAAGATGATAAAAAAAGGAACCATAGTCAAAGAGAAAAAGAAAGTGAAAAAAAAAAGTACAGGTTTTGTGTTTGGAGAAGTTACTTTGTATATTATATTTCCTCTGTTTTTTTATTTTTTTTATTTTTTTCGCATTAATCAAATTTATTGCAGAAAAGAGAAATGTATCCTGTCTGGGGCTTAAGAAAGAATTCTTTTTTTTTTTTTTTTGAGTAACGAGGGAAAAAGTTTAGTCCAAATTGCAGTAAAGATTCTTTCAGACAAGCAGAATGCAAGTTTGTCAGAGCTGCAGTTAGCTCCCTTACATTCTTCAGTGATTATCGTTCAGCGTGATCAATATGGCGAAACTACTGTATTGGTTCATCCATGCAAGGGAGAAAATCAAGTAATTCTTTGTAAAATGAAAGATAACTATTTTTGCAAAGGTGATTACTGTAATTATTTTAATTATTAGAGAATGTTCATATATATTTACCATTTTTTTTTAATGACAATTTTTCCGTAGAAGGGATTTTAAGAATTCTCAAGGTTTGACAATTGATGCATCAATATAATGTTATATTACTGTTAGTCTATTTGATTTTTGTCATAGTAAGCAATCTCAAAATTTGCTGTGCCTTTTTATATTCACAAACAAGAACAAACCCCAAAACATTGTTAAAATACTACAGAAATAAATTTTAAATAAGTCCTTCTATTAATATGCATTAAATTTCCAAAATATAGATGAGTATATTAACATAATACATGATATCAGTTAGAACAAGATGAATGCATTTACATTTTTAAATGTATTTGATATTTTAATGTAAAAAAGTGTAAATATACATAAAGAATATGATTTTTATGTATAAGAGGGTGCTGAAAAGTTATTGGACAAATACATTTCCCCAAATCTCTAAATACTGAAATTTCTTTTTAAACCCTTTCTTGGTAAGGCTGAGCAGAACCAGTGCAAGGGTTTTGTGCCCCCCTCCTACTCTACTACATTTTCATAAAGTAGTATTCATATAAAATACAAATTTTATTGTAACCTAATTTATATATAATAATGCATCATATGCAATATAGGTAAACAATTCAACTAGGAAAATTGAAAATAAATACAATGTATCTAAATTCAAATTAGAGACATGTCATAAAAGATCATTCCATTTTAAATAAATCAACAATATTTTGCAGCAATTTTTAATATCAATTTGAGATTTTTCTTGTTAAAAATTTGAATAATTTTAACACATTCAACATTATGGATAAAAAATAATGAATTTTATACAGTGTTTTTTCAACATTTAGCATGAGCAAAACAAATTCACAGATTTGAACAAAAAAAGATTCCAGCATGATGTCAAAATCTGCAAAAATTTTTCACCCTTGTCAGTTAGACTTAGTTTAATTTGTAATTCATATATATATAAGTAGAAAAAAAGCAAATGTTGATAAGATAGTGATGGTCACAAAGTACTGCCTGGGGCTCCCAATCAGCCTTACCTACACCCTTGTTGGGGGCAAGGGGAGGTTTGGTCTTAGTACACATCAGCCCTAAGGCTAAGAACATTCTAGCTAGCTATCTCTCTAATTAAATAATTAAAATATTTATAAATGTTATATGCAAGACTATAAGGAGAAATACATCTTGTTTAAATGTTTTCACAACTTTTATGCATTGAAATGTATTTAAAGAAAAAAAAAATTTTTTAAGTTTATAGTTAAAATATGGTGGTTAGACTCTTCAAGAAAACTAGACACTATTTTAGAAATTTTCAGTATTTTTTAAATTAAGTTATAGACACTAAAGTAAAAAATATGCAAATATACATTGTATACAATATAGTAACATACCAGTATATTCTTGACACTATTAATATCTCTAAAAAAATTAATAATGTTAAAATTGACAGTAATTATAATATTAGAAATTAGAGAAATGTCTTCAAATTCAAGTTTGTTACATTCACTTATATGCAATTATCTTTGGAAAAGGTATGAATCCATCTCTTTATTTTTCCCCTATGAGTTAAATAGCAGGGTAGACTGGGTCCTTTAGCTTTGGTTTGTAACCAGTTTAGGAGAAGGATAATTAAAAACCTGAGGAGTAGCATTTGTGGAAACCTCGTGGCACATTATGTGCACCCGTTCTTTGTATTTGGTTCCTCTGAAAAGTGTAGTTGGTTCTACATAAGCCTTTACCACTGTAATCAAATCGTATGGCTGTTAGGTTCTAAGAACTGGGCTCTTGAACCCTCAGATGCCGTAGAGAGGAGAGCCCATCACCATATATATTTCCACTTTTGGGCTCTTGTCATTGCTTTCTCAAGTAGGATTACTCTGTGCATCTTTATTGCTTTCATCTCATCATCACTCTAGTTTCATTCCTATCTTATTTTTCTGGTTCTCATTGTTGCTTCTCTCTCTCTCTCTCTCTTTCCACTCTATTTTGATCTACTTCTGTTGCTTTACTCCCTGCTTCACCTATCTTTCTCTCTATATTTTTTTTTCACTCGCTTAATTCTATCTGTACGTCTTTTGCAAGAAGAAACAAAAAAAAACATACCTCAACACTGTCAAGATGGACACCTAGTTACTTATATTTGCTTTCCATCCAAAGACACATTTTCTCATCTTACAAGACTGACTGACAGATTACTTTTCTTTTGTCTCTTTTTAAACTTAGAAAGACATTAACTTAGTTATTTTAAAGAATTATAGCAACATCAATTCTTAAAAACATGCTTACTTAGATAAATACCTTACTAAACAGCTGTTTACATCAATAATTAAGTAAGTCAAAAAATAATCTCTTATCAAACCAAACTATAACAGAATGAAATAAAAAGAAAAGGCAAGGTGATAAATGGATTTTTTTACTTTCTCATATTTCTTAAACATCCTTTTAAAAAACGTTAACAGCATTATGTTTACATTATTGTTTATTAGAATTTTTTTTTTAAATGCCATGTCCCCCTCCCTCAGAACATAAGCAATCATGACTCTCCACTGTTTCTTTTCTTTATTATCAGTAAATTGTCATACATTCTTGGGAAAAATAAGTGTTTTCTCATTGCCTTCTTCATCCTTCTCTTAGATTGGTTACTATCCAAGACTAGAGAGTCCCATCTTCACTGCTATTTAACACATAGCTGGGAGTAGAAGAGATGGGTATTTGTTTGAAAGTGAAAGCAGCAGATTAGACAGGAATTTGCACATCTGAATAGCAGCAGTAACCTCTATAAAGCCTTCATCAGATGACAACTCTGGAGCTGGGAATGATTCTGGGAAGTCAAAGGTACTCAAGCAATACCTTTCAATATCATCAGGTTTTGTTGCTTCTCCATGTAAATATCAGATTGATGCAAATGTTTTAATATTTTGCCTATTTTCAGATACAAACATCCCATATTGAATGGTGTACACCAAAACATATGTATGAAGTTTTGCATGTGGGTAAGGGTATTTTCTTAGAGAGGGATCAATTATTTCAATTCAGTTGTTACTTTTGGAGATTTTGAAATGAGATTTGAAAGTTACTGTGACAATGAAAGAGAAAACCAAGTCTTATCCTGGAAAAAAATGGTTTGTGGTGTCAAAAAATCAGACTCAAGTTTGGGGTGATTTTAGTAGGACTCAGAATATGGTAATTGTTTACAATTTCTTACCAGTCTCAACTAGTTAGAACCTTCCTTATCCCTAAAAAAGAATGCTACTGTGGACATGATTGCTTGGCTTTTTTGTGGCTGAAGAGGTAGTTGTGTGTTGCAAGTCATGATGTGAATTTTTTACATACTGGTATTTTTTGATATTGAACTTGCAAAGATGATTTTTGCCCCATGGAATTATGGTCTCAGACTTATGATTCTTTGGATCTGAACCCTCCCTATTGCTATTTACCTCAGTTACTTAAAAACAACAAAAATGTCAATGTCTACCTCTTACAGAAACCAAATTATGATTCAACTATTTGATCAAAGGGAATGACAGGAAAAGCTTGTCTTAAAATAAATTTGCATTGCACTGTTAAAATTTGTTGCTTTTCTTTTCTTTCTGGTGAAATCACCATATTTTATTTTCATTCTCACTTTTTTAATCCCTGAGTTCCTTTGATTGTAATTCATACATATTCAACATTTTTGAGCATTCTGTTTGTTGAAGATCTTCAAGAACAATAACATATTATTTACAAAAAAATTCCTGGCAAGGTTTCAAGCATCTGCAGCAGAATTTTATTTGGGCCTTGCTTCGTGAATCATCTTTGGAGGCATATACATACACTTTCAAGCATATATCTGCTGATTTAACTACTTGCTTGGTCATTGAGTAAGCAACAGTACACAAGTTCACTCAGTGGAGCCACATTACCAATTGAGTAACCCTATGGGAGAGTGCATTTTCATGTAAATGCAATAATCTTCTCTCTTTGATTGGTTGTCAAGTTACATATTCAGTTTTTGACAGATTTGGGATGGCTGGATATTTTCCGGATATATTGTAAAAGGTTTCATTATGCAATTTTTTTTTCCCATATAAAAAAATATGAAAAAAAAAAATTGCGTAATGAAACCTTTGTTCCGGTTGATGACTTTTTTTTATGTGCACAGCATGTTAAAGGAATTTTTATTTAAGCTTTACTATGCTATTGATATTAAATGTGCTGATTGGTAACACTGATGAAGGTGGCTATGGCAGCCATGGTAATATTAAACCTGAACATCTAAATTGTGAAAGTGACTCAACAACATTCCTCCTTTATCAAAATACCTTTTGATTTTAGGGTGGGTGGCTGTAAAGAGGTAAAAATGACCAGGGCATTGACAAACTCAACTACAATTCCTTTCACATTTACCCACCCCTGCTCGTCACCTACTCCCTATTGTAATAAGCACTTTACAACTACCCTTTACACATAACACACCTCCCACACTTTGAGCTTAGCTACTTGACTCTTTTGTTGTTTTATTTTTTAACCTTACCTACACATCCCATAAACTATTTTGTTCTGCTTTGTCTGAGTGCCTCATTGGTGTGGCTCTGTACAACACTAAATTAACCACTTTCATGTTGGTACCAATATACAAGAACTTAAGCTTAGTGTTAGATACTCATTGAAGCCTGAAACTCTGTCAGACTTTCTTCTCTGCCTCAGTATTTTTTGTTTGGGCCTCTCCAGAATTTTCCTAGTAATCTTTGAGCATCAGAAATAAAGTTAAGAAATAAAATACTTACTGAGAGATGGTCTTGTGTGCCAGGAATTGTTTTATAAAACAACTAATTTTAAATCATAATTACGGGTTATGGTTTTGATTTTGTAAATCACATTTGGCTATAGAAATAATTTTTACATTAATTCTGTTATCACTATAAAGAATCGAGTTTTGGTAGGTTTTTAAATGGAGCCAGCTCATTATTTTTAGAAACAGATATTGACAATTTTTAAGTTTTTAAAGAATCTATTAGAAGCTAGAAAAGCAGTAAATAGAAACCAAAGGAGACAAAGGTGTCTAGCTTTATTTTTATTTGTCATTCACTTCTTTAATACATGAGTATAGATTTGCTTTTCTTAATTTTAGTACACAGCACAAACGAACCAACTTGGTGACTGATTTACACAATTGAAAAACTACACATCTTTGTCTTGCTAATTATTTTCATGTTGCCAGCATTGAGCATGAACTGCTGTTAATACTTTGTGTCCCTATAATTGTAAATGGTCAGCAATTACCATAGCAGTCAACTAAGTTTAGGGCATTTTATACTGTACACTTTCTGTGTTGCATTCAATACAACATGTTATTTATTAGGAACTGAAAAATCATCTAGAAGAGAAACAAGGCATGTTTTGTCTCCAAGGTATCCTGTGGTTAAAAGAGAGAAAAAAAAAAACAATAAAACTTTACCCCCATTTCTTTGGAAACACCCTCTAGCAGTCATTAACAGAAGTTCTTTGGAAGACAAGTGGGATAATCCTACAAGTGGAACACAATACAGTCATTTATCTGGTGTAACAATGCAAAAATGTTGGCTACAAAACAAAAATCATTTTATGTCAATTCTTCATGATCAATCAAGTGATACTAAATTTTTAAGTCTCTTTTGCAATCCCTTTTTATATGTAACTTGCCCAATATAAAGCCAAATAATTAAACTATTAGGTTGAGTCATAAATAATTTTTATTCTTTTAGCAGCTTTATTCTTCAAAATATTACAATTGGTTCCCCCAAAACAGAAATTACTTATGACTCAGCCTAATATTTTAAAGATTCATTGGAATTAACTTTAAAAAAATGTCTATTTATAGTGCAATGATCAGCAATCTTGTTTCATGTAAGTTCATTCTATTAAACAACAGACAATGGCTTCAAAACTGTTATTCAAAAGGTCAATGTCTAATGTGGGAGAAAAAATCAAAATCACCTACATGTAATTTTCCATATGAATATTGATGCATCTTAAATTCCCAGATAATTCTTGAATGAATTGCTAAGTCAGCTGCTAAGAAAGTTGGTTCACTGTGCCATGCAGGACATTTTTTCTCTCTAGAATCTATCTTACATATCTATAAGTTTATCATTTGTCTACACTTAGAATGTTGCTGCCATATATGGTCTGGTGCCCCTGCTATTTACCTTGAGCTCCTTAAAATCCAAAGATGAATTAGCAATATTATTGCTTCTGATCTGGCAACCCAGCTTCAGTCACTTTCCCACCACTGTAAGGTTGCCTCTATGTGCCTTTTCTATAAATATTCATGGTACTTGTTCGAATATACTCTTCACGATGGTACCTAGACTTTTTGAATTTAAGCACAGTACAAGACTGGTGTCAAGATATCATCAATAGTCAGTTGAGCTGGCTAGATATAGCTGTAAGTTCTATGCTAACAATCTCTTTTCATCGTACTTCTTGCTTTTTGGCTCCATGCTGTCTAGTCAACTTTAAGCTGCCAAAATTTAAATGCAATGTCAGTTGCTATCTACTGTCCTGATTACACTTTTCCCTTCCTGCTCATTATTAATGTTTCTGTGCATAATTCTTCCACATCCTGTAGCCCTTGTGTCTTAGTGGCTTTATTGCATTGCATAGAGTGATACTGATTTAAAACTAAAAATAAAAAAAATTCAAATTAATTCAAAATACATCTCTATATTTATTATTGACTCTTCAATAAAACCCTTTCCTTCCTTGTTTTGTTCAATGATCAGTTTTCTGTTTATGCATCAGGCAAAAAAAAAAAAAAAGAATATACTAGTTATGGGGAAAAAAATCTGAGCTAGACAATTTTGTTTTTGTAATGTAAGCAGCCTGTTTACATTGATAGACATCTTGATAAAGAACAATAAAGATCATATAGATATTGAGATGCTGCAAAAAAGCCACCACTCCCCCTTTCTTATCTCTTTTCTGTTTTCTTCCTCAATGCAGGAGGAAGAAAATAGAAAATAGGCACCTCTGCTATATATTTAGAGATTCTTGATAAAATACAAAGAAGTTTTTGCAATGTTATTGGTCCTGACTTGGTATCCCATCTTTAGTCACTTTTCAACCACAATAATGTAACTTTCCCATGCCTTTTTTTATAAATATTTTCATGGTAATTGTTCTGATGAACTTTCCTCTATGGTACCTGGACTTTATGAATTTAAGCACATTAATAGTAGATTGGTGGCAAGGTTTCATTCTTTTACAGTTGAAAGGCTAGATGTAACTGTAAATTCTATGTTAACAGTTTCTTTTCTCGCACTTCTTGCTTGTGGAACTCTTTTCCAGCTTCTTGCTTTCCAGTCAACTTTGATCTTCAACAATTTAAATTCAGTATCAATCATTATCTTCTGTCTTCTTAATTATTGTTTCTCCTCCTTGATAATGTTTTTTTCTTCATATTCTGTTACCCTTTGCATCTCAGTGGCTTTATTGCCTTGTCTGGAGTGAAATGATTAAAAAAAATGAGATTTGGGACTTATTTGTTTGTATTAGAAATAGACAAGAAATACAACATAATTCTCTCTCTTGACCATCAAGTAATGATGGCTGAATTTGTTTTTCATTTACATTGATAATATTTTTCTTTGTAATTAATCTTTGCAAATTTATCTGTTCAATTAATTCTGTTGTTGCATGTAAGGAAGAAACTGCTTTTTTAAATAATTAAAAATATCCAAGTAAAGAAAGCTAACAGAAAACAAAAGAAATAAAAAATCAATTTATTAGCAGCTTGATCTTCATTAATGAGATATTCCATTATTATGGTAACATGAGTTATGTTGCTTAATTAGTATTGTGTATGCCCTTTGTTACTATAATAATGGAATGTTTCTCACATGGGAAGAGCAACTGAAATATATATTATTTTTCTCCTGATGATTCCTCGGCTACTTTTGGCCAAAACTAGCGGAGGAATCTCAATGAAATAATAATAAAAACGAAGGAATATTAATATACAACCCAGTGTGTCTGAAGATTTTAAATTTTTAATATTTTTTATTGTTCAATATATATATATATATATATATATATATATATAATGAGATAATCTATTGTTATGGTAACATGAAACAGATTTGCTTATTGGCATCAAGTATTGTATTTTACTACTATAACAATGAAATATTTCATTATTGTCAGTGCAGATTGCCTGACTGCTAACTTTCTTTCAAAATGAATAACTTTTCATGATAGTTTATATTTTTTCCAATCGCACCAAATTTTATTTTGACTCATTTGTCTTGTTTAAGTAATTTATTTTAACTTTGTGAAATAATCTCAATTTATTAGTCCTACTATTATGATCAGTCATTATTGTTATTATGACAGTAGTTATTCATATTAGTGCTCTTAATTTGGCTTTATAATTGTAGAATAATTATTCTTAAGTCTTTCAAGAAATAATCAAAAAAATATCAAGCAAATCTTCAATGATATTTGTAGTTTTTATAATTTTCATCTTTATCTTAATTGATATCATTAATTATTTTTTAAAGTAATCTATTTAAAGATTTGTTTACACAATTGAACTCATTCTTTTTATTACAGATATATTGATACCACAATTTTGGTTGGCCCATCTACAGCTTTCTTCCAGTATATAATTTCTAAGGAAAGAAAAGTCTTTCTCTTTTACAGACAAATAGAAAATGATAGTTAATATACCAACTGGTTCATTTATTTCAGCAATTAGTTTTTTTTTTTAATACTAAAGTTTGTCCAATACAAAGTCCAAGAGCCATACAAGTTAGAGCAATACTGAATGAGGTACATGATATGAACATAAGAGAAAGAAGTATGAAGTGAAGATTTTGAGGAGATGATCGATAGGTAACGATTGGCTCTAGACTTGATAGAGTAGTGTTCTGGGAAGGCTTCACCCGAGAGTCTGTTCTACAAAGAAGCAGTTTTTGGGAAGAAGTTTTTGATTGGAATAACCTTCTTACCAAAGGAAGGGAATATAGGGGGTGATTCAATCCTGTGGACATAGCAAGGCAGATTTTGACTGTTTGTCTGTTGGCACTAAAGAATGTCACTTATCAGAACATTTGAAAGTAGTGTTAGAGTAGTGATAGGCTTGTGTATCCATGGGAAAGTGGCTGTAGGGTGGAAAATAATTAATCCCCCCCCCACTCCGTCAAGGGCTAGTAAATGTTTTTGAACTCTATCAAGGCTGGAGTGTGAAGACTGAACAACTCCAGACATTGATTATATTCTAAGATAGAAAAGATTGATCAAAATTTTGTGATAATGGTCTCAGAAATACAAAGACCAAATTTCAGTTGTCTAAACAAATCTTGGAATGTTAATCACTTTTTTAAAAGTTGATTATTTTATTGTTTTGTCATAAATTTTTAACAATATGCTTACTTTTGACATTTAAACTGATAGCTGGATATTAAGTTTCGTAGTAAAGAAGAAAATAAAAGGTTGATAAAAAGAATTTGGGGCGGGGGTTTCCATAAACAACCATTAGCATTAGAAATGAAACCCTGGATTTCAGTCAGACTGAATTTAAATGATATTATTCCACCCACCCACCTTATCAGCATAATCTCTGATTGTTCTTACCGTCTTGAGAATATAGGTGCCAACATGAAATCTACTAAAAACGATTGGGACTCCTCGTGGGCATACATGTTTTGCTCCTAATCAACTTAGGAATAATTCATTCTGACAGAAATAGATTTTGATTTTTTTCATTTTATTTTATTTGTATTTTGTCTTTTGTTTATTTGTCTTTTTGTTTTATCCTTTTGAAAGAGGAAAAATTTCATTTATTCTCAGTTTATGCATGCAAGCATGTATGTATATCTGAGTGACTATGCAACTTTCTTTGGGAGAGATCATTCTGTATGGAATGAGGAACAAGGCAAAGAAATGATCTCAATTTAATCTTACAAAAAAAAAAATGACTAAGACTTAATTGTAAGTTTTTAATGACTTTCTCCAAAACATTCCCTGTGATTTGATCTTTCTCTCCTTATCCCACCAGCCACTACCCCCAGCCTTTGGGACCAGCTTGTTCTGCTAGACTCAACCTTAGGGAGTATAGTGATGGATATTCAAATGGTCAGGTCAGCCCTTGGGGAAGTAATGGAAAGGTAAAGGTTGATTCTCAAGAATCCACAAAAATGATCTAACTATGCTTCACAAAACGCTTCCAAGCATGTAACTGACTGCTAGAAATTAGAGAGGCAGCAAACTAGGCTCAAATCTTGGCTCAAAACCCCTTTCAAAATCTCTCCTTTTGATTCCTAAAGAAAGAAAAACTAATTAATTATATGTCATTATGGGCATCCATACTTTCCCAAATCCATATTTGGGATGATCATGAGAGTCGAGTGACCGGTGATTCAGTTATTATTCATCACACAAAGCATGTGTGTTGAGGTTAGGGGTCAGTATGTTAGGGGTTTGAGGTGGTCTCTGTACAGCCCACTAATGGTTTAAAGGTAGCAGGGTAGGCTGGTGTTAGTACTGTTTGTTCGAAATAAAGCAAATCAGGAATTTCCTCCTTCTCCTCCTCTTTTTTTCTGATTTATTAAGCCAGTAATGTATAAAAGCATTCTTTGGAGAATTTTTGATCCATGGAACCCTAAAATTGTTTCTTATATAAACATTAGAAGTTCTTGAAAAATGAGGTTTTGCTCAAACTGATGACATTTGCATTAAGAATTAATGAAACCCAAGAATTAACAGTTAAGAAAAGGATACTTTGTAAATATTTAATTGTCTAAAATACAGTGTAACCCGGATATAAGAGAGATGTCGGGACCGGAGAAGAAGTCTCTTATATCTGGGTTTCTCTTATATCCAGGTTTGGTCTATTTTATATACATTAATGCAGGCTCTAATTTGGGACCAGAGAAAATCTCTCTTATATCCGGGTTTCTCTTATATCCAGGTTTGGTCTATTTTATATACATTAATGCAGGCTCTAATTTGGGACCAGAGAAAATCTCTCTTATATCCGGGTTACACTGTATAATGCAAAACTGATAAAAAAAATTATGTAAACTCAAAGAAAAAGTTTTGTTTTTTCTTAACTTCCTAATTATTGCAAATTGAATTATCTGGCGAAATGACAGAAAATATAAAACAAAATAACTGAAGGTGTATAGGAATAGCAAAAGATGCCTTTCAAAAACTAAGCAACTTATTAAGGAATCAAAAAATATTCTAAAACTTAGAAAAGAGTCATATTATGTAATATCTAATCTTCTATATGGTAGTTGGAAATTTTCTCATAGATAAAGAAAAGACATGAAGTGACAGAGATGTGGTTCTACCAATGAATGCTAAGAATTCTATTAATGGAGTATGTAAAAAATTAGCAAGTTTTAAGGAAAATAGGGACCAAAAAGAAAAAGTTGCTAACAATCGGAAAGAGATTAAATTTTTGGGACACATAATGAAGTGAAAATGTTTGAAGAATTTAACACAGAGAAGCAGAGCAATTAAACTATTTGACAAGTATGAACAACGTATGACAGAACAAGAATCAGAAGGACAAAGAGGGTTGGTAAAGGAGCAAGATAGGAAGTTGTGAAGAGCCATGATTGCTTTTATACTAAAACGACATGGTATACATATAGAGAAAATCATAATTGATTATGTTGAAACTAATTCATGTATAAAAGATTCTAACAGAGAGGAGCACAGATATCTTGAAACTTGGCATAAGGCTGATTTTTTTTTAAGTTCACCTTCTGGTCTTTATAGATATTTACTAATGGCATCTCTGAAAAACTGAAATGTATATATGGGCTTACAGTGTTAGGTTAGTTGTTTTGAATTTGCAGTATAATTAATACCAAGAAAGAAGTGTTTTCGTATGGGTGTGAGATTTGGACATAAGAGATAATGTGACAGCAGCCAGAAAAAGTTTGGAAACTACTGGTTGAAAGGAATAATGTTTTAGTTAGTGAACTTTTATGATATAATAATTGAGAGTTCAAACCCTTGGCTGGGTAGTACAAACATACCCAAATTCAGATTTTGTGGAAACAAGAAAAGTAATAACTGAAAAGTTAACGAAGACAAGATATCCCTAGACATGAACAGCAGGAGACTCATCTACACTCTGTAAATTGAATAAAGGATCCACCTCAAAATTCCCTAAAAGTTACTCAAATTTATAGACACCTGAAGAATGTTGGAGAACACAATGGCCAAAATGTTATAAAAAAATGAAGGAATTAGTTGAATTGTAAATAACAATTTTTTATTCAAGAAATTCAGACAGCAAAAGGTAACTAATACCAAGAATGAAATATTTTCAAATGGGTGTTGAATCAGAGCACCAGATATGTGGCCTGGAAGCCAAAGGGGTGACAGCTAGATCTGCTGTGGGGTTCCAAAGAGATTACTTTGAAGGGGGACTGAGGTGCCATTACTCTTGATAGGATTAAATGTCTTGGATACCTCCTTTATAGAACTTGCAGATTGGGTGAAACATTATGTTAATAGAGATTATATGAGTTTCGTAAAAAAAAAATAGTAATAACCATTGAAAAAGAAAGATTCTACAAATGAGAAATATCAGACTCACTGAAAGATGATGGAGAATATGAAATTTGTCTCACCGCAAAATGAATTTAACATCAAATGCAAAGAGATAAAAATAAAAAAGATGTTATGTAGATTAAATTTATTCTGGTGAAGCTACTTTTCAGAGGAGGAATGAAATATTAAAATTAATAGTAATTAGTCAAAGTAATGTTTATATACTGTATTGTCTTGAGTATAATATGATCCTACATTTCTGAAGCTAAAATCGGGAAATAATCTACATACTTGAGTATAATACAACATCATAGTACATTCATACCAATAGAATTTTTTGGAAAATTTGTACCATTATTATACATTAAAATTTCAATATCACTAAAATATTTAATTTTCGATAAGAAAATAGAATTGAATAATCAGATGTTTAGTCAATGTGCGTTTTGTCTAATTTCCATTTTTTTCAAAGAAAACTACTACTAAAGCTACCTGGTAAAACATTTTAATCTATCATACTTTTCTATTTGATGACTTTATTATATTTCTATATATTAATAAACGAGGAAAATAAAAACAAAGAGAGACAATTTCATAAAAAAAAGCAAGAAAAATAGACTTTATCTTGAGAGAAAAAAATTGAGTGTATTTGCAATCTTACTGTTTCAAACAAGAGGTTTTGTTAAGCTGAATAAAAATTTCTGAAAATAAAATTGGATAACAATACTCACCCTTTGCTTTTAAATTTTGTTCAAAATTTCTTGTTTTTATACACCAGAAATTATGGTAGTGTTACATCACACTTGTTCAGTGTTCATAGAAGCAGGCCCTCCATGCCTTCCTGTTGTTCATGATGATCTGCAATGTTGCATTCTGTATCCTCTTGTAGCTGTTTGACAAAAGCTTTTGCTAGTTGACCTCTACTACTTTTGCCATGTGTTGGTTGACACAGCAGTAAATCTGACAATTTTTTCTTTATGACACCAGCAGTGTCCTACAAATCTTAACCTATGCTTTCATATGGTTTCAGAGACAGAAAGGATTTTGGCATAAAGCTCCTTGTTTGATAGGTGTTGATGCCTTGAGATATTAAGGGCAACCTGAAGAATTCTAGTAAAAGCACCATTTAGTGTTTTCCCCATTGATGATGTCATACATCATGCAGTTGAGCAATAGACAAGAATGGATTCAACAGCAATATAGAAGAGGCCAATTTTACTCCTCTGGAGAGAACATTTATATCATTCATTTATCTAAAAAAAAAAAAAATGTAATGAAAAGAGTAAGTAGCTTTGGAATATCTTTGTTTAATAATGGGGTAGCTTGTTGGAAATTGAACAATTTCAACGTCTGGAAAGGAAGAGAGAAATTTGAATTGGAGAAAAAAATATGTTGACACTTGTTCTATTAAATTTTTTGTCTTCTTTGTCTTTTTTTTTTTCTTTGAGTTGTCATTGTCACATTTCAATTTGAACAGGTCTCTTCACCTTATCACCAGCCATCTTTTTTATTTGTGTTTTTTTTTTTTTTTTTGTTGCTAACAATACAATCACTTACATTTTGCCACATTTGATTGTTATCTTTCCATCTCTCTTTCTGCTGTCTATGCTTTTTCAATAAGTCCAGTCTGTTAAGTGAAATCACTGTCATGGGTAATGCGCTCAGATCAAACTGATAGCCAGGTTCCATGGTGGCTCAACTAATGCAGTAAAAAGTCGATATGGTCACGATATGCATGGATGCTGATCCATTGTTCAGAGTTTCAGCACTGATCTAAGCTCAACACTTTATCTTTCTCTGCTTTCTTCTCTCTCACCCTCTCTGAAATGATAAAAACAATAAAGAAGTAATTTACTTGAGAATAAAGGTGGCTCAAGTTACTGATCTTTCCTAAATGGACAGTATTTAGGATTTGTTCTTTTGATTTAGTTCATTTTATCATATATTTATTTTTAGTTTAATTTTCTTTGTTTGTTATATCTAAGTTATTAGAGGTTAATATTTTTCCCATGAGTCTCTACTTTCTGTTTGTAATCTCACTCATTATTTCGATTTATTTGCAATTTTTACAGCTTTTATTTTTTCACCATCATTAATTATTACTTTTTTCACTCAGCTCCCACTATAATGACTCTCTTTATCTGTCCAATGTCAAAGAGAATGAATTAAGTAGATTGTCTATGTGCATATGAGCGTGCATATAGAGATATTTGGTTTTATTTTTTTTTTTAATTAAGGGGATCAGGGGAGAAGAGCAATTGTCATAAGCTGTTATATGTTTACTAAGCGTGTGCTATAGTTAAGCATGTAATAAAAGGGTTTTACTAAATTTCACACAATAAGCATTAACTACTGTATTTGAGAACATTTTATATGCCACCATCTTTTCAGCAGGGAATAAACATATATCAAAATATTTGACTAGTATAACCAATGTTACAGGAACTTTATCCATGTTTCCTGCGCTGAAAAGTTTTCAGCTTGACCAAGAAGAGATTCAAAAAGAAATTCTGGTATGTGTATGCATATATATATATATATATATATATATATATATATATATTATTATTAATGGAGCCTTTAAAGTGGTCTGTTTCTCTTTAAATTATTCACTCTGAATTAACATTGAGCTCCATCCATCAGTTCGAGAGACCATGGATCTGTGGCCAAAAAGTTATACCACAGCTGCTGATGTCAGCGCACCATCTGTTATGGCTATACAGGCCCACAGAGGTGTGACAGTCTCAGTTGCAATAAACATATGTGAAGAAGCTCCAATAAGAAAACCAATGTTGCCATATGTTTTTCTTTCCTTTCAGTGTGCTTCACTTTGGTGGCAAGTTTCCATTTCTTTTCTCCTCACTCCAGCCACTTAGTGTAAATCGTGTCTCCAGTATTATCTACTTATCAAATCTGATTATACAACAGAATTTCTTTTTTAATCTCTTTTAGTTCAAACTGAAAACTTTCGGCATATCTCTCTCTCTCTCTCTCTCTATACACAGACATATATATATATATATATATATATATATATATATATATATATATATATATATAGGGCCCCTGAAACAACTTTTTTAATAAGTAAATTTTTCAACAAAATCAATGTTATTTTTTAAAGTGTTTGTTATTAGAATAAAGCCATTTTAGTAATACAATCATAAGCCAATGTGTTGAAGTAACTAATGTTGGCCTTAGAATATACTCTCTTCTTGTGGAGGCTTACATTGCATGAAACCCCAGCTGTATGGACTTGTTGAGCTTGCCAGAATTTATTTTGGCAGTTGAATCCTCAAATTTATTATTGGTAGTTGCAATGGGGCTCCCATATCTGTTCAAACTTCAGGGTCCCAAAAATGTAAGTTCACCACTATATATATATATATATATATATATATATATTAATACTGCATGCTGAATATCAGTTTCACACTTTGCTGGTCATCAAAATATCAAAAATTGCCAGTTCCCATACACTGTTGATTTGAGATATATAGTTTTCATGTATACTGTATTTATGAATAAAAGTGCTCAATATCAGTGATTGAACATATGTATATATAATAGTGGATATTGAGGTTAACACAAATTGCTGACAATCTTTTTCATGCTTGAACACAATCTTCAGGTCATGTAAATTGTATAAAACAGACTGTTGCAACTCGGTTTTGATTTCAGTGTTTACTGTTATATATATATATATATATATATATATATATATATATATACACACACACACACACACATGTATGTAAAAAGATGAACCAGTAAGTCTGTAACTTGACATGACATAGTTATTTGAATTTTGATCTGGAATTTTCACAGTATAATATTTGAGCTGTGAGAGATATTCCACACTTAATTACATTAACAAAGGAGGTGATCATTGAAAAATAAATATTTCTATAAATTCAGGCTATGGACTTATTGATGCTCCTATGTTTATCAAAATTTTATAGAAAAAATATTAAAAACTGAAAAATATATATATGCAATATTAGGTCATAGCTGTGAACATTTAAATATCACCTGTGTAATAATCTTACATCAAAAGCTGAGAGATAAAGGTGGGGGAGGGTTAGCACTTTAATAAAGAGTTATCTTTCCTTGTTTAAATGCATGTTGTTGGTGTTATGAATATGTATGGTTAAAATATTGTTTCAGGAGAAATGTAGATTATATGAAAGCATTTAAAATACAAATTTGAAACAGGAATAAGAAACAGTAACAGTTATTATAAGATATTAAGTCTTTTGTTTTCTGTTTATTGATAGAACTATTAATAAGTTGATCCTTTTCTGTGATCAGTGTATGTGCAGGTGGTTAATGGATAGTTAATTGGAATGTGAAATTGGAGAGTTCAAATTCTAGTCAGGTTTATTACATTCACTTAGATGTAAATATTCTTCAGTAAGGTATGAATTTGTCTATTCTTGTCTCTGTAGCTATGGATTAAATAGTAAAGTGAACTGAGCTCTTTAGCCTTGGCAGGACAACACTGAATTCAAAAACCCGAAGTGGGTTGTTTGGAAATCTTGTGGTACACTATGTGCACCAGTTCTCAGTATTTTCGAAAAGTATGGTTGGTTCTTCAAAAGCCTTCACCACTATAATCATATCATATGTGGGTTGCTTGGTTGTTCATCATATCAGGTGCGGGATGCCTGGTTGTTCATCGCATCAGGTGCGCGAGGCCTGGTTGTTCATCGCATCAGGTGCGAGAGGCCTGGTTGTTCATCGCATCTGGTGCGGGATGCCTGGTTGTTCATCGCATCTGGTGCGGGATGCCTGGTTGTTCATTGCATCAGGTGCGGGATGCCTGGTTGTTCATCATATCATCTGCAGATTTCCTGAATATTCAGTTCAAAGATGGCAAGAGAGACTATCATTTGTGATCATCTTCTCTGATATTATAAACTTAACAAACTTAACCCATATCTTGTGATGTCAGTTTAAACTGATGCCTCCTTTTTTCCCATATATTTTGACCATTTTGCTTAAAGTTCATATTTCCTTCATTTCAGGTAAAACTTGCAAATTTTCCAACATATTTCAGTGAAATTTTCCCTTTTGAAAATTATAGTTTGTAATTACAGTTTAGATATATTGAAAACAAAAGAAGAAATCACTTTACTAAGATGATATAGGTTAAAGAACAGAAACTGTTTAAATGTTTGTCACATTAAAATTTGTGATTTAAACAATTTGTTTCTTCGTCGAAAAAAAAAAACAAAATTAAAATAAATAAATGGAAAAAAAGAGATACTCTAAATTTTATCTGGAAAATTAATATATCTACTGATTGTTCACACTCCCCACCAATTACCCGACTTCTTTACCAACCTGTTACACTTGGGCACAGATACAAAGACGTTAGTCAGATAAATCTTAGAGACTAACAGAGAAATAAAAATGATGATTATCCTCAAAAGTATGTTTGATGGGTATTTTTGGCCCATCATGGGATTTCTTTGTTGCTGTTCACCCAACCATTCCTTGATAAAATGATGCCCTTTTGTGGAAAAATATTATGGCACTCATTGGCTATGCACTTATAATACCTGTGCAATGAGGCTAAACAAGGGAACCTTGACCAACAGACTGGAAACTGTAGCCGACCCCCTACTCAGTCAGGCTATACCTTTCTGATTTATGTACAAGAGGGTTCACTACTGGGATTGCTCTTAGGGCAGACTTCCACATAAAATACCATTACTTACACTGCATGAGGTGAGTATTGTCAGCTGGAAATAATGTCAGCTTTTGGGACACGAGGAGTGACAGTTTGCCACTTTCACAGTGAAAATGGAAATCAATGAATTTCTATACAAGCTGTGCTTTGATGATAAGTTATTTTTCTGTTCTTGATTTTGTTCTGAATATTTTCATGGCTAAGTGTTTGTAGGGTAGTAACCAAAAGTTCTTGAGTTCAATCTGATGTTTCATTATTTTTTCTTTTTGTTCCGTATTTATTACTAATTTTTATCTTTATTTGCATAACATAGTGAGCTGAAGTTCAAAAAATCTATGAATAAATCTCTAGTGTTTTAAATTGTTTTGATACGTTTGTTCACATGGGGTTGGGAAGTGTGTATTATTTGTATTATATAAGTAACAAAAACTCAAAAGTATTTTAATCACATTAATCTTTTATGGAATACAATTCTTGTAAAATCCAATAACTCTTCTATTTTTTTTTTCTAAAGTTCTTTATGTACAAGGCCTAAGAGCCACTCAGGGTAAAATGTTACTGAATGTATGAGGATGAAATAGGAAGTCAAATTTACAAGGATATGGTGAATAGATAATGATTGATCCCAGCCTTGAAGAGGTTAAGATTGTAGTGTTTTGGAAAGTTTGACTTGTAATGACTGACTTTTTCATGTTCTAGAACTTGCGATGACAACACCAGGTGACATTGTGGACAGTTCAAGATGTTTCCAAAATAAAGTTAGGAAGGTTAAATAATGGATTCATGAAAGAATAGAGGACAAAAATAATAATTTGAAAAATATATTTAAAGATGTAAATGAGAAAAAAACTTTTTAATACCTTTCATTGTAATTGTTTGTACATACTCTTTGCTATGATAACTAGACTTCATGAATTTAAGCACAGTACTACACTGGCATTGAGATCTCATTAGTTGACAGTTGAGCTGGCTAGATGTAGCCGTAACTACTACTATGAAGTCCAAACTTTGGATGAGATAACAGGAAACCACTCCTTTATCTTTCCCAAAAAGTCATAATTTATAGTGTGGTTTATCTCCACATAGCTTCACCATTTTTTTACAAGAATTTGTTGGAGGGCACTGTCAAGCACCTATAAAAATGAGACACTTCCTGTTGTCATCCTTTTCTCTCTCTTTTCCACCCAGTATGCTGTAGCAACAACATCCACAGGACCATGTTCGCAAACATAAGGATATTTTCCCCTTAGTGACTGAACTTACACACACACACACACGTGTCACCGACATAATTCATGACTTGTAATGCCGTCCTTCTTTTGCATGCATAGGCATGTATTTTCTCTCTCCTTTTACTCAGTTTTATAAAACAAAAATATAAAATATCATCATGTTGAAATTCATTCATTTCCTTATACCCATGATTTATATGTGCAAAATATTGTTGCCACTGCTTTTAGTCTAACTAGAATTTATGCCTACAACAATAGATAGTAAAGGAAAGGAAATTGGGAGCCATGATTGCCTACATCCTGAAGGGACATAGCATTGAAAAATATATTTAAAGGCTCACATTTGAAAACATAATTATTGTAAGGACTTAAAAAATATCAGTTTCGTATATCCCATCATTATTCATGACAGAAGTAAAATTCTATTTGTGTAGGACTATAATGGACACAAAGTGGGGAACTGTTTTCTCGTTTTATTACTAAACTGATCTCTCAAGTATTACTAGATAGATAAAATAATTAGAAAAATATATTTAATGGCTCACATGTGAAAATATAATTATTGTAAGGACTTGAAAAATATCAGTTTCCTATATGCCATCATTTTTGATAGAATCAGTAAACTAGTTTTTCAACAGATAATGATAAATTGTCAGCATTATTTCTAAAATTTGCTGATATTTAATAGCAATTACTTGGCTTAATTTTTGTTTCAGTTTATCTTGGGTTTTACTGATTTGAATATGATGGATGAAATTCAAATAAAAAAATCTGAACAATTTTGTATTTGTGTTCATGTTTATGTGGATAATAAAAAAAAAAAGCATATATTCATAGTTGCATGAAATAGACATTAAAATATATAAAAAAAAACTGCTTCAAGCAATGGTTTGGGCTAAATTATGAATTGATATCAGCATAACTTTGAAAACATGAGCAGATATATGTGTTGGATTACACAGATACATTGTATTTATTAGAACTGAGAATAAATTGGCTTTTAAGGAACTCTAATCTCTCCCCACTCTTTTATCATTATTTTTTTTTATTGAATTCTCTTTTTGTAATGAAACACACACACACAATTAAAACACTAATTGCTGGAAAACAGAATTATTTTGTGACAAGTAGATTGTTTCAAAGTATGCATGATGTCACGAAATAATTCTTTCTCCCTTCTTTTTAGAACCACTTAATCTAAAATATAATAGAAGCTTTTGTAAAATGTCTTTCTTTCATTCATTTTTTTAAGGCTATTTAGAAAATGTAAAATAAAAAATATTATGAGGAATTTGTAAATTTTTCTTCTTTCCTAAATTATTCATTTGTTTTTAATTTTAAATTCTTTTTATATTTTAACCATGATTAATAGACTGGATAAACAAATTCTTTGAATTATTTTTATGATGGCACCGAAGACTGACAGAAATAAAAATAAATGAAATTATATATATATATATATATATATATATATATATGATTACCACCTTGCTTGTAGTGAGATGATTAAAAATATATATATATATATATATATATATATATATATATATATGGCCTAAAGATTACATTTAAGTATGAAACAGACCATTGCCAGAGGGTATTGACCGCATCCATTTGCATATTTACTTATATTTGTATATGCTCTATCCCTGATATTGAGCCCTTTAACCCATAAATATATCATACTTTAAAACTATATTTTATCATGTATGTATGTATGTGTGTGTGTATATATATATATATATATATATATATATATATATATATATATATATATATATATATATAATGAATGTAACTCACATACACCATCCAGTATTCTCAATTGTTAATAATTATATCAGTGTTACCATAATCATTGACTGAAGATTGCTGATTTTATAAAATATAAAACACATGAATTGATAGGTATATAGCAAGTTTGTATAATTAAATAATCATTAGCTTATATTTAAACATGCTCAAGGCCTGAACATAATAATAATTAATTTCTGATTTTATATCAAAATTATTCTGATAAAATTTTGTTTTTCTTAATCTTTAGAAATATATATGACAAAAAACGGTGTATGAGAAAGTTGAATTGCTTTTTTCACCTGTTTATAAGAACAACTGGGTATAATTTTGTTGTTCTGCTGATTTGAACAATGAAAGGTCATTTTAGTCTGAAATTCTGGGATGAGGAGTTATCATTATTTACACTATTTATATTCAGACTATTGTCTTCATCTTTGTTGTTTTTATCACAACATTTTGGCTGTTGTGCCCTCTGGCCTTCCTCAGGAGAATATCAATCTGGGTAGCCTACAGGGAATTCTGAACTGAAACCTTTATTTAATCTATATCGATAGACTATTATTATCCAGATTAGTATACACGTGAGGAAGGCTGGAGGCCACAATGAGCACCAAAACATTGTGATAAAAACAAAAAAGATGAGGACAATAGTTCAAATATAAATAGTACAAATAATGAAAAGTCCATTGAAAAGAATTATTGGATATCATGAAAAAAAAACTTTAAAATTTTATAAATAAGAAATGTTAAATATTGCCAAAAAAAATCAATTTTTTTTTTTACTTTTTTGTTCACAAGGTCTATGTAGTTTATATATTTCCTTTTTCATATTTTAAATAAATGTTTTCTACTGATTCATTTTTCTTTTTAAAACGTCTCCATTTTTATTTATTTTGTTATTAATATATGATTATCTTTTTAAAAAACTGACGTCACTAAATAAAAATTAATAAGCATTTTATATGAAATTCCTGGATAATGGAAAAATGCATTTCAAAACATTTTTCAAAATTGCTTAATTTTTAGGTTAAATTGCAAAAATTAGATAAATGTTTAAATTTGAATAGAGGCAGGTTACAGAGTTGAATTATAGAAAAACTTATGAATGCAAAATGATTAATTTTTTTGAAATGGTGGAGGTTATCTTTGAGAATTTAATATAGTTTAACTGTGTCAATTATGCAATATGTTTGAATAGCTTAAATCTTATTAAACTTATCTGTATCTTAAATTTTTATTTGATAAAATAATGTTTGTTTACACAACATCCACTCTGTTACATAGTTGTTATAAAGACAAAAGTAAAACTTATTTTTACTGACACATTCCATCCTTTATCAAAGTAAAAACAAAATGCATCACCTAAGATAAGTTTTACTTTTGTCTTTATTTATATTAGCCTTTTACAGTTATATTCTATCTGAAATTTTACACATAGATGTTATACTTAGCAAATCTAGAGAAAGATTGTCAGCTTTTATAACAACTAAATATGATTTTATATTGTATCTTTAAAACAGATTATGTAAATAATTTATTCTTGCCATTCTTATTCTTCTTCCATGTGCCATATCCCTTTAGGACGTTGGTAATCATAGCTCTCCACAATTTCTGCCCTTTGTAGCTTTTAATAAATTGTCTTTTGTTATCTCTTCTAAACCTTGTTCTGCCATCCATTCACTAACTAAGTTATGCATTTTTTCCTCTCTCTTGCCTTCAATCTATCCCTGTGAGTATCAAATTTTCCAAACCTTCTTTACTCATTATGTGATTTAGAAATATCAACTATCTCTTCCTGATAAATATGTCTTTTTTTTCTATTTTCTCTAAACCTTCATTGTTGCTCACGTTTGGTCCATGGTATTCATATAACCACTTTTCTGTTGCTTCAAGTCTATTTTTCATCTGCAAGGAGATTGTCCATCCTTCACTGCCATATAGGTAAACTGATATTACATAATATTTAAGTACTCTTTTCTGTTTCTAATGAAATTTTTCTGTTTCTTAATAGTTTGCTTAGTTTTTAGAAGGCATCTTTCACTATCCCAATGCACCTTTGAATTTCAATGTCACACTTTCTGTCCTCTGTTAAAGTATTTCCCAGATATTTAAATTGTTGTACTTGTTTGATTTTGTTATCGCCAATTTGTAATTTGCATATTGGGCTGTTCCTGTTGCTAACAAAAAACACTTAATGAATTATTTAATTTTTATTTTTCATAAGAAAACAACTCAATCTTGAAGAATTTTACTGTATTAATCATGTCACCAATCCATGATTAAGTAGAAAATTGCAATTATTAGAGTATCTTTACCAGTCACATTACAAGGAATAGATGAGAAAGTAACTTGCTTATATACAATCAATATATATGGAGCTCAAGGGTAAGGGTCAGTACCCCTGTGACAAATGGTTTGTCTTTTTCTTTACCTTATCTAAATGAATAGAACACATTTATTATGGCATTCCCCCACTTTCTAAAAGTGGACATCAGTCCATTTTCTTAGGTGTATTTAGAAACCAGCAAAAGACATAATTTAACACTGATTATCTGATTTTGAGTTTATATCTATCTTTCTTATCTACCTACTGAAAAAGTGTTTATTTTCCTTTCCTCATTTGAATTCATTTTGTCATTGCCTAAAACTGAAATCTGTCATGAAATATGACCCGGCCAGGTCAGATTTTGTCAACATCAATAATTTCTTGTGTTCTAAATAAAGAAACTCCTCTTTATTTCTCCCACAAAAAGAAAAACAAAACTGCCTTCCCTGCCCATACTTCAACACCTATTGTGTGTCTCCTTTTCTTAACCTTTAGGTACTAATCCCATTCTAAAAAGGAAGGAAGTTTAAGCAGAGAAACACCTTTTCACATTCTTAACACTGTGTTTTTCTTCCATTCTAGTAAACCATGACCTGAACATGCTCTTTTCTCTTGAGAAAAGGTTTGGCTACATTAGTTTTATGGAGCCTTTGATGAAATGATAGTGTTGAATGTCAAAAGGCTGGCTTGTATCCTGTTTTTGGTTGTAGATGGTGGTTAGAGCTTTGGTTGGTTGGTTTATTTAATAAGAGTCCCATCAACAAATACAAAGTAAATCATATCTAAAGTAGCTCTTGCATTCCTCTTGTTCAATGACAAGTGGATGAGGGTGAGGAGTACTTTACTAATGAGACAAAACAGAGCTAAGAGAAATAGTTTTTAGTTTCTTTTTTATTATTATTATAATTAGAAACTACAACCAGGATATAAAGAAGAACTGAAAGGAAATACTATAAATATTGTCTTTCTCTTCATTCGGTATTTTTAAAGCTGTGTAATTGATAGTTACAGTAACTACATTGATATTTAGCACTAGTTGCTTTCTGTGCTCTTAGTATCAATATTCATTAATTCTATTAAAAATATAACTGTTGATACTTATTAAATATAGTTTTTTGAAAACCAAATTAAAAAAGGCAGATTAGAGTTTGTAATTCTTTCAAGTGATAAGAGCTTTCCAACATGGCCATATTAGCCCTTACCTGGGATTGAACACTAATCTCAAACATCAGCAAGAAATAAGCAACTAATCCAATGACAAGGCAAACCCTTCAGTTTTAATATGTAGACATAAATATATGTCATTATGACTTAACACTCTGAGAAGCTTTTCCAATAAAATGTCTCTTCCTATGTGAAACAGTTAATAAAATGATTTTGAACTTTCATTGTCTACAACTTCACACTTCCAACACTGTTTACATTTATAGACATCTCAATAAAGAATGGTCAAAATCAGATAGCTATCAAGAGGCTGCAAAAAATCAACACTGTTCACTCTACCTCTTTTTTTTTCATTTTATTTTCTTTCTCAACACATGAGAAAGAAAATAGAAAATATGTGTGTCTGCTATTCTTAATAAAAATCCAAAGAATCTGCAATGTTATTTGTTCTGACCTGGCATCTCAGCTTCAGTCACTTTCCCACTACCTTAAAAGTAACTTCTGTGTGCTTTTCTATGAATACTTTCATGGCAATTCTTCTGATGAACTGTCCTCTATGGTACGTAGACCTTATGAATTTAAACACAGTATTAGACTGCTAGCAAGGTCATTATTTTACAGTTGAAATGGCTTGATGTAACCGTAAGTTCTATGCTAACAGTTTCTTCTATTGCACTTCTCACTTATAGAACTCTCTTTTGACTTCTTGCTTTTCAGTCAACTTTGATCTTCAAAAATTTAAATGTAAATTTAAATGTAGGTACTATAATGAAGAGCTCATCCAAACAATTACCATGAAAGTATTTATTAAACAGGAACAGGGAAGAAAACATTACAGTAGTGGGAAAGTGACTGATGCTGATATGCCAGATCAGGACCAATAATATACTTTCAAAAATCATTCTCTTTTCTTGTTCTCTGAATACAGCTTTTGTTAAGTATGTAAGCACAGTATTTTTCAGCTTACAAGATGCTGTAGCTTGGAAGATGCACCCTAATATGGGAAAGAAATTTCTAAGAAAAAAAAGTCATTCTCATACAACAAAACATTCACCATGCATCCCTCATATGCTGGCGCCATGCATTGTTCACATTAATCACTCATCCAATTTTGTTTGTATGGCAATGGCATACTAATCAAAAGTAGAAAGGCTCCAACTGCTGCTAGTAAACAGAGCATGTTTAAGCTTGTGGCTCGGCTCCAGAAAGGTTTATAGTCTTGGAAATATTTGTAACAGCTAAGTACTGAGGTTACATCATATAAAAGGCTGAATTAGATAGCTAACTGATTAGATAGTGTAATGACTCAACAAACAAATCCATGTCCCTATCAGTCAAGCCATTTAGGTGACCATCCAAGCTTACTTAATCTTGGGTGTTGCCTTACATTCATCTTGGAAGATGCACATGTATTTTTCACGAAAAAAAGTGCATCTTGTAAGCCGGAAAATATGTTAATTCTGTCACAGCTACCAAGCACTCATGTTCACATTCATACTTATTCAGTTTTTAAAAAAATGTAATTTTTGTGTAAATACAAATTTTAACAAAATGTTTGTTTATAATTTACTTGTCAAGAGTTTGGTTGTCAGTGCTTCTATTTGAACTAGAAGTGGTGACTCCAACAAAGTAAATAAATGTTGAAGTCATTTATTTTGAGAGTGTTGAATTTTTCCTGACCATGATATGATTTGAACATGCACCTACAGCAAAATGTTACCTCTCAACATAACCATTTTTCTCTTGAATATTCCATTCTTTGTCCATCTATAAACTGACCCATTTAGAGTTTGATTCACTTGCTTGTGGGTTCTACATGATGTTCATCTGTTGGATATGACTCTCCACTATTTTCACTCATCACTGGCAATTCTCAATCCGTTAATGTACTCAAAGAAATGCCTGTCATTTTCTGCCACCCACCTCACATTTTTGGGGTCATTTTATTTCTCAGTAATCCTATCTACTGTTTTTACTCTTTTTTGTTGACTGTACAAGTTCTATCTCTACAGTAACTTATTAATAAATCATCCCAGTATACAAAACATATGTTAATTCCTGTAAGCAAATATGTCTGGACATTTTTCCTTTAAAGTAAATCAAAAGCATAAAATAGTCGGTCAGTTTAAATAGAGAGAGGAAAACAACAATTGAAACACACACACACACAAAAAAAAAATGTGATAAAAACTGTAAGCCAGTGAGACCAAAGACTTGTCAGATCCAGTCCATCTCTACTCTCCAGCAGTCATGCTCTGCCAAAGTCATTTATTGTTCTAACCTCTGACCTGCCAATCAGCTGTGTCTTTTATTGCCAGTGTCCCTTTTAGAAAGAAACTCATAAAAGAACCACAGTTCCAACCTTTTTATTTTCATTATCTTTTTTAAAACGCCCTTTCTTTTTCTTCTTCCTTTTATTTTTTTTTTCACAGGAAAGAGACTCTGACTAGCAAACTGGATTAAAAGTCATTTTGATTCACTGAACATTGTACTTTGAGCCATGCTTTGAGCCGTTTCCTCAGAATTATGCAGCTTGCTTCTTGGACTAAAGCTGCTGAGCAGATTCCCACCCACTGGATTAATCTTTGAACTAATGCGACCACTTCCAATTGGTTAATGTCCCATGAGCAAACTTATCACCAATGCGCAGTGTTGCATGATGGGAATTTGTGATCCATCTCTTCTGTTACAGTTCTTGTGAGCATTAATGTTAATGTCATATGAGTGCTCTCTTGTTTATTGTTTCTGGCAAAGAAATTGCAAGACCTTTTCTTCTTATTTTCTTTCTTTTTTTTTTTTTTTTTTTTTTGGCTCAGCCATTCTTAAGTTTGTCATACTTGAGTTTTTTGTGGGTATGAGACATTCTATTCTCCCCCCCCCCGCCAATAGGTTTCTTTTATAAATCTATTGAGAAATAAAGAGGAGAGTTGGGCTGTAGAACTTGCCTAAGGTCTAGCACATTGGGATTTTCTGTGAAGTGTTAGTGTTGAAATGCGGAGAGCACAAAACAATTAAACTTAATTACATGCCTTTAATTATCGCATGATTTTAATTGATTTGAGGGAGAAAAAAAACCTGATGTTTTATTTTACATGGATCCACACACACTCTTGCACACGTGATGTACTTAGATATATGAGAGCATATGCATGCATGTACACTCACATAAAACATAAAATAATGTGTATACGCAAAATGCTTTGTATGCATATGCACATAAGGTTGTATATAATTAATCATACATATGCATACTCATTTAGTTCCAGCTTCAAACTTGCATAACTGCTACCTTCAATGGCCTCTGCTCAATGTCAAGTCTCTTCCTGTTTATAGAATTAATATAATTATTTGCAAATACTATTTATCACTAAGCTTTATTATTAAAGTATAAACTAGTATATCACTGTGGTTGATAGAGAATAGTACAGAGAAGCCAAAGATTTAAATTTGTAATTAACAGTTAATAGACCTGGAATTATCTCCCTAGGAATTTTCTTTATCAACTATATTAATAATTATTCAGAAACTAGTGGCTCAGTTACAGTTGGAAACTGCTTTATTCTCCAAACTGTCAAAATAATGTTAAGATACTCTAGCAGAAATTGTGCTACATTGTTCTGTTTTTGTCTTATGGCAAATTTCACACCCATAAATCATATCATTATAATTTAAATACATATTTTAATAAACTAACACAGACAGGTATACACACACACATATATATATATAAGCTTAGTACAGTATAAGACCAGAAGCGTGAAATATGCAGTTTGGCTTAAACTCATTACAACAAAAATGAGTGAAAATGACTAATTTAAAATAGTGAAATTTTCTTTAATTGCTATAAAACAGAATAATAGAAATAATGAAAAAAAAAATTAAGCAAAATAAAAAGGAAACAAATCTTTTTTTATGGCAAGAACTCACTTAAGTCTGAGTGAACAACTGATGTTGTTTGTAAAGAATTAAAAAAATATTTAAATTTATGTTTTTGTAAATTTATGTGTTTTATATATAAATACTAGCTTAAAAGCTGCATTCTATGCAAACTTTTAAGCTGCATAGGGTTAATTGGGCCTCCAGCTTAAAACTAAAAGGACCTCTGGTCCAGCTTAGAAAAAAGCAATGATAATTTTGAAGAAATAACTATGAATTTCTCAATTCACTCCATGAAACTTCAAAACCTATCTTTAACTCTGATTCAGTCTACAAGTCCAATTCTAGCTGAACATCTGATTTGGGCTGAAATACAAATCACAAACTCTGTGAAACTTCAAAACCTCATGTCATGCAATGTTTCTCTTTAACTCTTGGCATTTTGAAGTATTGGAGATATTTTAAACTGAATTTAAAACAAAAAATTTCAGATTCACCAAGTTTTTGTGTTACTTTAAACTCAATATAAATTAAAAAGATTTAAAATTACTAATTATTTTCAGTTATTTTAAAATTACAATTTTTAATTGTTCCTTCCTCATCTGGACACAAATCTCAATGCTCACAGTTTAAGCATCAGATGACATGCAGATTTTCAATCCTGGGATGATTCTGACTGCAAAAAGGTGTAATATGTCTATGTAGAGTAAGTGTGGCCCGAGTTTCAGACACATGGATGGACAGACAGAATTTGCCATTTATTTTATTTATTAAGAAGATATATATATATGAAAAATTTCTCAGAGTTAACCTGTAGAAAAAGAGACAATATTTATAAATATAAAAAATACAGTTTTCCTATTGTCTTTTACACACACACACACACACACACACACACACATATATATATATATATATATATATATATATATATATATATTTACTTATTATAATTTTTACATGCAGACAAAAACAACTTGCTCACGACAAGGATACATTCAAAACAAGAATGCATCTTTGTAGTGAGCAAGTTGTTTTTGTCCATATGTAAAAAAATTATAATAAATAATTATTGCTCTACTCTTGGTATTGAACCCTCTTTTGAATTAATGCTGTGAATGTTAGAATTTATATTATTTTCATTCTCATTACATTTGGAGATATATATATATACATATTACTTTAAGTTTCTATGAAAATGTTTTATATATATTGCTGTTTTGAAGAATGAAATATAAAAATTCAAAGAAAATGTTAAATTTAGTTTTTGCTGTTTTAAATGAGATTGATGCATTATCATTATTTGAAAATAGGAAGTAAAAAAATTAGTGACTCATTTAAAAAATTACAAACATTACCAAAAAGCTAAATTGATATTCCAAAGCTAATTTTACTCGATTATTTTAACAACAGTATGTTGGTTTATTGGTATGTCACTTGCAAGCTCACCTGCAGCAAAGAGTTTTGAATCAGGGCCTAATTCATTTAATTTCATGTATATATTTACCTTAGGATTATAAAACTAATAAATAAAAAAAAAATAACATTGGTTTTTATATGATTAGATATTTGACATGGTTGAATACTGGCCATACAATTCATGTGATTTCTGTATACACATGATTACCTGGCTTTAATCATAAAATCATATAAAAAATCAATCTGATAACCATAGAAAGTAAGTAGCAGAAAGTGTCAGCTTTTGCCTTGTGTTTCCTTGTGGTCAGGTGATTTTTTAATAAATGGTCCGTCTTTATCTTAGCACTGGACAAAGATCATCACTGGTGCAACTGTCAAACTAAAATTGTTATACTGCTATAGTACTCAAAAAAAAAAATGATTATTTATGTATAGATCAGCATTTTTATCTAGTATCAGAGCGTATTATCTGTGCACTTTATAAAAGTAATAAAACAACACACACACATATATATATATGTATATATATTTATAAACATTAGTTTTAGTGTGTTTGTATATTTTAATTAGTCTCCTTTTTATTTTAAACAGTGAAATAATTGTCAACAAATTAGAAATTAAGAAGTCCTTGCTATATGTTTCAAAACAGGAATTGAATCTGTATTTTTTCTTTAATCAAAGAAACAACTCCTTTACTTGAAATATGTTTAAAATATCAATAATACCAACTCAAACACACGTAGCCACTAAAAATAATGTTTATAGTAATAAGAAATAATGTTAGATTATATATATATATATATATATATATATATAATGATTGGCTGCTCATTTCAAAGTACACCTATCTGTTCAGGTAGATAGCTAATGCCTGTACAGGCACATTTGTGTTTCTTCAATATACAGAACCAACCTATGACTTATACTGCAACTCTACCTGACCTGAGTTACAGTTTCTGGGGGAGAGAGAGAGAGAGATAGAGGGAGTGTACAATGTGGTATGACCAGTAGTTGAAAAAGATCATTGCCCTCAATGACTTTTGACTTTGTACTAGTGCAATCATCAATGGCTTCCAAACAGTTTCATATGCCCAGTTTTACTCACAAGACTATGGTCAATCCATAGTATGTTTTTTTTTTCAGGTACTTCCCAGTTGTGCTGCATGCTGGGATTGTCTCCCCAGACTGATATTATCAAGAAGGCACCTCCTTCGTAAAACCGCCATGGTGAGATTTAAACCTGGGTTGAAACGCTAACATTCTAACCACTCAACCATATACACAAATAAATAGATAGACATTACATTTTATGTATGTGTTTTATCATATTAAGATATATTTGTATGTCATGGTATATGTATGTATGTGAAAACGACATAAATGTGTTTTGTAATATGTATTTAAATACACCCACTAATGTTGCATACAGATGTGATGCTGAAGATAGCACTTGGGAGCAAATTAAAATAAATGTATACAGAAATGTGGAAATGCACATTGGCATTAACATACACAAGTACACAGTAGCTTTAAGACACAATCTGTGTGCAAGCACTCGCATGAAATTCTGGTGTTTTTTGCTTGAAGCAGCTGATTAGTTTTCTGTATTAACGGTGATAGTGACATGAAAAGATATGGAAGATCTCTTTTTGGTTTTTAAGGGTCATGTTGTTGTCTTTGCTTCTTTTTCTCTTGGAACCATTCTGTGATCACAGCTATGAAGCATGCACAACTCTGTGGTAGAAACATGCGTCTTTTGGACTATTCAGTGGTTCTTTGTATCCGAGAGAGAAAGAAAGAAAAAAAAAAAGTATGAAGGAAAAAAAATTGACAAGTTCAGTCATCAAACTAATTTCAGGCTAAACTATGTCAACATATTCTAAAACCAGTCTACGTGAAAAGTGCATAAAACTTAAACAAGCATAATCCATTAACATTGACAGTAATTACACTAAAATCAAATCTTAATCAGTACATGACAATGCAATGACCTCTTGGGTGACCCTTAGAGAGAAAATTATGATGCAAAAAATTATCAATGAATTTGCTCCTTCATTGTTGAATGCTATCATGTCTACATTCTGAGCTATTTTTATCTATTTTTTTGTTGTGCCCAGATACTTTACTCACATGCAAAATAAATAAGGGATACTCTATAATTAGCATTTAATAGTTATCCCCCTTGAAAAATCTTTTTTTTATTTTGTGTACAAATGGTGACCCAATCCCCACCTCCCATATTATAAATTAGAATTCTTCTTTTCAGTTCTTCTCCTTAGTACATCAACTACATGAATTTAAGGATAGATTGGCAACTAGGTCTCTTTTTTACTGATGAGTCGGTTGGCTGCAACTGTAAATTATATTCTAATAGTTTCTTTTCTCACACTTCTCGCCTGTGGAACTTTCTTCCAGTTTCTTGCTTCTCTGCCACCTATGTTCTTCAAAGATGTAAATGCAATGTCAATCGTCATCTTCTGTCTTCCTGAAACCCGTTCTTTTATTTGTCCTCACTAAATCTTCTCATTTATTCTCTTTCACTCCTAGTAACTCCTTGTGTCTTAGTGACATTATTGCCTTGCTTGGGGTGAAATGGTTAAAAAAATACAAATCACATAGTTTTTTTTTGGTATATTTTAAGTTCATGCATTTTAAGGATACTTTAATTTAAATTAAAATACTTTGTTTCAACCACTTAAAGGTTACATACAAACTCAATTTTTTAGTATTATATAGATTTAGTGCAAATTCTTTCAGAGAGGATAGGGTGAAGTCATAATTAAGCAACTCAGATTTAATGCACCAACCTTAATTTTAAAATATCTATATAACATTTTTTACTTTTTTTTATATAACACTCTTATTATTTATAGTGTTTGACTGTAGTCAGTCAGTTAAGTACCATATTGTGATATACACACTTAGCAAATAATGACTCACTAGGCAGAAGATTTTCCTGAAATAGGTTGCCATTTCTTTCCGTAGGAGACTGGTTGCCAATCAAGGATATAGGACCCAGTCTGTCCTGCTATTTAACCCATAGCTGTAGGGAGAAAAGAGATGTATTCATACCTTTCCCAAGGGTATTTGCCCATAAGTGAATACCTGACTGGATTTGAACTCTGCTCTCCACTTTCTCATTTCAAGCCGATATCTATTACACCCCAACATACATACACATTTCACTATAACTGGGCAGAAATGATAATTATATGTATTTATTAAAACAGTAAAAGATGTCTTTTCCTTAATTGATTTTAAATCAAAAGATTTATGCTGTCCTTTTCTTGAGAAAACATTTTTATATACTTGAAGTCAAAATTTCGGCAGTGAGGGGGAGCACAACCCAAATACAAGTGGGAGGGGAAAATTACTTCTACATGAAGCCTTTTATTTGGTTAGGATTCAGATTACAAATTTAACTTTGCAATCAATGACAAATGTTTAATTCTGTTTAACCAGACTATTCATCTAACCAAGTTCAATGCTGAAACTTTAAATAGATTTACAAGGCCTGAAAATCAGCAGGGATTTGTCAATTTGAACAAAATGACTTTGAGTAAGAAACCAAAACTCACATGCATCTCAGATGCATTAAATTGAAATGTTACATATTTAGCTGCCAAATAACAGCAGATCGTGCAGTTAAATCCTTAGTAATAAAGGTCATGTGTTATCTTTCCTGTAGTGTTTTCATTGAGTTTAGCAAAAGATTTTCAACCTCGTGTTTTCAGGGCTTCATTCTATGGCAGTCTGTTGTCTGATTATTGACCAGAATGAAGTTCAATTTCTTTTTAGAATATCTCATGAAATAACAAAAGCAATTTTGCGATTAAATAGTAATTAATCTTCTAATTAAATTTAATATTAATGAACACACGAAAGTGATTATTTTGCTATAGATTTTCACTTCAGCTTAGAATCTGAGTATCTGTGTTGGATTAAAGTGTCACTTTCAGAGACATGTTTTTAGGATCAGTGTAATATCTGTGCACTGTGAAAAAAGTTATACACACACATATTCAACAAGTCCATAACCTAATGAGGAAAATGCACTTATTTTACACTTATTTTTTCAGCTTAATTTCTTGTCAATGCACTTAATTCAATTGCGAATCATAAAGATAAAACATTATACAATGAAAATTTCAGATGACTATTTAGCTTATATATAGATCAGTGATTTGACAATATAGAGAAGGAGACCAACAATGTGGTTTGAAGATTGTATTGAGATGTGAAACTGACAGCCACCATGCAGTGTTGATTCCCTGATGCACACTGTCTATATACATAAATGCTCTATCTCTGATATTGAACATTTTTTCCCATATAAACAGAGTGAGATTGGTACATTGACGTGGTGTAATGGCTAACAAGCTTGTCTTGCTAGATTAATTAAACTTGCAAGTTCAGTGCTGACTGGGTACTCCATACTTTCCGCCTTGTGCCACATCTAAGCTACACTTAGTAAATATCTATAAACATAGTGAATTTGAAACATATATATCAGTAATTTGAATTACATATTTAGAAGCAACTTTACCTGATATTACTCTGATTGCATTGGAAAAGTGGAAGAAAAATAGCACTTTTCTGGGATTTGTTTGTTTTGTTTTTTTGGTGGCAGGGGTGCAAGTATTTTTTTTTTTTTTTGGTGGTGGGTAGTAATGAGTAAATGGTGTTTTAATAATATTTTGGGGTTGCAACATTTTTTTTTTGTTTTTTGGCTATTTCTGAGACATTTTTAAAGGATGGAGGATTTTTTTCTTTGCTTCTTTCTGATAATTGTCATATTTTCTTGTACTGAGGGAACCTTTACTCACTCACTTCTTTTTGAGCCTTTCTGCAATACTTAGTTTCTGTAAATGTTATTTATTTATTTATTTTCATGAGAAGCAATTCAAATAACTACCTGCAGTTTCATCTCAGAACTCACCCTGGCAAAGTTCCATCACTGTCTCTCATGTTGCAGCTGATGAGGAGGCATCACCTATTATCAGCAGCTGATTGAGTGAATTGATGCCAAGAAAGTTTCTTTGAGTCGGTGGCTCACAGTAGAGAAGTTTACTTAATTTTCTATCAAAATTTGCTTTGAGATAAAGCCTTTTTTGCTCAAGTTAGACTTGAAGGCCAATGGGACCACCTTTGCCGAGAGACATAATTAGTGAATTGCTGTATGTAAGGCAAACTTCAATACATTTTGGATGCATTGTTAGCTTACATGATCTTAATGCTTTCAGCAATTCCACTGGTGTATACAAGATTTTCAACAGAGTGGCATCCAAAATGAAAAATGTTCACTTAGATTTGAGTTGTATCTGTTTTAGCATAAGAACTGGCAAAAGGGTGAAGTAAAAAAATATTAAACTATTTACTATAGAATAAAAAAAAAACTAGTATAGTGTAAAATATCTTGCTGTGTGCAAAAGTTTCCAGCACTCTCATTTGAAAACAGGACATTAATATGCAGTTATAAGCTGTCCAACCAAAGAAATATTTGGTCAGATTTTCTCATTAGGCCGAGAACTTTTTAGCAAACTCTTTTACACATACAGTGCTCTAAATATCTGTTTTTGGCATAACTTTCATTGTATTTGATATAATGGAATATGCATACACCTGCGTTTCCCCTCACTGGAATATGATTGGCTGGTGTCTGCCATAAATACCGATGGACGTGTAGAAGAAGAGAGCATTAGTGTGAGAGCTAAGTCTATAATGACACCTATTGGACTACGCCATTCATCTACACTTCTTACCTGCGACTACGATGCATACCAGTTGATTACTGCTACCGTATTCTACTTGGTTATAGTAGCCAAAACCACTTAGCTACTTCGTTCAAATATATCCCTTTCCGGGACATATCAGTATTTAACAGAAAAAAACATTGACCTCTATGCTAAATCCATCTTCATTGCAAATCAGGGTTTCTGGAGCTATACACTCCTATTTATTTTTAATTAGAAATGTGAAAGTTTTCTTTTTAATAGTCTTCTTGAGTACACAATATTAATACAGAACCATAGTTGAGCTGGAAATCATTCCGAGGGTTCAAAACCCACAAATGCTTGCATGGCTCTATTGTATATAAAGTGTATGAAGAATGTCAGTGTTGTGTTATTAGGAAATCAATAAGCAAAAGAGAAGAAAAATGGAGAACAAAGTACAAGTTGGATTTGAAAAAGCTTATATGAATAATAATAAAAGAAAGGCATGAACCTAAAACTTTCTTTGTGTCTTTTAATCAGTCATTTTAACTATGACCTTGTTATTGATATGACACAATGGTAGACAGGATACATGCTTGTGTGTAACAGTGAGATAGACAGTAGGATATATTCTCTAAAGGTTTTGATAGACCAACTTCATCAAGTACTGTAATCTCATGATTAGAAATGAGGTTAAAGGATAAAAAGCATAATATTTGTCAAATTAGTACTGACCATTTGAAAAGAATAATAATGCTTTCTGCACTGTTTATCATTCTGTAAGGCAACACTTTTACCAGAAATATCTCTTTTCCTTACTCAACTGTTCTCTCCCCCCCCTCCACACTCCTCACCACTAGAACTATTTTAAAGGAGGGGCAGGGTCTGATGTGAGAGTAATAAAAGCCAACACTTGTGAATCAAAGCTGTAGACAAATATCCCCATCCCAGACAGTAGCTTATATCCTACACATCCAGGTAGGTATAGGGGTTAATGTGGCTTGATGTCTAGGTATGCTTTGCTTTACAGCCCTTAAAAATTGCTTGGCACTAGGTCTCTTGGCATAATGGTCAGTTTATGACCTCCTGTTTTCACCTGCTAACTCACAGCCTATTAACATCCTCCTGTCCTCTCTCTAAATTTTATAGCTGGGTGTGAAGACTCCACTATCTCAATTCATTTACTTAACACAGAATCAGAGAGCCCTCTTTTGTTATCAATTTCGTCTTTGGTTTGTACAAACTACAACCAAGAAGAAAATAAATATTTAAACTAATAAAGAGTAAAAAGAATTCTCCCATATATGTTTTCCATGGTGTCATTCAATGTCAATATAAAATCCAAGATGTTTTGTTAACCACCACAACCAACATCTCTTTTTGTAGACTTCTCTAATGTTATTTATTGCTTCATCTTTGCTTTATTAAAACTATTGACATAGCTAAACATTAGAAGGCAGAAGAGGGTCAGATAGACAACTCACACCTACAAGCAGGGCCATTTTTATTCCCAGTGTGTAAAAAGATCTTGAAATTCTTTTATGCTAATTTCCTGCTTGCTAAGTTGAAGATCAGTGATAGACTTAGAAATTAATGGAAGATGAATTTCTTTTTCTGTTCCTTTTGTTGAGAAATTCGTATTTGTGATTACCTGATATCTTGATATGTTATAAAACAATGTTATTAAACCTCTTTGCTTGTCAGTCGATAATGTCATTCCACAATTTCATAGTTACCTGAACCCTCCTCCCAAAAAAACACACACCATATTGAATTGGTACGTGTATCCATACCACCAAAAATGTTTTCAACAATACAAGACAAAAGCAAATGCATGAGAAATTTAAATTTTATATAATACGATAGAATAAGAATAAAATTTTAAAAATTATGATTGTGAAAAAAAAGGTGTCATTTGTTAACAAAAAAATCTGACTTTGAAAGTCTATATTTCTAAAAATTACTATTCACTGACCAACTGGAGAAGAATGCTTCCTATTAGAGCTGTGACCTATTGCACTGGAAAAGAAAAAGAGTTTATTTCTGAAAGCATGAATTATTAAAGGCTCCTATTAGCTATCTCTGCTACTACATATCTTCTCTACAGCCAATCTTCATTGTTATGGCCTAAACTCACTATGATATCTTGTGAGTAGGAATTGAGGGTGCAACAGTAGGTATACAGTAATGGAAAACAAAATGTACACACAAAATGTATTGTATTAATTATACAAACATATCAATAATGTTATAATACTTACTATATACCTATGTTTGCAGTACCTGTATGTGTATTACACACAACATATAAGAGTGATTCAAAAGTTTGCTATACTGTATTTAGTACAATATTAGAAACACCTTAGAAGTATCTTTGCAGTTTATTCAACTTTTTATAGTGCAATCAGTCTTGACTTATTTACAAGCTAAGAAAATGTGTTTGGCATGAACTTTGGGAAATAAAAACTGATCAATATAGTTGTACAATGTTACTGTGAGCAAATGACTCATTAGAATTATAACAGAATATACATTATTTTGGTAACAAAGTCAGCAACATTTGTCCTTACGTTGTAAATACAATATAGACAGATAGTCATGAGACTCTTTCAGATGTGGCCTATTCCTGGTCAGGGGTTCCAACAATATTGAAAGTTTCCTCAAAGAATTTCTCAAATCAAAATCTGAATCATTCTTTTATGGTAGAATTTATAAGAGAAAATGGAAAATAGTTTGATGACTGAATATTGATGCTATGAATTTATAATTTTGTCAGATGCATCAACCCATGAGTCACACACACACTGTGAGAAAAACCAGGGCATATGAAGAATACATTTCTCATAATTATTTTTCTGAGATTGTCTCCTAACATGAAGATTGCTATTATTAAGAAACCTTGAAATGTCAAGTTTAACAAAACTCTTAAAAGAACTGACAGCTGAAATTGCACAGCATTATTTTTCTCATATATAATGAAATACTGAAAATGAGTAAAGTGTGAACACTCTATAACTTGTGCTTGAAAAAAAATATCATTGCTTTTAAATCTAATAAAGCATTTGAAAATCAGTATATCTGCTTATCATTGTCTGCTGACCCTCTCATTAGAGTAAATAACAGGTACATCAACTATAAGATAATTTTTTTCCATTTTAAAATGCATATGATATGAAGGGAGCAGGGGAATTATTATTATTATTCAAAGTTGGCTGAAGCAGCAGAATCAATATGTAGGGTAGAAATCAAAACCACAAACAATAAAATAAATAAACAGGAACATATGTGGCAGAAGTGGATTATCCCTCTTAGATATATAGTCATGTGACTAGGGTCCCATGGTATTAGTATAAAAACAGCACACTTTAAAAAATCTTCCTCTTTGCTAATTTTTTCTGCTCCCTGAACAGTTGCTGCTCAGCATGTAGGTAATTTTTTCACAACTCTCAAGCTCTTATGAGCACTCATACACACAGCCATGCATACACTCACACTATTTCCAAAAAGTAGTTTGTGAGTATATATTGTTTTTATCTTAAAGAGGAAAAATGTTTGTTTATTTGTGCATTATTTATATTTTAATTTTTTGTTTAACATTGCTTTTAGTGAGCTAGAAGTAGTGATTACAATAGTAGGTAATAGATAGTAACATAGGTTTTAAGATTTTGTGCATAGAAACACAAAAGGTTAGAAGAAAAAAACTTAAATATCTGATACCGATATTTCTACAATAGAAATATCAAATTTTATTTTTCTATGCCTTATTGGTTCCATACATTTCAGGAGCAGAACAATTTTCCATTTCTGTAGAAAGAAACAGCTGAGCTTCAATAAAGATCAAAAATTTATATTAAAAAAATAATGTACAAAGGGATACTGAAAAGTTCTTAGCCTAAGCAACAAGTGATTAAAAAAAAAAGAAACACTGGGATTATTTCTGATGCTCACTAGGTGGCACTGTATAAAAGGAAAAAATGCTAACATTCTCACAGAATGCTGTAATGACAAGATGTCTCATTTCCCCTCACCCCCGGAATCTTCTTAGCACCCAAGCATACCCTGTGTTAAATATAACGCTATGTCCTTTTGAAAAGAACCTCAAGTGACCAGAATAATATATCCACAACAACCTATCACTTAACATATATCTCTATACATTATAAAAAAATGATCACTCTTCAACAAACTAGCAAACTTCACTACAAATTGGTTAGCCTCTGACATACAGCTAAAGAAAATGAAATAAAAAATATCTTATGTTTAGACATTTAAATCTTGGGAAAGAGGTTAAGTTTAGAATTTTCCAGTATCACCTTAAATATCAATTCATTCATCAAAAAGTAGACTGTATATGTCACTGTGTGAGTTAGCATTGTCAAAACTCTACCATTATAGTTTGAGATGATAATTCATTTTTATTATCAAAGTTCTGGATTCTTCCATGCTATAAACTGATAGATATTGTAATCTCTCTAATGTTTATTTTTCGATTAAGAACTAACGAGATCTTTGAAAAATGGCCAAATAACTTTGTAAAAATTCCATAACGAATGTTTGTCATGTTTATGATTCCATTGTAGTTACTTTACTCTTATTTTCTGCAATTTTATACCTGCAATAATTCAGTACTTGCAATAATGCAGTAAAGATCATTAAAAATAAAGCCACACTTTCTCTCTCTCTTTTCTGAAATCTGAAGAGCAAAAACAAGTAGCCACACTGTCATTTATTGTTTTATAATAAAATTTTAATGCAGCCATCCTGACATTAGACTAAAAAAAATACAGTATTGAGGGAAGAATATCAGAAAAAATCTTCAAGAAAAAATTTGTGGATATTAGAATGAAAAATTTTATTAAAAAAAAACTAAAACAAACTTTTCAATAAAATATGTTCATATTAGATTTACTTAATTTCAGAATGATGGGAAAATTTTTAGACGTTTTATGAGAAAATGAAATTGAGACAATAAATAACTTTTCAATTATGGCCATAAAATGACTCGTTTTGAGAAGGGAAATGTACCTGTGTTTTTGCTTTATACTATCATGTATGCCATCACAGAGTTAATTGAATTGAGAAAATATGAGAATATATCATCTTAAAATGATTAAATTGATCATCATAAAAATCTCTTGGTTTGAATTATACATACCTGGAATCCTGCTTGTACTGAGGAAACATTTGTTTCTTCTTTTACTAGTTTCCTTTCATGAAAATAAAACACTACTATAGGTGCTGGTGATATTTACTATACATGCAGATTATATATATATGATGGGAAAGTCCTATATATATGTATATATATATATATATATATATATATATATATATATATATATATATATATATATATATATACATATTAACGGATACAAACTTTTGGAGCGTGCAGTCGCAACGCTAAGGTTGAATTTTTTGAAAGATTTTTTTTTTTTGAACTGTACCACATATTTGATTTAAAGAACTGATCCAATATGCAAATTTGGGGGATAACAACTGAGACATTACTCTATTTATTGAACTATTTAGTTCATGCCAAATTGACTGATAAACACCTACAACAAAAAAAAAATCAAATTGCCATATTAGTAAAAAATGCACTCTCTTAAATAAATATATATATATATATATATATATATATATATATATATATATATATATATATATGACTCTCCCATCATTTACTTATATATGAGGGTACAGTAACTTAATTCTTAGAACTGAACAACCAGTCTACTCACACATATGTTTTGATTATAGTGGTGAAGGCTTGTGCAGAACCAACCACACATTTTGGAAGAACCAAATATAGAGGACTGGTGCATATAGAGTGCCACAAGGTCTACAATCATCCCTCCTCAGGTTTTGAATGAAAGAGTTGTCCTTCTCTTAGGCTGGTTGTCATCTCAGGGTTATAGGACATAGTCTGTCCTGATGTTTACCCATAGAGAGATGGATTCATATCTTTCCTGAGAGTATTTGCACCAGAGTGAATATAACAAACTCAACTGGAATTTGAACATTACATTCCAATTCTTCAACCCATGTTACTATTCATTACTTGACCATGACTTCATACATACATACATGTGTATATATATATATATATATATATATATATATATATATATATATAGTGTAACAGCAAAATTGTCCAAATCTTGTTACAGCATAACTGTCCATTCCACAAAATGTTTAATATCTTAAAAACCACTAAACTAATTGAATTTGTTTTTTCCAGAAATTCAGATAAGATATTTAGTCATCTTGACCCTATTTCTTGTATGAATCACTGAAAAACACTTTGAGTTATTTAGTTAAAAAGAGAACAGATTAAAATCATTTTGTGTCAGCCCAACAGTCTTCCCAAATGAGCAATGGTGAGAGGAAAAAATCATTCAGGCCTTCAGTAGCGGTACCAACATTTGTACTATGTCTTCCATCTTCAAAGTCCATTCAAAAACCATAAATATATATATATATATATATATATAGAGAGAGAGAGAGAGATTATAGTTGTTACAATGAGAGAAAAGTGTATATTTTAAAGACAGAAGCAGCTGCAAATGTTTTTAGTTATAATGTAGATTTTTCTTTTATATATTATACTTTATAAAAAAATCTGCATTATAACCAAAAACGTTTGCTGCCTCTTCACTCTTTAACATATATATATATAAACCAAACACTGAGAAAAAACAATATAAGAAAACAAGAAAAAGAAACAAAATAATGAAAAAAGACCCCCAAAATATACATGTAACAAAACAGTAACCAACACTGCTCTATGCCTAGGTTAACAAAATAGAGCAATTATACTTCCTAGCTTGGGTTCCTACTTATGTTTCACTCTACTGTACTAACATAGACATAAGAATCAACACTGCATGCAGACTGATAGCTTTGCGTTTGAATTTGATCTTTAGATTATTCAATAAAACTGCCTTCAGCCTCATGGTTGACCTTAATACACCCTTACAATCAAGTGCATGCCTGGATCAGGTTGTTTTGTATTCATATTCACCATTATGTCTACAGTAGCAGCTTTCAGCAAGTCTTTGGTAATGTGCATCCATTGGTTGGTCTTCAAATCAGAAGAGCTTGGTGGACACAAGAGTGATTTGATCATGGAAATTCTTGGCAGCTACTCCTAAGTCACATATATGGGATGGAGTAGAATCCTGCTGGCACACATACAACCATCTATTTTTATCTCAGGTATGATCAGTGTCCAGCACATCAATATAAGCAGTGTCATTGACTCTGAATCTCCATAGGGAGGCAAGATATAACCCTCTTTGCATACAACATTCAAAACCATTACAGATTACACAAAATTGGTATGCATCACAGTGGGCACTATGCAAAGTTACCTTTCATTTCTCTGGTTTATCTGGTCACTATCAAAAAGCCCAGACTGCAACCCTCTTGTTTATTATGTGTGTAGAGCAGTTGAACAAGAGACCAACAAAACTCCTATTAACACTAAAGATGAAATGAAGGTAAAGATTATGGTAGCATTCATTAACTTAAACAAGGAGACTGCCCAAGAGAGTTGCAGGAGATTTTGAAGTCTTCTGGGCACTGTGGTTGAAGCCAATCATGATTTTATTGAATAAATTAACACTTTCTTTAGCATTTCGGGATATTTTTGTATAATTTTCATAAATATATCTGTTAAAATGAGATGTCAGTGTTATTTTCATTTTTGTGTGATTAAGACGACAATTTATCCATTGAAAGGATTTTTTCTCCAGTATTATTTTTTTTATTACTATAAACATTGTTTTTAGTGGGGACATGTGTTTCAGTTAATAACAATCAGAATAAATTGAAAAATCCTATAGGTTTGATTCCTTTCAGAGGCACAATTTTTCTTTTGTAGGACATCAATTTAGGCTTGTTGTTATTAGTTTCATTATTTAATAAAATAAAAAAAACAGAGATAGCAACTCAAACACATGTACCCACAAGAGCAACATTTGTAGTAATAAAAATATATATATATATATATATATATATATATATATATATATATATATATATATATATATATATATTTGATAGATGTGAGTTTGTGACCCTGGGTTTCACGCTTTAGCGATCATATTGAGCACTTTCTAATAAATCCTGCGCATATAATATATAAATAATTATACATATATATATATTTATTTATATTTATATACACACACTTTTCACACACACACACACACATATATATATATATATATATTTTAGGACCTCTTACAACAGTTACATTTAAGATTACATTATTATAAAGGCTAGGTACAAATATTGTCAGTCATGTATCGAAAGATACATGATTGCCTAAGCATGTATCATGCATGGCACATAACTGACTGACAAGTATTGGTAGTCTACAGCACCCTTGTAGACATTAGCCTACCTCAACTTTGTATGTCAGAGCCAAGAGATATGGTTTTTACTTTTTTTTTTTAAATATGGTGCTCTTTAAATTATCCAATATGGCATATCATTTTAAGAACTTGTAAAAGCAAGTTTGTTTTTTTTTACACATTTTAAGTTTAAATGTTGTAATGTGAAATCAGATAAAGTAGTAATATTTTAAAAGAAAAGTTTTATCAAAATGTGTTTGTAAGATAGATTTTTCTGTCTTTTAAAATATTTATTATTTTTGTTCATTTTCTTTTGTATTTCAGGTAAGTATTCCAGCAGCTTATTCATTGGTTACATTCAACTCTAATTATGATGTGATAATTTTGCTTTCTGTTGGTTAGTGATGCTCCTGTTAAAAGTAAGTATGTTTTAATTTATTTCTCTTAATATTAATATTTGTGTTTATAAAAAATAATGCAATAACAGTGTGAAGCTCGTTTTTGAAAGATAATCATTTAGATTCTCAATAAATTTAGAATTCTGAATTTGTTGTGTTTTCATGAAATTTCTGATTTTCTTCAGATGGTAGAAAACTTACTTAAGCACATAATCATGAAATACAAACATTTCTAAAACTTATATCCAAAATATCTTTTATCCCTCTCAATGTCATTCCAGTTTTTTGAAAAAAATTCTTATTCTGAGCAATTTTGAATTTAATGAAATTATAAAAATTCATTTTGTCCATTTTTTTTCCTTGTTTCTAGAAGAATTATTTTAAATTTTATTATTTGGCTTTGATTTTCAAGAACACAAGCTTCTCCAAATTTAATGTAGTTACAATTCTGATACATTGGACAAGATCTGTAATTAATTTGTAGGAGGACTGAAATGTTCCCAGCCTAACCCACTCCCAAAAATTTAGCCAAATGAACAAACATCAGAGTATTATTATTATTATTTTTAATAGCTTCTTGGTTGAGCTGAAAAATTATGTGACACTCACATATAAATAAATAAATAAATTCAAGCCAATAAAAAAGTAATTTGAAAAGGAAAAAGAATTATTGTCCTCATCTTTGTTATTATCTCATAATGTTTCAACATTTCACCCTTTGTCAATTCAGATAACCTTCAGAAAACTTTTAACTAAAACATTTTGTTTAATATACCTGATAGATTAAATAAAGGGTTTAGTTTGAAATTCCCTCAAGGATATCTAGATTGGCAAAGACCTAAAGAAAGACTTGAGGATACAATGGCTGAAAATGTTGTGATAATAACAACAAAGATGAGGACAATAGTCTGAATGTAAATAATGATAACTCTTCATCTCAGAAATTCAGACAAATGAAGACAAAAACTTGAGCCTTTTATACTCTTAAAATAAATAAAATCAAATGGTATAAAGTGTTAGCAGAACAAAGAAGATTGTTACTGAAATTGCACCTGGAGCTTTATTTATTGCAATAATCTAAATGAACTTGGTGAAGTTTTAATAAGATAAAATTAATTACTAACTGGACCTTCTTTTTAGAGTTAAATCAACTTTAAAATGTGTTCATTAAATTTCATCAAACATTTATAAAGGAAAATGATTATGATCTAAAATGAAAAAGGAAATTTATTTTAAAATATTCCAGTCTGGCAATAATCACCCTTACTGGATATTGCAAGAAAAATTACTCTTCAAATAATTTTAGAAAATATATTTTCTCAAATTTCTCCCATAAATGTACCTGATAAACATTGGCATAGACAGATGGGAAAGGAAGAAGAACATCCTTGTCAGAAAAATTAAATTGGAATTTCATGATTTATTTAAATGAATCTACTTTTTCTTTCATATTTCTAGAATTTTCTAATTTTGTTAAAATGTTTATTTGTCTTGTCATAGAGATGTTTATATATTTATCTTTGTGAGTGTTATTTTTGTTCATTTTTGTATGGTATAAAACAATAATCTCAGTAAAAAAAAAAGGCATTTTAATATAAATATTAACTAAACAAATCATTTGAAATGAAGAATATTTAAAAAAGAATTAGTTGTTTGCAATAAATAAAATGTACAATCTGATAATAATAGCAAGAACTGGATAGATTTTGTATTTTGTTTTTATTTAAAAAGCAGACTGCCATCATGGAATGAATTGTTTAATAAGACTGTCATAAATTGTTCTTTTTTTATTTTGTGCATATTTAAAAATATTTATTCATACAAAGTAAGAATAATTATAGTTTATGCTTCATTGAAGTCTTATATATTTCTCTTCTGTCGAAAAATAGAATTAAGATATTTTTTTCTTCTTTTCGTTTCTCTCTCTCCTGTTTAACCCTCACTTATTTCTGCCAACCAAATTCATTCACTTTTAAAAGAAAAAAAAATAATTTTGTTTCTTATATTTTGATATTTAGACTAGAGAGTGTTTTTCTGCAGAAGGTAGAACTTTACAGATCACAAGGTGGGAGGAGGCATAGCCTTTAGTGTCAACTGTGACTGCTAAGTGATTTGTTGTTTGTGGGGCAGCCCTCTTTTGTGTGGTGATTTTTGCCAAACAGAAAGCACCTATAGAAATCAGGTGGAGTGATTTATGTTCCAGTTTATAAGAAGTACACTTCTTTGTAATAACTTTAAAAATAAATTTTCTTTTGTTTTTTTTTTATTCTTTGTTTTTCTTCATCATGTGCAAAGAAAGAAGAGGAAAACAATAAACCTCAAATGTTTGCGAAACCAAAGTAATTTTTATATTAAGAGAACCAATAAATTATTTGTTCCAGCTGAAAATTTTAAGGATAAAAAAGTAATAAAAGTGTAACAAACCCTCAAATTTAAAGAAGACAAAAATTATAGATAAAATATTGGAAGCAAAATAGCTTGCAATGAAACAAGATAATACAACTGAGCAAAAATTATCAAAAAACAATGTTTTACTAAACTTAAAAAAAGGTAGAAAGTACAGAAAATTTTTGTTAAAACAAAAGAGAAATCTATAGCCAGTGTCCAAATATTTATTGAATATATTAAAAACAAGACAAAATGACATTCTCAAAGAAATATATTTTTAAGAAAAAAAATTCCTTTTCTAAATCAAGAAAATTCCTAAGGACTTTAATGGCAAGGATTCTTAAATATTTTGCAAATAAGACTTTTTACTTTACAGCAAAAATATATTTTAAAAAAATCTTGATATAAAAAAAAAAACCCAAAAAACAAAGTAACCAAAAAAAAAATAATAAAACCATGAAAACTATGATCCAACAATTAAAGTAGTTTTTAAAATTAAATTAAAAGAAAAATTTAAGTAGGAACTCTCAAAAAAAAAACTTTTTAAAAAGTAAAAAACTAAAATTAGTAAAGAAAAAAATATAAATTAAGTTTGAATCAAAACTGTATGGCGAATTGAAAAATTTATAAAGCCTGTGACAATCTCTTGGCAACACTCTTCTCCTTAAATTCCCATAATAAGGAAAAATAAAAACAAGGAAAACAAAATCTGCACAAGATGTTATGTTCCCCTTCTGACCACAAAGTAAAAGCCTGATAAATCCTTTGCTTATTGTGTTTCCTGAAGCGATTGCAAAAGTTTCCCAGTGCATGAAAAATTGTCCGTTTTCATTTGCTGCGGCCTGCTATGAGTCTCTGAGGAACTGAATGAGTTATTGTCACAGTCAGGCCAGGATGACCTCCTTGTAATAAATGGCCTAACAACACACATTATGGGTTATGAAAACAATGCTCTTTGAATGCAATCGCTTGGCAAACGGTTGGGGAAACGGTCATAAATGATTAATTTGGGATTATTTGGTGGGAAGATTGTCTGTATCTTTATTTTATTTATTTTTTCCTCTCCATCTGAAAGGTAATATGATTGGTTATAACCATATTCTGTTTGCAACTCATTCTTCAGGCCAATCTCTTAAGAAAGTGCAAAGAAAGAATGAAAAAAATATTTTAAGATATTTTTAATATTATGCAAGAAGGATGTGGTGATTTAACATTTTGAAATTTAAAAGCATGAAGAATAAAAATTTGGCCTTATGGAAGAAGATAAAAATTGGATGAGAAATACTGAATATAAAATATAAACAATGGAAAAATATATTAAAGAAAGGTGAGGTATTTAAGAAAAAATAGCAGACAGGTTTTCAAGAAAAATTTAATATGGACAGGGATTGCTAATAAATTTTTGTTACAAAGAAAGAAAATGATAGGAAAATATTTTGAGCAGGATAAAGGATTTTCAATTAATTTTTTACAAAATTTTGTTTTAAAAAAGAAAGAACTGGAATAAATTTTTGACATAAAAACTTTTGGAGAAAGATTGCAAATCAAGTGAAAAATAATGTTGGTGAAATTTTTGACATGAATTTAAAAAAAAATTAGATTTGTAAGGAATGGGAACTCTCAAAATGTTGGCACAGTGTAAAAAAAAATATTCAGTGAAAGATTTTTAAATGAAGGTGGAAATATTAAAAAAAAAAAGTTTAACAAAAGTGATTGAAGAATGATTCCAAGAATGCAAAAAGCAAACAAAAAAAATTAAGATGTGAATTTTTTTCCCCTTTTAGATGAGGGATTTCATTGGTAACAGTCATTGTCTTTTGCTGACAAACAAGGTAATAGAAATTCTTTGCCAAGAACATAAATTCTTAAAACAACTCCCCATTTAATATGGAGGTCCAAATGATGTTGATGAACTGAAAAAATTATTATTCAATCCCGAGTGCCAGATAAGCAATGCTCATTAACAATGACCAAAGTAATTGGCAGGAGATACTGAATTCCAAAGTTTAATACTTATAACTCAGGTAAAGTTGACATCTTTGATTGTAGGTATTTGCTAGTAGCAGGTGTAAACTGTTCAAGAATTGTAAATGTCCTTTCATGTCTCCACCATTTCCTATCATTTGTAACTCTTAGCAATATTTGTTTGTTGCTATCCTTCCCTTTTCTTCCTCTGCCATTCATTTACACATGCTTATTAAGAAGGTTACTCACTGTTTCCTCTGTCCCTTTTGCCTTGAGTATATTTTGTGAGTGTCATATTCTCCAAGCCTTCTTTATTATGTAGCCCAGAAATTTCAACTCTCTCATTCTGATTCGAAGTACAAGTGTCTTTTTGTTTTTACTATTTCAATTAAAACTTCCTTGTTGTTTATGGACTTACGGTCACATGACATTGAAACACCAGATCCTGTACAATCACTGAAGTTAAGCAATACCAAGCCTGGTCAGTATCTAGATGGATGTCTGCTTGGGAATATCAGTTTTTGTAAATTTGGATGTGCAAGTGATGTAATGAATAATGGCTCGGAATTCTAAATCAGAGAGCTGAGTTTCAATTCCTGTTGAGTTTATTATATTTTCTTATGCGCAAATACCCTTGGGAAAGGTATGAATCCACCTCTTCTCCCCCAGTTATGGGTTAATTAGTAAGATTTGTATTACTAAAAACAATATTATCTCCCAAAATAAAATAAAATTGCATATAAACTATTTAGATTTAGGTATTAAATAACCTATAGAAGTTGACATGCTAGTAAACAAAACAATCAAATTATTGATCACCTGCTATTCTCAGTATCCTTCTGTAAAACCACATATTTGTTACCTCATCTCCTGTTCATCTGTGAGGAAACTGTCAAGCATTCACTGAAGAATTACATATTTCAGCAGTCTTCTTCATTTCTATTGAAATTTGAACAGACTACAAATTTATATGAGCCCAAGCAATTTCCTTTGACATATCTGAGTTTATACTGCTTTTTGTTGATAACAGATTGTTAGGGAGTTCCACTAGCCTCATATCTAACTGGTTTTGAATTCAGAGTTTTCCTTTGCCTAGGCTAGTTGCCAACCAAGCCTGAAGAGCCTAGTGTACTCTACTATTTTACCTATAGCTTGTGGGAGAAGAAATGGATTCATACTCTTTCCAAGGGTATTTGCACTGAAGTGAATATAAAAAAACTCAACTGGAATTTGAACACAGCTCAAAAATTTCTGATAATCAGTTGCTAACCATTGGATCATCTGCATATCCATAAGTTAGGAGTTACAGATTTTCTTTTTATAATTTTTTTTTTTTTTTTTAATCAGCTCACCCTAAGCAAGGTGATAATGCCACTAAGATGCAAGGGTCTACTGGAAGTGAAAGAGAAGGAAAAGAATTTAAAAGGAACCAGAAAACTAATAATAGCATAAATTTCAGAGTTTAGTCAGTGATGTTAGAAGTATAGATCTGAAGTAGATTTTAGAAGAATGGAAAAATTTCATGTAAAGGTGTGTCCCCATTTTCATTGAATATTTAGCAAATTTAAGTTTATTTCATTAGAACAGTGCCAATGTTGAAAATAAAATTCTGTTATTTTTTAACACTGTTTTGACATGAGTTTTCCTATAATAGATTTCCAAAGAACAAATTTTCAGGATTAAAAAAAAACAAAATTAAAATATATGTTTAAAAAAATAAATTATGCAACTTTTAAATGGTAAAGTGACTTTATAGGCCAGCCTATATAAATAAAATATCAGAAACGTTTTCTTTTTATTTCTGAGCACCAATAGAAGCAAAAGCAGAAACAAATTCAGATTGATAACACATAGTCCCTAAATTCTGCAGAACTGATTTTTATTTATTTTATTTTGCTGTTTATGACTGGTTTACTTGTTCTTGGACAACTTTCTCAAAGTTACCTTCCTCTCCCCTCCCCATGGAAATTGCTAAACCTGATCTGGTAGTGCCACCTTTGTATAAGATGTCAACAACCACTTCTCCCACGACTGCCACTGTAGAGTTGACAAGCTGACTGCTGCAGATGTCATAGTGGACAACCATTCCCCCATCCCTGATCTCCATCTTAGCATGCCCAGCCTTCAGCACAGAACTCACGCCTACCTTCAGCCAACCCAGTGTCTGAGACTTCAGACTAGACACAGATGTTCCATACTACAATACAGTTTATCTCAAGGCTATTATTCACAGGTTTGAGTAGATACATGTCAGTTCTTGTAAACACTAAACTGAAATTAGGCACTAATGCAGGACATGTCTTGCAGGAATTTCTGTATCTCCAGCAAGCAAATGAAGGGGTTTCTAAAAGAACCTGTATGTCGTTTTTGTCTGTCCCTTAGGATCTCCCTGGTTCAGTTACTCTGAAAGCGGTATTTATTTTGGTCAAATATTCAGGCATTTTTTTTTCTTCTTTCTCTCTTTTTACAATGACAGCATTGACACGGAAGATGTTAAAAAGTTTTGGGAAATGTCAGGGACAGAAAATGGATAGACTAAAAGAGCAGGAGATTGGATAGACTGCACGTTCGTTTACATATGAAGTGAATGAGGTAAAAAAAAAAAAGGTAAAAAACTCTAGAGAGTCAGGGAAAAAGACATACTGATAAAGTTATTCAGGAGATAGGTCTACAGATAAGGAAATAATAGAAAAGAAGTACGTGAATAGACAAAGAACTAAGGAGACAGACAAAATGGATATGAATTTTAAGGAATAAAGAAAGGAAGAGAAATATAATTACAAAGAACTTAGGAAACAAAGAGATATGAGTTTTAAGAAATAAGGAAACAAAGAGATATGAGTTTTAAGAAATAAGGAAACAATGATATATAAACAAAAACTTAGAAGATGAACAAAATGGATATGAGTTTTAAGAAATAAGGAAACAAAGAATGATATATAAACAAAAACTTAGAAGATGAACAAAATGGATATGAGTTTTAAGAAATAAGGAAACAAAGAATGATATATAAACAAAAACTTAGAAGATGAACAAAATGGATATGAGTTTTAAGAAATAAGGAAACAAAGAATGATATATAAACAAAAACTTAGAAGATGAACAAAATGGATATGAGTTTTAAGAAATAAGGAAACAAAGAATGATATATAAACAAAAACTTAGAAGATGAACAAAATGGATATGAGTTTTAAGAAATAAAGCAAAAGAAATATACAGACAAAGAACTTAGGAGACAAACAAAATTAATGAGTTTTAAGAAATACCAGAGCAGTAGAGAAAACACAAGTGAGATACATTAGTAATAAAGGTTGTTGAAAGAGAAAATGACAAATGTAGAGACAAATTGGAAAAGATATGAAGCGATAAAAGACAGATTTTTATGGTGAGAAATGAAGGAATAAAATGAAAAAAAATTGTGATATATTGATAAGAAAGGAAAGAAGGAAACAAAGTTAATGAAGGAGAACTGGAAAAAAGTGATGGTTAGATAAAAGAAAGAATAGAAATTACAGAGAAAAATTAGTTATGTTGAGAAAAAGATAAAAAAATATATTTAAAAATACATAATTTTTCTCTTCCCTTTCAAGAAAATAACAATAGTAATGAACATGACACACAGTGAAAATTAATGAAGCATAGAAAGAAAGATACAAACAATATGTATAGATAAAAAAAAGGATATTAAGGGATAATTTTGGATGAGTATGTGTAAAAATATATTAGGTACTGAAAAGTTCTCAGCCTTATCTAGGGCTGAAAGTAGACCATAAGAGCTTAGAATTTGGAGGTCCCTTCATTATGTATGTTTGTCCCCCCACCTGTCAAAAAAAAAAAAAAGAAAAAAAAGCTATTTTCAGATTATACTTTTTAGGTATACAATACTTGAGCAATTTTGTACTTATTGTGTCTGTGTTCAATAAAGTGTAAAATTGAGCAAAAACTGTGCAAAATAGACAAAATTATGCAAAACTAAAAAATTTACATCAAAAATCTATATGAATATAAAGAAGATGCATAAAAATCTCAATATAGCCCTTTTAAAGAGTCCCTTTGAATTTAAAAGAACCATTGCAACTGGAAGGATTCAAATATTCTAAATTATTTCAAATTAATTCAAAGGAGCTCTATAAAATCTGAAAATAAACAAATCTCCTTTTGTTCTTATATCTTTATATTTTTAATTTTTTATCAGGAACCCATGACTAAAGGACCTTTAGAGTTTTCTCTAGTTGTGGGTCATCTGGGCTGCAGACCATACTAGCCCATGTGTCAACCTGGCATTGGCCTTATCTTTTTCCCAAAATCTCACCAAATGACTAATTATCTTTATTTTTTTTTTGCTTTTGTTTCAGGAATGCTTGAACAAGAATATGCACACACACATACACATGGTAGCTGAAAGTTATTTCACTAATATTTTATTAATAGAGTTATTTGTTATATTTTAACTAATGTGTACATCAAAAATGAGTGAAATGGTTTTTGAAATTTAATTTTTCTAAGTTCTATTTTCCTGATGGTAACCAATTTTTTAAAAGAAAAAAATCTGTTTTAAACTTATCAAAATTGCAGAAGCTACCATAATTTTTTATCATCTGGAAAATAAATACAAATTAAGAAAATTGAACACAGAAATAGAAATAAAAACTTTATGATACATATGCAACTTGAAATACAAAATATAATCAAATCATAATAAAGAAACATTTATACCTATACATTTTTATATCATATCATATATATATATATATATATATATATATATATTATATTTTTCCTTTCTCTATTTCCTGTGTGAATACACTTCCTTGTATTTGTGTGCTCATATATTTATCTGCCTTTACTTATACATACATGTTTGTGTATTAATATGTGAATGTGTTTGTCCTGTTATTTGAAAATTCCCTTCCCTCCCTACTTCCTTATTTGAATTCTGACTTTCATGTACCAAATATGTGTAGTGATCGGAGATATTTTTTCATCAGAATCTAACTTCACTAAAAAATTGGCACTTTGCAAACAATAATAATTTATGAATATTTTTTCTCCTAGTTTCATTTCAGAATAATCTTAAAAAAAAACTTAAACTTGATGCTTGGTTAACTTTAGAATTTGAAATTTTTAATTCAATTGTTAAATTTAATTTTTATATTGATTTAATCTAATTTTAACTTTAATGCACCAATAGTTTGTACTTATACGAGAGTATATTATGATGTTATTTTAATTACCATATACTTGTATTCTGGTTGGTCATCATAGGTTATGTAACAAAGTTTCCCCTACTGAGGAATTTGATTGTTTTTTGAATTCATAAAATCATTTGTTTTCCATTCAACATTATCACATGATAAAATGCCGAATACAATCAACTAAAAATGTAGGTACATCAAATGTCAGAATTTAAGTTTAAAACTAACCAGGATTTGTTGTATTTCTCCAACCACCTTATATATATATATATATATATATATATATATATATATATATATATATATATATAATTTTAAAAAGTTTTAATTTTGTTCCATTTCACTATTGATTTATATATATATTAACAATGCTTTTTTATTAATTAAAAAAAGTTTTATTTTCTTTGTCAAAATAAAGTCAGAATCCAAATATAATCTCTATCTATAAAAGGCAGGATATGTGTGTGTAATGAATGCACAGCCGCAATTTTCAATGGATTTGCACCAAAATTTACATGCGCATGCTCCAAGTTAGCGGGAAGGCCAAGACTAACTTTGCATTTTCCAACTCCCATCAATAGTGGAAATAATTAATTTTTTCATGCTTTTACAACAGTTTTCATGTAGTTTGCAGCCATTTTGTACTGGCCAGAGTGAGAGCCTATAGCTGGCATCCACGAATAGGCAGGAAGATTCTATTGGTCAGCGTGAGAGCCAACAGCTGACTGACACAAATGTTAACTAGCATGCTAGCATGCAAAAAAAATCGATAGCTGCATTCGTCACAAGTGGGAAAAATTTAAATCTGCATGGCACCTTACTCCAATTGGCTCATTCGCTTGCTTAAACTCAACGTTGATTCTGATTCCACAGAACTGGGTTGGGTGTGAAAAAGTATTTGTTGTTAACATTCATTTTTCATTCGGTTTTTCCAGTTACAAGTCCTTTTTTAAAGCTGATTGTTTTGTGTTCATTTTGTTTAGTTCTTTTTTCGTAACAGATTTAATGTTTAGTATAGAGCTTAGAAAAAATTTGCAGTGTGAGATAGGCAAGAAGTAAAGCATGTAGCAACATCAGCACGGCGAAGGGCACTCCTTTAAAGGCAAAAATATTTTAAGTCAAGTGATAGTGATTGATGTATGAGTCATACGATTTTTTAATCAAGCACGGGCAATGCCAGGCCATGCTGCTAGTTTGCTATTAGAGACATCCTTTTACATGTCTTTATAAAACTAAACAACAACAACAAAAAAACAGTCTGTGAATGACCCAGAAATATTCAGATGTCAAAAAATGATAAACCTATTCATTTTTTAAAAATATTTTAAATGAAGAATAGTGTGTATTTTTCAGTTACTTAATCAATTTAAAATTGTTTTTTCTCTGGTTTCTGGTTATTTTATTTCACATTTTCTAACACTGTCTTTACATATATTTCCACCATAAAGTTGCAGAAATAAATATTCCAGTTATCAGAGAATTTTAAATCAAATGTGGTATTTGTTTTGCAAGATTTAATATCTCCTGACCTGTGAGTAGCAAATATCTTAAGCCAACAATGGTTAGATGAAAGATTCCTGAATTACATTAAATCTTTAGAATCAGTGACAGGACATTCAAAGATACCAAGGAAATAGGATAATTTTACATATTTACATGGTTTGTTTTGTTTTGTTTTTTTAAATGATAAAAATATTTTGGTGATTTGTTATCCATAAACTGCAGAAAGAAGTAGAGCAACAAAAGAACAGTCTTTTTTGCTAAATATCTTTTATATGATGTTTTTCATAATATATATAATTTTTGGATGTGTAGGTTGCATAATGTAGAATTTGAGAACAAAGATCAAATTCTTGCCTCTTCTGCTGTATTCACTTTTGCATTGATGCACTTAGGAAAGGCATGAATCTAACTTCTCACCAACTATGAATTAAATACCAGGGTAGATTGAGCTCTTTTTCCCTTTGGGTGACAGCCAATATGCATAAGAGGACTACTCTGAACTCAAAACAATGGAGAATCCAATGGGAAACTTCTCTACTTTCCCTAGAAATCATGGCAATTCTCAGATAATAAGGAAAAAGAATCTACAAAGAGTCATGATCATTTACATCCTGAACTGACATGACCTTTTAGAAAAAAATATTGTCGAATATTTTTATTATTGAAAAAGAAAAAGAGAAATGAATTTAAACATCAGACTTTTATTTTTGCAAAATCTGAAAATTTTAGATGGTAATTGTTAAAATTTAAAAACAAAATGTTCAGCAATATTTTGAGATTCATATGAAAACAACATCAGTCATAGTTAAGCATAGCTCTTGTTATTAAAATGCAAATAAACTTGGGATTCCATTATGTAGGTGTGTCTAAAGTATTATTTACATTATTTACAGGTGGACTGTTGCCTTATCTTTGTTGCTATTATTGCAATGTTTCATTCTTTTGCTGTCCAGTCTTATTCTACATCTTTTGTCCTTCTTGGCTCCCTCAATTCCAGCCTTCTCAAAGATCTGAACACTAATCAAAAGAGGTTGGTTTTATATAACTCACTTTAGTTACATTATCTTGAGGAAGCAAATTCTTAAAGCCTTTTTCTTTGATTCAAGTTCTCAACTTACTTATATTTTCAGCAGCTTCCTTTATCGTTTGATGATCTCTGAAAATCTTTCCTGATATTTCCAATGTGGATATTCCTTCACTCAATAACATTGTTATTTTCTGTTTTTCAGCCATTGTTAGATCCTTCCCTTTACCTATATTTCAACATATATTAAGAACAAAATGAAAAAATAGTTTTTATTAGATTTCAGAGGTCTTAAGCTAATATTGGTTTAATCTGCATACAGTTCATTTTCGTAAATTCCAAATATCTCAAATACTAAGCATTAAAAATGACAGAAAATGTAGTTAAATATTTTACTCAGAGTGGAGATTAAATCTGACAAATATTGGTTCAGAATTTTTTGAGTTATTGAGGTTTATTTGATTTATATAAAAACTTCAGAGAGGCTGTAAGTCTGATTTTATTTGAATTATTGCCTTAATATCACAGCATATTTTTTAAAAGATCCATTCAATCACATTTTCTTTTAATTTTCTGCAGATATCAAAAACAATCATTTTTACATTGTAACTAAAATTGTAAATTATTTACATTATTCGGACTATAGTCCTCATCTTTGTCACCATATTTATTACACCGTTTCAGCCATTGTATGCTCTGGCCTTCTTCAGGTGGTTGGAATGTTGAACTGAACCCTTTATTTTGCTCACTGGGGTAGACTATTGTAGATAACTGATAATTGACCAAAGATGAGAACAATAGTCCAAGTAATGTAAATAGTGTACATAATACCTCATCTCAGAAATATTGACAGATACCAAAATTGTAAATTTATTTGAAAAAGAATATTGTAAATATTAATGTAAACTGGTAATAAACAGATATTTTTTTTTTTTTTTAATTTCAATATTGAAATTCCAAAAGTATTCTATAGCTGCCACTGAAATTAGCTATTTTAGCATCACAGGCATTATATCATTTCCACTTCAGGCATTTTGCACTTTTTGAAGATATTATCAAGTTTTTTGCCCACAAAGAAATTAAACAGTTTTAGGAGAATAAACTCTTAAAATTGTTTAATTCCTTTGTTTACTTCTTTGAACAAAGTTCATGAAAAGTCTTGTTTATCCAATATTTAGCTTGTGAGTAAAGCTACATAAACATACTACATGGAAGAAGTGATTGGAGCTGTTTTAATAGAAGATTAAAACAGCTCCAATCACTTCTTCCATGTAGTATCTTCCTCATGATGTTTCTTTTTTCTTTCTCTCTCTTAAATTTCTAACAGATTCAGTCTTACAAAGTAAAAGATCTTTTTTTCCCCACATTTGTAAGTACTGCATCATCTATCAGCAACAGATACCAAATTACCATCTCCACACATGTCCAGAATCAACCCAACTTGTTCAGTAAATATTGAAGGGTAAAAGTTTGTTTTGAGCCTGTAATTGATGCCAGAACTTCTTTACATTCTGATTACTCTCTCTTACATGGAAAGGATTCAGGCTGGCTAACTCATATTATGTTTGATCTTTAAACTAGGCATACAGACAGTGTTTGAGTATTCTCAAGTGAAACAACTTTTAAGCCTTTTCAGGTTTTAGCTGTAGTGAAAGAGCATTCTGTGATAATTACAAAGTGACATTCACACATCGAACTATATAAAGTTCTTCTTGAATGTTGTTCTGAAAATTTTGCAGTATAATGCTTAATCTATGTTATTAATATTTCCTGAATTAATTGCATTGATGAGGAAAGAGATTATATTGAAAAATAAATATTTGTTGTACAATTTTTTTTTTATTGTTAGACTGCAGACTTACTGATATACTTATTTTCAGATATACAAAAACATACGCAAAATAAAGACAATTAAATCAAGCAAACTTTCTTTTATTCTTCCCACTTCTTTAAACTTTGCACTTATTTAAATGCAGGAACAGGTTTGTGTCATAGGTGTACCAAATATATAGGAATTAATTTCTTGATATTTAATAAGCTGACTTAGTACAGCACAAAATTTCTGTAATGAAAAGTATACATAATAATAAAATCATGTGTATAGATTTTGTTAATATTTTTCAACTCTCAAACAAGTTTATTGTATACAGATCTTATATGAAGCAAATTCAACCATCCCTAGAATGACACCATCTCAATCCACCTTTGATGCAAACAATTTTTTTTAATATTAGCAAGTTCATGATGTCTTTAAATCCAATTTGTTTAAAATCACTAAGCATTTTAGAGATGGACAAAATGTTTGAACAGTAGTATGCCTTTCTTTATTAACTTAGTATCAAGTAATTTATGTAGATTATATCAAAATTATTGCTTCAGTTTATGGTTAAGGTTTATTGTAAAATATACAGATCTGCTGCTAATATAATCCAGTTTACTTTTATTTTGATATGTCCTGGAAAGGGATATATTTGTTCGAAGTAGTAAAGTGGTTTTGGACTACTGTAACTGAGTAGGACAATCTAGCAGTTAACCGTAATGATTGGTCTTCGTCGTAGTGATAGGCAACAGGCATAGGCAATAGGTGAAAACAATGGGCGTAGCCAATAGTTGAAGTCAATAGGCATCATCCATGTACCTCCACATCAGTCTGTATTTATGGCTGACACCAGCCAATCATATTACTGTGAGGGGGACTCCAGGTGTATGCATATTCATTACATCATATGTTTTCTTTGTTGTGTGTATATCTTATGCTTTTTATAAAAGAACATGAAACCACAAAAGTATGAAAAGGCTCCAAAAACATGCAAATAATCAGTATTTTTAATATTTTAATATTGATTCTTATTCTTATTTTCAGTAAATAAATAAACATTCTGGGGATGATATATATATATATATATATATATATATATATATATAGTCTGCTGCAGAACCTAGTTCTCTCAAAGTTTGTCAGACATGAAGAAGGAATTGGCCCTACAATTCCACACTAACCTATGGTTCTTTGGAGGAATACATATTTATCCTTTTTGACTGACTCTTCTCCAAAGATTTACATTAAGTTTGAATGTGAATGCCTTTTTGGTTATATTCAACTATTGTGTCTCAATTACACAGATCCTCTAATGATAATAAATTCTTATTGTATAATGGGTGATCCATTTTATAACTGGAGATGGTGTTGTTTAAGTGTATGAGAAGGGAGATTATCTTTCTATATTTATGAGATGAGGTATTGTAACTATTTATACTATTTACATTGTTCAAACTGTTGTTCCCATCTTTACTGTCACATTCACAAGACAGTTCCATTTGAAGAAAACCCAGTTTTTTTTTTTTTTTTACACAAATGCCATTGAACCAATCTTCAGAAACGTCAACATACAGATTGACTGTTCTGGATTCTATTCAAAATTCAAACAAATATCACCCGAAGAAGGTCAGAGGGTACACCAGCTGAAACATTATGAATGTGACAATAAAGATGAGGACAACAGTCCAAACAATGTTTATAGTATAAAAAGGAAGATTATATTAAGATAAAAAGCTTTTTTCTCCTCATTAGGCTAGAGAATCATTGACTTAATCAAATATATACACACTTTCATATATAGGCAAATTTTAACATTTGTATCTACAAAAAATGGTGTGTCAAACATGGTTTTTCTATTACCACTGCTGTTAATGTATACTCCCTCAGCAATTTTTATTTTATTGTTTTCAAAAGCTGTTTTTAAAATTTGAATATAGCCCAAATATATAAAACTGAATTTATGCATTCTTTTTTTTCTCAAAAATTGACAAGAAAAGAATTAAACATAATTTATTTTATTAAATTGTTTATTTATAAGAAAATATTTACAATTTTATAACAATATGTGAACTAATTAAAATGTAATATTTCTAATTTGCTGTAAACATAATTTAAACATAAACATCATAATTTATCATATTATGAATAAATAACTATGAAAACAATTTTTTTCATAAATTTATTAAATTGTCTAAACAAGAAAACAAAAAAATTAAATAAACATATAATGACAAGCAACTGTAATTATAAATTGTAAATAAATACATATTCTGGACATTTCTTACATTTGCCTTCACCACATAAATTCACTAAAATAGTTTGCAAGTAAACTGAACTTATACTTTTTTTTTTACTCTGGACTTATACACTTTTTTTTAAATTGGAAATAAAAGTGTTAAATACTATTTATTTATTAGGCTGTTTAATTAAAAGAAATGTTTAATACTTTTGTTAACAATTCTCAAAATAAAAAAGAGAAAATGCATAAAAATCCAGTGTCAAATTTTTGAGTTTTCTGAAAATTCTAAAAGTCACTTTTTTAAAACAATAAAATTTACCAAGGGAAATACAGAGAAATAGTGGTGTCAAGAGAAAAACATTCCTTTTGACACACTGTTTTTTTTTTTTTGGCTATGAATGTTTAACTTATATATAAGAGAATTTTTTTGCTTTCTTTTTTTAGGAAAACTGTAATTTTAAACAAGTTATTTTGTATGACTAGCAACTATATATTCATATAAAATTTTATTTTTGATGCTTTTTTTTCTGAAGTAAAATCTTATTAGTTTCTAAAAAAAAATGGATTCATTTTTCCCACCTCTGTTTAAAGTTTATATAAACTATGAATTTTTTAATAAAGTTTGTCAAGTTGTTATTGCTGCACAAGTTTTTCTTGGCTTTAAAACATGATTTTTTTTTATATATAAAAATGTTTTAAAATTCTTAAAGACAGAATGACAGAAAAAAATATTTTATCTTGTGAAAATAACAAGTTTTGAATTCTTGTTTTTTTTAAAAATGGTTTTTAACTATTTGATACATACCTCTTTATTGGCTAAATTATAAGAGATTTATTGACTTGGAAGTATAAATTCTAAACTCAGTGCTAAAAGAAAGATTTTGGAACCTTCTTTCTTTGCTCTCTCTCTCTCTCTCTCTAAGCTAACAACAAATTCATGCTGTCATAGACGACATAAGAACTTTAGCAGAATTCCAGGCACTTTTTCTTACATAGATCTTTTTTTCTTTATTCTTTTTATTTACTATCCTCAATCTAGCATTTTGTTTACTTTTTTCTTCCCTGTTCCCTCTCCTCCTGTCTCTATGTTCTACTTTCCAGCGTTATCTTCTCCCTCTCTGTTTTATCTTCACTGGTCATCACTTACATATCTTCTTTTCAATGTAGTCTTCTCTAAATATTTTTTTTATTTCCTGGTAATCACTTTTCTTTCTTTTCATTCTCATTTCTCTACCCTGGTTTAATTTCTATATTTTCCTGTCTTTTTGCTCTCTCTCTCTTTTTTTTTTTTTTCTCATTCTTTCCTTCATATTCTCCCTCACTGTCTTTTTTCTTTAATTAATATCTTTTTACAGGCTTACTTCATCTTTTTTTTCTTCTTTTCTATCCCTATCTTTATTTAAAACTTTCATCTTTTTTTTTCTCTCTCTTTCTCCTCTCCTTCTCTCTAACAATCTCTTATTTCCTTGATCTGTCTTTCTTTTCCATTTTTTTCTTTCTGTCTTGATCACTTTCTCTATTTCTCTTTCTCTAATGCATAAGCTCGTTCTAATGACTTCAGGGTGAAAAGATAGGACCTTCAGAGACAATCTATGTTGCCAAAATTCTTTGGTGCTGTGATCAGCAGTATTTGCTTACTGGTCATATTCAACTTTTCTTCTTGATGCTTATTTTTTTTTTCATTGTATTTCTTGATTTTCCTTTCCTTTCCCCAAACAAAGAACTCAACCCCTCTGGTCTCTGTGCCAGCAAATCCTGATAGGGGATCATTCTCATTCTTGCTTTTTGGCTTCTGTCTCTTCGTTTTTGGTCTGTCTGGATGAAGCAATCAAGTTTTCTCTATCAACACCTTATTGATCTCTAAACTCATGCCTTAGAGGAAAGGGTAAGGTCTTATCGGCCTCTCACAGACCACTTGTGTAGATAATAGGTAAGAATGAAGTTGGGGTGGTATGACAGGTAGAGCTGGGTTAACAAAAGAGATAGAGGCAGATGAGCTGGCTGAGGGGAGGAGTACAAACCTTATCTGCAATGTGATGTGATGAGGAAGTAAGCTGGAATAGAAGAAATAGGTATTAACACTTGTCAGTGGATATCAGGGATAGAAGTTTGCAGACTTGGCATGGCATCTTCCAGTTTGTTTTGAAATTTATAAATGGCAAGGGGAAAAAAATCATTATTTATCGATAAATAGAAGAAATTTTTGAGGATTTTTTTCCTTTTAAATTTAAGATTGTTATTTTTTTTGTTTTCTGTTTGTTTTTCAAGATATATATATCAATATAGGTATTCACTATGCTTTGTTTGGCATGAGGCCACAAGTCTAGAGCATCTAATGAGTAGAAATAGTCTGCCTGCTCCTTGCTGAGCAGCCCAATATATGACAGTAAAATTTACAAAAGATTCTTGAAAACTCAGATTCAAAAGGAAAGCAAACAAATTTTTGTTTGAATTTTTGAGATATAGAATCATAATTATTACATACAGAACATTTCAAACTAACATTCTCATGTTTGTTGTTACTATTGTCTCTCATAGTTGGTAACCTTTCAGGAATTTCAAACCAAACGCAGGTTAGGAAAACAGAAATCAGTGAACTAATTTCGTTGCATTCACACCTGCAAAAATGACCTTAGGAAAGGTATGAATCTATCTCTTCTTCCCTCCAGCTATGGGTTAAATGGCAGGGCAGACTGAGCTCTCTAGCCACGGTTGGCAACTGGTTTAGAAGTTCGAATTCAAAACTATAAGTAGCCCTAACAATATGTGTACTATATAACAATGGAAAAGCTTATAGAATTTATAATTAAATGTGGTATGGGGTTGTGAAATAAACTGAGGTTGAAAAAAAAAACCCTTTATTCAAGTTAAATTGTCCTCATTCTACTGCCCATGCTAGAGAAAATCTTATACCAGTTCCTTTTTCTCATTGACTCGTCTTTGTAATATCTGTTCTCTATTTCACAGAACAAGAGCATATAACTTTTTTTGCCAGATCAGACACCTGATCTAGTGAATAAGTGCTGGTATTTATAAGTTCAATCTCTGGTTCAGTAGAAGAGACAAGTGATACCATAAGGACAAATTAACTAGACAGAATTAATTATAATATGAGATACTGTTTCATGTGAACAATCAAAGATAATATTCTCTCCCTGTCAATTGAATAAAGGGTTCAGTTTGAAATTCCTGGAAAGTTAACAATGATGACAAACACCTGTAGAAGGTTGAAGGTTACAACAGTTTGAATGTTGAGATAATAGCTAAGATGAGAATATTAGTCAAAATAATTCAGTGTGTAATAAAGCAGACAAAATATTTAAAATATTTATCAAAATAGAAAAACACTACCTTTAAAGGCTTTAATGTCTTAATATTTTATGCATTTTGATGTAATGGAATAACCTGTCACCCCCATGAGTGACTACACTATAGGTCTAGTCTCTGTAGTCAATGGACTACAGAGACTAGCTGGGATCTGGTTCCAGCTAGACGGTCAAACTCTCTGTCAAGGGGCAGTCTTGTTTGGAGAGGTAGACAAACCTGATCCTGTTTATGCAGGTTCTATGGGTATTTATAGGCCAAGTCTAAGGGCTCAGATGTCCCATGTTAAACTTGGCCTTGTGCCACATCTACTCTCATGAGAGGGGCATAGTAAATACTAACTAGTTGGGATCTGTTGAGTACGACTCACTTACGCAAGAACTACTGACCTTCCAGTAGTAGCACTCACTACTGGATTGACTTGCAACAACCTTGTGCATAACTGTTACCTTTATTCTTATTGTACTGGATTTTTTAGAACAAATCTTTACTTATTTTATCCACCTTGTTTTTCAAATATATATTCCTATTAGCATGAAATATAACACCTTTATAATGAATTTTAAGTGTATTTAAATATTTATTTATATTCTGAAAAATTAACACAGCAGATTTATTCAACCTATACAGCAAAGTTATCTTAAGAAAACTAGAAGACCTATCAGCATTCTTTATTGGTAGACACTCGATTTTAACAACAGAAGACTTGCAAATGACCAGAAACTGCAAGAACTGCTTGATAAAGTAATAAAGGAAAGAACTAGCCATGGATTATAAGAAGACAGAATGTATGTTTTTTTTTTTGCAAGAGGGAAAGCCAATAATGTATACAAGTTAGAAACTAAATTGTTTGATTGGGAAGTATTATAACATTTAACAATGTGACATAGAAATCCAAAGTTGCATTGGAATAGCAAATGATTCTATCCTCTCAGATCATGATCTTCCCACTTTCAAGATCTTTTCCTGGGTATATCATGATCCATCCTCTTCCAACATCTTTTCCCATGTATACCTTGATCCATCCTCTTCCAACGTCTTTTCCCAGGCATATCTTGATCCATCCTCTTCCAACGTCTTTTCCCAGGCATATAATGATCTCCTATTTTCAAGATCTTTTCCCATGCATATCATGATCCATCCTCTTCCAACCCCTTCATTTCCCTCTTTTATGATTCTTTTTCAGTTGTGTAAATAACAATAGTCTATCATTCTCTATTCTTGTATGTTTGTAACCCAGAGCTGAAGAATTTTAAGCAAAACTGATTATGAATTCAATAATTTCTTTCTCTTTGGTAAATTGGGACTAAGAAGCCTGACATATTCAGTACGAAAATTGAAACTATAATAATCTATTGTCAGTTTCATTACTTTTCAAAATTTCAGAGATCCCCACAGATCTAAAACCATAAAAACACAGCTTGTTTGATTGTATGCATCTTGGTGACAAAATGATTGGATCCTATGGGCTGAGTATTTGTTGACGAAGATGAACATTTAATAGGTGGTGCTGACCTCTGATGTCGCTATAAATCAATTTAATGTCAAAAAACATTATTTCAGGGGTAAATGGAAAGAGATAATGAGTTTATTATAGAATAGAAAGTATTTTTCAACCTTCCAAATATCTATATTGACTAACATATTATAGTATCAGTATTATTTTATATTAGGTTGGGTAGTTTTTTTAAATATATATTACAATTTTCTTCATAAACTTGATTACTTTTTCAAATGTATAGCTGGATACTCAAGCTATATTATAATCAGACATTTTTGCAAATTCATTTTATAATGCATTTATCTATTTAAACTCATGTCTTCATTTTGGTAATGATAGCCACAACATTTCAGCTCTCTTTGGCTGCATGTTTCTTTTGGTGTCTGTCAGATTCAGTTATCTTCTAGTAACTTTAAATTTCTTTAATCTCTCTTCTCATTTTGTTCTTCATTCAAGGTGATATCATATATCACTTCTTTTTAGTGATTTTTCTTTTTGGTTTCATTGCCTAACCTATGGATTGAACTCTCTACAGGCAACAACAATAGGCTATTGTTAGGTGGTGGAATTTTGGAACCATAAACAGACCCAGTATTTACTCTCTTCTAATTTTTTTCAGATATATGTACCTCATCATATATATTTTATCTTAATAATAATCGTTTTATTTCTTTATTTACCTTTGTTTTATAGTCTGGCTTGATTTAGATCAAATAATTCCAATTTGACTGGAGATATTTTATTTTATATTTTACTATTAGCCCTTTTTATATATTTTTTCTTTCATTTTCATCCATTATTTAATGTCTTCTATATATCTCGGAGGAAAAGAAAAATAAGATATCCAAATATATTCTTTAGATTATAAGAGAACAGTAAATTGTAATGGTCGTTTAGTTCTTTGCTTAACTATTGGTTATATGCTGGCTTTCTCTATTTATTCTGAATGCTTTCTGTGCCTCCTTAGATTGAAGAGTTCAATTATGGCTCTGAGGTCTTTGAGCCTGATTATTTCTTTTTTCTTTTCTTTTGAGTAATTCCTTCAGCGATGAATTGCACTAATCTACAATTTCTTCTCTACTCTGTTATTTTATAATGTCTCTCTTTCATTGCTCTTTTTTTTTAATTTGGTAATTTTCTTCATTTTCTGTTTCATTTCCATTTTTATCTTTATCTGTTACTTTTACTTTATTCTTTTTTTCTTTAAGCTAATTTTACTTGTAGCATATATTTCCCTGTATAGTATTTATTTTATTTGACATTGTTCTTTTAATTTATCCTCTTTTCTATTTCTTCTTTTCCCAATCTGTCTTCTTTTTTTTTTTCACCTCTTCTCCACCCAAAAATATTTCTATAGTCTCTTTAACTCTTGCAAGCAATAATATTGCTTTTTTCATTTTGGTCAGTCAGACATTATTCATAAGAACATAGAAAGGACAATATTTGTAGCCACCAACTCTTTTGTTTGACTCCTTTCAATGACTATTCAACATTCCAGAATTTTAGCACCAGCATAAAAATGGCATAAAACCCAACTTTGCAAGAGAAAGTATCAAATAGTTTACCAAACATGAAAAAAATTAACAAATAAATTACTGTGGAATTGTGACTAACACTAAAAAAGCATATTTTATATCCCAGTCCCAACATGTATCAGTTGCTATCTTTTAAATTTGAATTATTGATAAACTTATCTTTAAACTCAATATAACTGCTTACTTTATTTCAAGATCTTATGAAGAATAAGGAAAAAATATCAAGATGATCCATTTTTCCTTTTACATAATTTGGGATTCTCCACAGTTGAATAACAATGAACATATAGATAAGAGCCAAAGGATGTTTTATTTAGCACAAGGCCATACTGATATAACAGTAACATTTGGGTCAGTCAGGTGTCCATAATAGCTGTCAGCTTTATGGGAATTTTTAACCAAATACTTTATTCAATCAAGAGGAGTAGATTATTCTTATTCATGCTAGGGTATATATTGTATCAGTTAACAATCAACATGAAAACACTAGTTGAAATAAAACTGTGTACAATAATGATAGTGCCTCAGTACTCAAAATCAATTAAAAAATTAACCTTTTGGTATTTTACGAAATCCTATCAATAATTGGTTAATTTAGTTAATTATAAAAGAAAATTCTTTTTTTAATATCACAAAAACTTGTAATTAACAATAATCATAGATTTGTTAAATAGCAGAATAAGTTGGAAAACTAACGATTTTTTCCTTGTTTTCAAATCAGTTTTGCTTCTCCATCTACAGAAGAATCTGTAGTAAGAATTACAAAACCTTGCTTCTCTGTTTAAACCAATATTTACTAATATTTTTGTTTTCAAATTCATAACAGGACTATACAATATCTACATTAACTGTTCAGTCCTTGGTGATGGTAAATTGTAACTTAGAATTCGTTTATAGAAAGGAAGTCTCCGATATAAAAAGATGTATTTTATAATTTAAAATGACCATTAACAATTCCTAAAATTATTACTCTATATTATTAATATCTGATTTCTATATGTTTGTTACATAGAACAAATTTTTGATAGTTCAATACCACTAAAATTACTGAAGAACAAAGCAATATATAGTCCAATCAAACCAGTTGTTTTAGCATAATTATTAGTGTTGCATGCATAATTTTTAGTGTAATATGTATAATTATTAGTGTATTAATGTAATACAATGAAAATGATTAGAGAATAAAGTAAATTCTAGTCCAATCAGATTAGTAGTTTTTAGAATAATTTTTAATTAAATATAAAGTGATAGTTTTGGAGGAAGTAAGTCTAGGTATATTAATTGTTAATTACAGTCATTTTCCTCTAGTTTTCCTAATAAGAAACTAAAAATAAACACAGAAGAATATTTGATCTGTCTGCACTCTTTTCCCTTAGCCATAGTGGCATATTTTGATCATAATTGGAATTAATATTAGTGACAATTAACATTTGCAAATAAATGTGATAAATAGGAAATGATATGCCATCAGATGATGGCTGCCAAATATGTTTTTAAATTAGCTAGAATGTGTCAATTTTGCTAAAATTTTCAAAAGAAGCTACATGATGAATAAAACAACTGTTTTCAGATCATAAAAGCCAAATCTTCATTATCTTCAAGAATGAGATATGACAGAAAATGTGCACAAGATTTTTTTCCATAGAAAGCTGAAAATTAATGTCTTAAAATGATGAAATTTAATATTTTACATGTAAATACCTTTATTGTAATTTTTTTGACAAATATGAAATAATATAGAGATATTTTATGACCACTATTATTTTTGTCTTCATTTTCATTAATATGGCCATTTTTACTTTTAATTTCTTGTTTCTCTATACCAAATTATAATTTGTAAATCTCACTTATCATTCTGTATTTCTGTAAGCCAGATGAAGTTATTTGACACATTTGAATTTCTCCAAATATCAACATATTTGTTCACTTTTCCCCACAATTTCTGCTTAGTGTTCTGTTTTTTATTTTTATAATATATTTCTGAAATTCTTATTGAGAAGACTTGTATATGTTGTCATTACTCTGATATCATTACAGGAAGAGAGAAAGATGGCTTCCTTGTCTTCAGGAAGCAAAGACAACTTGTCATACATCTGGCTTCATTCAGCTTGATCCACAAGTTCTTTTTTCTTAATCCTTCCTATTTTAATTCTTTCATTCACCTTCTCTTTCTCTCACTCTCTGCTTTGCACCTTCTATTTTTCTTTCTTTTAGATTTCATTATTCCCCTTAATTGTCAAAGCCTCTTTCTCTCTGACTTTTCATTCTTCTCTTTTTCTGATATTTCATTTTCTATTTCTTTCCTTCTTTCTCTACCCTATTTTAAAAATTCTCTTTCAGTTTTGCTTCCTTATATTTTTCTTGACAATTTTAATTCCATCAGAACCCTTACTTCACTTTCCATTTATTTTCTTTATCTCTTTATTCATCAAGTGAACAGAAATGAAAAAAATAAGAATTAAAAAAAACAAAACAAAAAAACCCATAAAAGTGACAAAACATCAAGCCAGCAGTGCCATCTTACCTTCCTGGTAATTCACCAAAAGCATCCAAGAAACTTTCAAAAATCTTTGGATTTATCTGTCCTGTCATAATTACCCAAGGAAAATTAATCAGGTAATAATCGGCATATTGCATCAAAAATGTGCAAATTACATATTTGCATCAGTATTTTAAAAAGGTAATCCTATTTATTTAGCACCATGTGTGCAGAATGGAAAATGGAGTAAGCCATGATAATTTCATTTAATCAATGATGGATGCATTTGCCATGATTCCTGAAAATCTGTCAACATTAAACAACAAAGACACTGGAATTTTACAGACTCTTCCAATAATCAGGATTGTACATTATCCCATTAAGCAAGAGCATGGTTAATATTTTGAAATGCTAATCTAAAGGTAGTAAAAGCTTATTTTTACATGTTTCCCACCTTCCTTTTACACTAACTCCTAGCAATTTATAAGATAGAGCATTTTTTGCAATATCAGCACATGAAAGCCTTTAAAATTAAATATATACACAAGTTTTGTTAAAAACGACTGACAAGATAATGCAGTTAAATATTTTGTTTAATTTTCCTTATGTTCTTATAAGTTTTTCTTTTCTGGACATAAAATATGTAGAAATTGTCCAGATGTTCTGTATGTCCAAGTGCTTTTGGCAATTATTTTAGCCATTATCAAGGATGGTTTTATTTTTACTTTTAACTGAATGTATGATTTTTTTTTTATGTATGAACCTAGAGTTATAGGAATGTTTTTAACTCTACATACATGCATAAAAAAATTCCATACATTCAGTTAAAAGTAAAAATGAAACCATCCTTGATAATGGCTAAACAAATAGCCAAAAGAGCTTGGATATACAGAACATTCAAACATTATGTCCAGAAAAGAAAAAAATTATATGAACAGAAGAAAAATTAAATAAAAAACTTAGCCTCAGTACCATTGTTTTAAATGACACTTGTATAAAAGAAGGACTGCTACCCATGATATATTTACTAAAGGTGGTGTATAGTTCCATATTTTGAGCAGAAATTTTTTTCTATGTATCCCTTCAGAATGTGGGTGTTCATGGCTCTCCACATCTTTCTTTTGTATCTCTGAGTAAAGTTTGTCATTTTGCTCTTTCTCCTAGTTCATGTTCTGCTAACAAATTACACACGTGTGTTAGTAAGTTATTTACTGCATTCCCTCTACACATTTTTTTTTTTTTCAGAAAATAAAAAAACTTTGGCCATCATGAAGCATACATTTTTTATATTATTATTATTATTTTTTTATTTTTTTTGTTAACAGGTGATATTGTGTATTAAGAGATCATTGTATTATTTTGTCCTTGTAATGTAATATTTCTTTCTAAACTTGACTATGTTATCCAGCCAGTGGATGAAATGTGTCTTTAACTTTTATAACAAAGCTGAGAACAATAGTCTCAATAAATCAAACTATAGTGACAATTCCTAATCTCAAAAATCAAACAAAAATTAATACAATACTCCTCTAATTTTTATTTATTCTCTTGTGATTTTTTTTATTTAACCAACTTTATTAAATTTTTATCAGGTATTTTTAGTTTATGCTTTCAAGATCTTTTTTCCCTTATTATAGAAATTTATCAAATTTTGATTTTATTATTATTGAATCTCAGTGCAATATTTTTTTTCCCCCCATTCTAGTAAAAGTGAATATGGAAGCCTATAGGGAAATCAATCAAAGTTAGCTTTGTGTGGATTTCACTAAATATCAACATGCTTTTAAAGCACAAACAACTATGAAGAATTGGTAAAAACATGAGTGTTAAAACAAAATGGATAGTGGGATATTTTCTAAGATTAAATTGACCAAAATTTTAATTTTTAAAGTATCAATTCACTAGACAGAATATTTTCAAACTAGCTGAAATACCCTTCTATGCCAAGCAAGAGGTCAAAGCTTGGATCAAGCAGATTATGACAGCAATAGTTCTTTAATACTGATGATGATCTCATACTGTTTCCATCAATAGCAAGTTAAAATCAATGAAATTTAATAAGAACAAACAAATATCTGTTTCACAATCTGTTTTTATTTTAAAATTTATTATCATTCTTCACTAGATTCATTTAAAGTGTCACGTTATAAATTTCAGATCTTTGATAGCTATAAGGAATAAACATTTTTGTGATCTGAACTTCTTTTTAATCTCTCTTACTCCTACCATTCCTACCACCAGCACTAAATAAGAATGCCTCACTCAAATATCAAATTAAAATTAAGATTCAAATTCTTAACTATTTTTTACTAACCATTAATATTAAATTTACATTTTAATCCAGTAGGTCAAAGTTCATATGAAAATAATTATAAAACTGGAAAGTTTTTCCTATTTAACTTTTAACCATTATTAAGAAAAGGACTCAACCAAAATTTTTCCATGATGCAAAAAACATATGACTAACTGTGGCTTGACCGCTGCTGATATGTGTATGCATATGTATTCCTGTTGAGAGCCACGTTTTCTTTAGTAAGATTTTCAATCTCTAAGCTAGTAGACATTAATTTCACTATGAAAACAAGGATGTCTACTCAAATATATATACTGTGAAGAAACCATTTTTGGTCTGATGAGACTAGATAGATTAATCAATCTTGTGAAATAAAATATTACCATGAATTTCTAAAGTCTCCACTTTCATCATTATCATTTGCTCTGTTCTTACATTGAGCTCTCTTTGGATTTATATCCTCTTTGGAATTATCTATACAAATTATCAAATAATAATAATAATTATATATATATCCACATTACCTATATTTATAACCATTCAATCACTCTTCATCTATAAATATGGCAAATTATATGCAGCCATATAACATTGAAACAATGGTTCTCATCCTGTCACTGAAGTTAAGCAACATCAATCATGGTTAGTATCAAGTTGCTTGATCTTTTGGGAATACCAGGTGCTGTAAGCTTGGATGTGTGGGTGTGTAATGAATAACAGCTCAGAATGAAAAACTGGAGGGCTGAGTTCGAATTCCAGTCAGGTTTGTTATATTCACTTACATGCAGATACCCTTAAGAAAGGTATGACTTCACCTGTTCTCCACCAGCTATGGGTTAAATAGTAAGACTGGTATCTGAAAATCATTAATATCCTCCCAAAACTGTTAATACACTATTCACTTGTGAAAAGAAAAGAAGAATTATTCTTACAATCCAAAAAATGTTTGCACTTTAAATAACCCACAAAAGGTTGATAAGCCATAAAAAACATATCAATCAATAAATCACTTATTTACTGTACAATGAAGATACACATACAAATGTATCTGATATAAAAAAAAATTGATTGCTCTTATTTACATGACTAAATATGCATCTTTGATTTCATAAATGCTTTTTCTAAACAATATTAAATCATCTGTTTTTTAGTTTTGCTTGCTAACCTGATTTTGTTTAATATATTAAAATAATAGAAAATTTGTCACAAATTATAAAACTTAATAATTATATTTTATATACATAATTATAAAAATAATGAAGCATATGACTAAAAATTATGTAATAATCTTTTTTAAAATTCCAGAACTATTTATCTTATTGGCAAACCATTTTAATAAGAGAATAAATGAAAACCAATTGTTCTCCTTTTTTGCAAATTGTAATTTATAATTGTTGGTTGATTTTGTTTAACAGCCTATCAACAGCTGTAGATTATTTAATGCCAAAATCTAAATATTTTGCATGTGATTTTATTTTATTTTATTGGAGACAATAATGATTTTAGTGATACTTACTTATTAACCCATAGCTGGGGAGAAGAGGTGGATTCATACCTTTCCCAAGGTTATTTGTGTATAAGTGAATATAATGGATCCAACGAAATTTGTCACTTAGCATTCTGTTTAACAATTCTGAGCCATTATTCATTATGTCAGATGTACATCCAAGCTTACAGCACCTGGTATTCCCAAGAAGTCACCCATTTAGGTACTGACCAGGCTCAACATTGCTTAACTTCAGTGATTGTATGGGAACCAATGTTTCAATATGATGTGGCTGTAAGCCAGCTTGTGATTCATAAGTATTAGTTAAAATTTTCATCAATTTATATTTAACTAAATATTAGCTGAAAGGAAAAAAATGTTCTCAGCCCAAAAGAGAACTTTGATATTAGTGTGGATGCGCAGGTGGTGTAATGGATAGATGCTCAGAATGAGAAATCAGAGCTCAGAGTTCAAATCTTAGTTGGGTTTGTTAAATTCACTTACATACAAATACCCTTGGGGATGGTATGAATCCATCTTCCTCCAGCTATGGATTAAATGTTAGGGTTATTCTCAAAAAAATGTTAATGCAATATTCGCTTACAAAATAAGAATCATTCTTACAATGCAAAATATATTTCCATTTTAAATAATCCACAAAGTGATAAGCCATAAAAATCAAATTAAATCAAATTGATATTAGTTACAGTATTCTAATCATACAGCCAACTATGAAGTTATTTGCTGCTTTTTAAACATTCTGAACACTAAGAGGACAAAGTAATCCAGGGATAAGTGCTGGAAAATGCTACATGGGTTTTGGTCAGAATTGGTAAATATGAGAGTACTAGGTCCCTGCAACAATCACTCTGCCCAAAAATTACAAAGCAGCTACTATCAAAATACTTGAACACCCACACTATTCTTAGTCACACCCAACATGTAGAAGAAATCAGTCAAGCTGACTTCTTTTATTTTAAATAAATGTCTGTTAACAAATTTTAATTCCCAAAATTGAGGTAGCATCACAGGCTCATCACATTTGACTAATAAGGAAGTAAACACTTGTCTCTTCTCCACCATCTACTGAAATATGAAGATAATTGTTTCTTTCCCTACCAGCTACAGCAATATGAATCAAGCTTGCTTCTTGATATTACAAAGCTTTAAAAAGACAATATTTACTGGTTTAATTCTTTCCAATCAAGAACAGTTCTTTTCTGATGCAAGCTTCAATTTATAATATCTAATTTCTATCTTATTAAGAATATATACTTTATGTAAAACATACACACATTAATATAGACATATATGCACTTTTTAACTTGTAATATTCATTCTCTTACTTGCAAGTTGCTACACATTTGTAGCAAGAAAAGTATTAGTTTTAGATTGATTATATTATTTAATCTTTTTTATTTTTCAATATGCTTCTTATTTATGTAATGATTACCATATATGGCTAAATCACACAGAGCTTCTTGTTGCAGATAATAGAATATGGTAAGATTAAGAAGTAATACATTTCTCTCATTCATTACATATGTCCATTCCTGTCTTATATTACCTGCATATAAGGCTTGATTTTGCCTTTAAAGAAACATAAATTTCCTTATTCAAAAATGCATAATTTAGAGCCAGGATCGCAGCATAGATGTAACGCAAACTTCTTTTGAATTGTATAACATCCACTTAGCAGTCACATTTAATAGTTGAGCATTATTGAATTTTCTCTTTTTTCTTTTTTTGTAAAGTTTAATCTAATCTTGAAGTTGTGAAACTAGTCAGGAATTATTCCCATCCTTTGAAACAATGCATGGGAATGGAAAATATACCCAAAAGTTGAAGCACAGACACATTTTTTTTTCTTTCTTCTTCATAGAAATTATATCTACGAATATTTTTTTCACAGAGATTAACTTGTGGATTATATCTAAATAAAATATATTACATTTTAGATGATATTTTCCATTTTATTTCTCGGATAAGATTTTTCAAATCCAAAGGAAGTAGTTCAGATCAATTTTATCTGAATTATTTTTGTTATACAAATTAAAGGACTAAAACATTAGTTGCAAGAAAACAGAAAAAATGGTTGTTAGCAAAAGGAACAAGTCAACATGAAAATTACAAATTGGAGATACCAAAATCAAACAAGTATAACAATTTAAATATCTGGGAAATGTTTTAATACAGGGTGGAAAATGTGACAATGAAATTCAAAGGCGTATTGGGACAGTGAAAAATGCCTTCCAAAATCTAAGCAAAGTATTAAGAAACAAAAAAAATTGTTAGAAACAAAGAGTACTGAACTGTTATTTAATATCAGTCCACCTATATGGTAGTGAATGCTGGACAATCTCTTCACAGATGGAGAAGAGACTTGAAGAGACAGAATTGTGATTCTACAAAAGGTTGCTAAGAATACCATGTACTGAACATGTAAGCAATGACAAAGTTTTAGAGAAAAATGGGAGCAAAATGGACACTTAACATCAATAAAACATAGTTGAAATCTATAGGGCACATAATGAGGAAAAGGGCTTGGAAAATTTAATACTCACAGGACAGATTGAAGCATCAAGGACAGAAGAAAACGATGTATAACCTACCTAGCGAGCTAGAGTAAATGGATGGTAAAATAAAGTTTAGGAGAGATAACAAAAAAGAAAATTTATTAAAAGCTACAAGGGATAGGAAATTGTGGAGAGCTATGATCACCAATGTTCTGAAGGGACACACTACATAAAAAAAGATGAATTTTATTGGCCATTGGTCACAAATTAATTTACGTTTTATTTTTCATTTATAGGAAAATTGAATGATAAGAATATGAGGCTAGGTAAAGTAATCATAAGAAGGTAATTCAATATTTGCATTCCAAATATTGTTTTTTCCAACATTAAAATCAATAATATCCTTCTTGAATAAGAAAACTAAACTGTTGTTTTTTTGTTAAATATAATCTTTTTTATTATGGAGATACTGTATGATTGTATCTCATCCTTGATGTGGATCTCATCCATGGCGTGGGTGGTCATGGCTATCCACAACTTCCTATCCATTGTAGCTCTTAGCAATGTTTGTCTTTTTACTATCCCTCCTCCTCTCTGTCATGCCATTTATTTACACAAATTTGTCAGCTAGGATACTGTTTCTTTCTGCCTCTCTTACCTTCAATAGGTCTTGTGAGCATCACATTTTGCAAGCCATCTTTTCTCATTTCATGTCCAACAAATTTTAATGGCCACTTTCTGATTCTAAATATAAGTGTTATTTTTTTTTTAATTTCCTTAAATTTTTTGTTATTTCTTTATCGCATTTTCTGTCCTCTGTTAACCACTTTGATTTCCTAGCAATATTTTAATTTTTTAAGGAAAACTGGGATTATATTACTCGTTTTGTGTCTATCATGTGTAGTAGGCATATCAACTGGTTGTAAAATGTCAATGGAACTTTGAAATAAAAAAAAATAGAGAATTTCAAGCATCAAAATGAAATGATAGCATGATTGATATTGCATTCTTCATAAAGCATTTGAACAAGATCTTTTCAAAATTGCAATGTTTATAAAGAGCTAATTAATTCAAAGGCTTTTTTTTAAATATAAATTATCTGTAAACCAGGCAAGAAAATTGTCTCTAGTTGGTCCTTTTAGATTACAAGAGAATTGAACTATAAAATCACTTGAACTTTCCTGTTAAATAATTTGATATTTGCATTTTTTTAAAAATATTTTATTAATTTTTTAATCATTTTAGAGAAATAATTCATATATTCTCATTTTATAAGTCTTTTTCAAAGTTTATGAATTCAAAATACCAAGTAAATGTATTTGTTATTAAAAAGTGAATCTTAGTCCAGATATATAGGTGTTTTTTATTTGCTAACTATTGAGGAACATCTCTATAAAATAAGTTTGAATAAATGGTACTATGGTGGTCCATAGTGGAGAAAAAAATCATTGAAGATGTTTTATTCCAGCTTAAAAGAAAAACTAAAATCCTAAATAATGTCTGAATAGTCTAGGATTTTTCATTTGAGAAAAGCAAATAAAAAAAAACAGTTTTGTGGTGTCACAAGTGATTTATTTTTTATATTTAATCTTTTTCTTCTGTTCTATAACGTACCAGCTTAAATACGTTGTCTCTTGGCATAATTTTTGTGTTATTTTCCTCAGTCTGGGATAAATTTAAAGTCTACCTTTAGTGCCAGTATTTGAAAATTTTTGTTTACACTGGTAATTCTGCAAGATGCAAAATTTTTTTTTTTTTGGCATCCTTAGGTATTCATTTGATTGGCAGATATTGAATGATGATTTTATTTATATTGTGACTAACAAAGTCGTAGTCTTTAATTCTCATAAATTTTTTCTTATAGACATTTGTACCTTGAGAATTGTGTGTATCTGCATTTTCATCATCTGTATTTGTTTATATATATATATATATATATATATATATATATATATATATATATATATAAGCTAGGGTCATTATTTTTGTGTTTCTTTTTGTTACCTATTCATTAATTTTCATCTGTCATTTGCTTTTTCTAGTCTGTCAAAGTTTTGTGGAGTTTTAAACATTGTATTTCATTACTAATGCTTCTATATATGATAATATAAAATGTGGGTTTAAATTGGTTATTACAGCAAACTTTATCAGATTTTATTATGCAAGTCAATGTTTTTACAATAAAATTGATATTAACTAAATCCTATTAAATCTTTCAGGATATACTTAAATTTATATATAATTTATATTATATTTTGTGAGTTTAAGATTCAAATACATTTCTATATTAAGAATATTGACAATGACTTTTCTATAGTATCAGGTTTGATAATGCAAACAAACTAATTGTAACATACATTTTTGATTTATAAATAAATCCAAAGATATAGACAATAAAAATATACATTTCATTATCCTATAAACTTGAATAAATTGTTATTTTACATATTAATATGGGCACCTTAACATTCAATAAGCTTCATCAGTCTTTCTTTCATTGATTTTATTAACTTTACTACTGTTTCAATTGACTTGCATCAGGTTTTATTGCTACTCAGAGATCTTTGAATATTATTTTCTACTTTTATATACATCTCTTTTTATGATAGATCATAAGCTTTCTAATGGGAGCCATTTTAGTAATTTGGTTTGTGGAAAAACGTTTTTAACAAGGTGAGCAATAGTCAGCTTTCCAGAATGTGAAGGTATGTTACTCTGCATACACTTCAGTTTAAAGATTCATGTATCAATCAAAAAACATCTTGTCTAATTTTTTCTGCATTTATTTTGGCATTATCATCAGTTTTGAAGAAACATATAATCTTGCTGCCTAAAATACTACTCCAAAGCATTACTACACCTGACTTTTTGTCTTCTAAATATATAAAAGACCCAACCTCAAACCCAGCCAAAAAGTTCATCCAATGTAGCTCTACATTCATCACTAAAAACTACTGTTGAGAAGTGAGTTTTCATGTACTTTTTTGATGAACTTACATATTTTTCTTTGTGATTTTTATTTAAAGGTGTTTCTTTTGGTGCCTTCATGTCTTTTGTCAATGTTCTTAATATTTTGTATCTATTTTCTCTTTTTAAAAATTTGCAACACAAGTTTCTTCAAATAATTTCTTGCTGGTTTGCCTATTTTTCTTCCTCTTCAATCTACTTTGCTTCCTTATTACTCTTTTAATTATTCTCACATTTATTTTCAGCACCGACTTAAAGCTATATTTTCTAGTTCTTTCCAATGTTTTTCCTTTTTCTGGAGTTTGTTCTTTGATCTTTATACAACCTTTTTCACAATTTCCAAATATGTCTTCCCACAATTCAATCACTTTTAAATATCTTGCTTTCCTTTTGAGGTTATATCTTTCTTCTCACTCATAGCAATCTTTATATATCTTAAATTAAGAAGCAAATATCAATAGCTATACGATTATATCTGTTTATTTACACAATGATAAACAACTCTTGTTTCATAATAAAATCACAAACCACCAAATGAGTTATGGTATTTCTAAATATAAATATTATAAGCTGAAATTCACATGTTAAATTTATCATATAAATATCCTGAAAATTATATCAACATTGGTTGTTTAAAAAAACATTCTCACATCATAAAATCTGACATAGATTAAAAAAGCATGCTCAGTTAGAAGCATATACAGGAACATGCAAACATAGAATAGAAAGGAAATAATTCATGTACACACCTTTGCAACTGGGATCCACCATGCTTTGCAAGAACTGCCAGCTTTGTGGAACAGGCTTCCAGCAGGATGTTTTTCTAAATCACTACAATCTTGATCTCTTCAAGTTTATGGATAACTATTATCTTTCATACATAACCTCATGAATTTCACTTTTCTCATGCTCATACAATGCTACACATTAATCCTCTACCTTGAGTAGCTCTTGGGCCTTGTATTAACATTAGTATTAAGAAATAGACAGTGGTAAGAGCACAAGAGATTTAGAGAGTAAAATAGATTAAAAATTGAATATTGGCTAAGTGTTAAACTTTTACTCACATTAATCCTATATATATATATATATATATATATATATATATATATATAATAGCTGGCCACTTGTATTTGAGGATACCCGTCTACTAGGGTGGCTAGCCAATCCCTATTGCAGACTCTCGCTCAGGCACATTTGTGTTTGTTCAACACCCACAGAGCCAACCTGTGTTTTATACTGCAACTATAATCAGCAGACCTTAGTTACAATTTCTGGGAGAGAGCGTGTTATCTAGAATGATAACAATCTGAACACCAGCACACACAAACCGTCAGTCATGATGACTTGTGACTTTGTGCTAGCACAGCTATTCATGGCTCCAAGTGTTATGTCTACTCAATTTTACTCACAAGGCTTGGGTCAACCTGTGGTATGGTTTTCAGGCACTTTCTAAAGGTGCCGCACACTGGGATCGTTCCCCTTCAGTTTGATAACATCAGGAAGTCTCCTTTCTGACAAATTGACCATAGTGAGATTCAAATCTGAGTCTCATGATCAGAAAGCAAATGTTCTAACCATTCATATTTATCATATAAATATCCTGATAATTTTAAAGGATATATATATATATATATATATATATATATATATATATATATATATATATATATATATATATATATATATATATATAAAAAACAATAAAGAATTTGACCCATACAGAGCTAGTATAAGAATCATATTTATTCTGTGCATTTAGGGAGATAAAAAATTTCAAATGGATATGAGTTCTGTAAATTCTGTTTTGGTCAGTTGTGACCAAACATAGAATTTAGTTTCTGTTAATGGCCGTTTTGGCATATGTTCTTATCTAGAGTGGTTTGGAGCCATGAATTCTGGGTGCTTCCAATCTTAGAGGGTTAAAAACTGACAGCACTAATACTCATTAATCTAATGCATTAAATATAGTGGAAGTTTGGAAGGTAGCCATGTGAATAACAAGGTATTAAGTCTTTATGAATTCATTGAATACATTTAACTTTTGAAAAATGAGTGCACCAAGAAGTTGATAACAGCAAAAAGATAGCATTGACAAACTTGTTTGGTTTTTAAACTTCATTTGTGAAATTGTAATTTACAGAATTTGTCAAAATGAGATTTAAGGAAGATATTAGAATATATATTCATCATTTAAATTTGAAATTCAATTTTAAAAAATCTGGAAAGAAATTTTATAATTTCTGCGCATATTAAGTGAATAAAAAATTATTCTGATATTATTTGACCAATGTGGAAATTTTCACAGGACATATTGAAGACAAGAAGGAATGAAGAAAGCAGTGCATAACCTACCTAATAATTTTGTGTAAATGGTTGGCAGAACAGATATTAGAAGAGATAACAAAAGGCAAAAAAGTTTTGAATGTTTGTCATACATCATTGAGGAATCTAGATATGACGAGTGTTATTTTCAAACTCTTCAGATCACACACTCTTCAAAAAGACAAAGCTGTGTAAATCTCTAATTGCTATTTCTATCTATTTTAATTTTTTTTTGTCCTATGAGTGTCAAATTTTCTAAACCTTCTTCCCTCATTATGTGCCCTAGAAATATTTCTGATTTCAAGTATAAGTTTCCTTTTTCTTTCCATTTTCTTAAAATTTTATCATTTCTTACATGTTCAGTCCATGGTATTCTCAGAAACATATTTCTGTTACCTTAAGTCTTTTCTTTATCTCTTATGATATTGTCCAAAATTTACTGCTATATAGAAGGACTGATATTACATAATAATTAATTACACTTTTCTTTGTTTCTAAGAAGATTTTCTTGTTTTTTAATATTTTTCTTATCTTTTGGAAGGCATCTTTTGCTGTCCTACTGCTTCTTTGGATTTCAATTTCGCACTTTCTGTCCTCTGTCAAAACAGAAATTTGCTGTAAAATTTTTGTATAAACATCTATTTTCTAAATTTGTTTTTATTAAGTCCAATTGAATTTCCTACTTTGGACATAACTACATTGAGCTGACCATGAGAGAAAGATTTGAATAATTTTCTAATGTTTATATAAGAATAATAAAAATTAATTTAACAAACTTACTACTTTTCCATTTTAAATAATTCTATACAGTTTTAAGAAAATCTAATTAAACAGTTTATTTTGACTTATTTAGATAATTCCATAAAATGTTTTGGCTACATTTGACTATTTTCTAATGTGAAATAGCAGGCTACAACAATGCTTATTATGAATTCTGTAGGTTTTCTAATATAAAGACAGATGTAAATTCTTTCTATACAAACACAATTTAACAATAATCTTTATGGACAGAAATTTTACTTATATATAGAAATTAAAAAAAATTGAATTAAAAACAAATAAAATATCTATTAAAATATGCTTTTAAAAATTAATCAAATTAAATATTAGCACTTATGTTGTAAATGCTGTTTGTTAATAATATATAAAATGTTGGTAAACATTTATTACATGCTATTTTCTTTTTTTTATTGTAAGGTGGGGACACACAGACATGATTAAACCTGATGTAAATTAATAAAAGAAGGCTGATTTTGATAAAAGTTGATCTTTAATGGTCATTGGGGCAATTTTTTCAAAGTTTGTAACTAGCTTTTATCATTAAAAATCATGATAAGGTTATCATTGGCTACTTTTGTTTTTCTTATTTACCTATAAAAATATCATTAATATGATGAAAAGCTCAGAGATGCACTAATGAAATAATTTTTAATGTGCTATTGTTATTGATTATTTTCAACAAGTTTAAATTATATGGTTTCATTAATTAAAACTTTTAAAAAATTGTTTCTCAGCAACCTTTTTGAAAAAATGTTTTTAAAAAACTGATCTTGAATATTTTATAGAAGTAGAAAATGTAAAGGAAACCTGAAAAATAAAACAAAACTTTAAAAAAACCCCACTTTGGTGACTGGATAATGAGTTGCAGGTAGAAGAAGGAAAGGAAAAAAAAACACCCCAAATTTGTATATATAACTATAATTTTCTTGCTACTATAAACTATCATCATTCTCTGTCTGAGAAATGAAGACCATAATCTGGCAAAGGTGAACCATAATCATTCTGTCAGAAAAAGATATTCATTATTTCCTAAAGTCTGTCATTCTGAAAGAGACCAAGACAGGCACCTGCTTTATCTCCCTTTTGGCATACTCTCCTCATAAGAGGTTGCTAGTATTACCAGTGTGTGACACACTTGTGATGTATGACAGCAAAATAAGTTGTCAGAGAAAACCAATCCTCCAGTTGGTGGAAAGATAGGAAAAGAATGATGATTTAAAATGCTTTTTTTAAGAAAACATTCAGTATAACTATGCAATGAATTCAAAAGCTAAGTGTTTTTTTTAGGGATAATTTTTTCGAAGCAAAAAGAATCTGTTCATTCTGAGAAATATTTTGAAACATTGATGCCTGAAATAATTTTAGCCATAACTTGGATACAGATCTAACTTTCAAGAGCATTACCTCGAATGTCAGATCAACTTGGCCAAAATTCTGCATCCCAAACCCCAACTTTATTATTAGTGTATCAGGTATATTTCTAAATTGAGTGTAAGTGCCAACTTGAATTAATCATAGAATTAAAAGTTCCATTCTCTAAGTATTTCTCATTAAAAGCTTTTAAATATAAGTATTATGTTTCACTTCCCTCTTGTCTCTTATTACTACTATAACTATCCATCTCTCAGTTTCTACTACAATCATCACATTACTCTTTCTCTCCCTCTTTCTCTCTCTCTCTCTCTCTACAGCCATCAATTTTTTTCTCTTTCTCTCTCTTTCTTTGGCATCACATTTTTATTACTCTTACTTTCTCTGCAGCCACCCCATTTCTCTCTCTCTCTTTGTGGCCACCCCATTTCTCTCTCTTTTGCTGTGTGGCCACCCCATTTCTGTCTGTCTGCATCTCTCTTGTTATGTGGCCACCCCATTTCTTTATATCTCTCTCTCACACTGTGTGGCCACCCCATTTCTCTCACTCTCACATTGTGTGACCACCCCATTTCTCTCTCTCTAACACTGTGTGTCCATCCCATTTCTCTCTCTCTCTCTCGTTGTGTGGCCACCCCATTTCTCTCTCTCTCTCTCTCACACACTGTGTGGCCACCCCATTTCTCTCTCTCTCTCTCACACACTGTGTGGCCACCCCTTTTCTCTCTCGCTGTGTGGCCACCCCATTTCTCTCTCGCTGTGTGGCCACCCCATTTCTCTCTCACTGTGTGGCCACCACATTTCTCTCTCTCTCTCTGTGGCTACCACCTTTCTCTCTCTCTCTCTCTGTGGCTACCACATTTCTCTCTCTCTCTCTCTCTCTCTCTCTGTGGCTAACACATTTCTCTCTCTCTCTCTCTGTGTCCACCACATTTCTTTCTCTCTCTGTGGCCACTGCATTTCTCTCCCTCCATGACTGCCACATTTTTGTCTCTCTCTGTATGGCCATGACATTTCCTTCTCTCTCTGTGGCCACCACATTTCTTTCTCTCTCTTTCTCTGTGGCCATCACATTTGTCTCTCACTCTGTGGCCACCACATTTCTCTCTCTCTCTCTGACCACCTAATTTCCTCTCTCTCTGTTGCCACCACATTTCTCACTTTCTGTGGCAATCACATTTCTCTCTCACTGTGGCCACTGTATTTCTTTCTCTCTCCATAGCTACCACATTTTTTCTCTCTCTCTCTGTGGCCACCACATTTCTCTCTCTCTCTCTGTGGCTACCACATTTTTCCATCTTTCTCTATCTTCAGCCACCATTTTTTTCTCTCTCTGCTGGCACTACATTCTTTCTCCCTCTCTCTCTGCTGTGACCACATTTTTTTTCTCTCTCTCTCTGTGCTGCCACCACATTTCTCTGTCTCTGTCACTATCTATGGCCACCACATTTCTCTTTCTCTCTCTCTCTCTCTATGACCACTGCATTTATCTCTCTCTCCCTACAGCCACTGCATTTTTCTCTCTCTATAGCCAACACATTTTTTTCTTTCTCTCTTACTTTATGGCCACTATATTTCTTTCTCTCTCTCTCTCTCTCTCTGGCCTCTACATTTCTCTCTTTCTCTGTATAGCCTCCACAATTCTCACTTACTCTGTCTCACATTTTTCTCTTATCTCTTTTTTCTTTCTCTCTCTCTCACTCTCTCTTGCCACCTCTCTCACTCTTTTTTTTCCGTCTCTTTCTCCATCTCTCTCCACTTTGTTCTCTCCCAACTTCACTTACTCTCCACCTCTCTTTCTCTCCATCCACATTTCTCTCTATTTTGTAGCTGATTGTGGAAAAGTTACAGTCTTCACAGCTACTACGCCCCCACTTTCCTTCCAACTACTTATTGATTTTCATGCCCAGATAAATGATGATGCCAGCCACGGTGGTAGCACTGACAGTATCAGCATTGTTGCTGCCACTGCTGCTGTGTCTTCTCTATGCATTTTCTTCTTCTTCAAGAAATTTTTACAACCTTCTTTTACCATTTGCATTCTATGGCTTCAACTAGCAACCTTTGCAAAGCTGATTGCTAAATTGTGCAACTGCTACTAAGATTTCTTTCATCAGAAGGGGTCAACAGATTTTCAAGAGAACTTTAAAAAAAAAATTAAGATAAATAAACAAAAGCAATGTGACAAAAAAAAGGACAATCTAAGAACATTATACCCAGTCTTGTTCAATATCTAAGTTAAATAACATATCTCAGGTGAGAGATAGCAGTGAGCACTTTGTAAATAATGAAACTCTTAAATCAAACATCTTTAGAACAGGTTTTCTCTTACTTTAAAAATAAATATACGGTTGCTAAAAGATGTGTCAACATCCACACAGAAACTGATTTCCCTGCATAGATTCTGTGCGAATGTTGACAGATCTTTTGCAGAGAAGTCAGTTTGTGCTATGTACTTTGGTCAGTAAATAAATCACAGAAGATAAGTTAGCATTTTAGAATATTTTCTCTTTTGAATAGGGCCTCAAATTCCATTGGTCTAAATTCATATAATGTACATATATAAACCAATCAGAAAAGATTTTGTTATTGTTAGTTGGTTCAGTATCTTAAATCCTCTCCAGAAAAAAAATTAATGAAGAGAAAGACTTAAAAATAAAAGTTTGTGTATTTGAGCCTTACAAGGTCTTCCAGAATTTCAGTCTTGTGTTGGACGAAGCTTAATAAATACTTATTTCAAAACTAAAAATATTTAACAGAGAATTTAAGATGATACTGAGCTGTATTAATAATTAACACACAAGTAATGTGAATATCCTCCTATATGATAGTAAATTCATCTCAGATGAAGAATAAACATGAGATGTAGTTCTACAGAAGAATGCTAAGAATACTATGGAAGGAACATGTGAGCAATGAGGAAGTTTTAAGGGAAATGAAAACAAAAGACACTTATACTGAAAATCAGAAAGAGATAGTAAAAATGTCATAATGAGGAAAGATGGCTTGCAGAATTTGATACTCACATAAAAAGTGTCAGTATGAAACTTTGAATAACTTACCTAAGAAAGCTTGTATAAATGGATGGCAGAATGTGGATTGGGAGGTATATTAAAAGCACAAAAATTGCTTAGAGCTACAAATATAGGAAGTTGGAGAGAGCCAGGATTGTCCATGTATTAAAGAGACATGGTGTATGAAAGAAAAAGAATATAATCTCTATGTATCCCTGTTAAAGAAAATGTAGGAAGAGTGATTGGATGTCAGGTAATCATTAGCAAGACTAGTTTGGTCGACAGTTCCAAATAAATATTAAATATTTTTAATTTTGAAATAAGTATTTATTAAGCTTTGTCCAACACCAGACTGAAATTCTGGAAGACCTTGTAAGGCTCAAATACACAAACTTTTATTTTTAAGTCTTTCTCTTCATTAATTTTTTTTCTGGAGAGGATTTAAGATACTGAACCAACTAACAATAACAAAATCTTTTCTGATTGGTTTATATATGTACATTATATAATGAGGAAGTTTGATCCTCACTGAGTGACCCATACAAAAATGTTTTTATTAAATAGCTCAACAAGGGTTGACATATTGTAAAATCAACTACATGACTTCAAGAAATTATGTAAAGATTACAAAATGAAAGATAATGAAGTAAGCATTGATGTGCATAACACTGAAAAGAATGGCGGCATCTTCTCCATTTTTTTCAAGTAGAGTGTACAGTGTAAGAGTCAGGATAGGGTTAATAACAAATTTAACAATCAGTGAGAAAAGAGCAGAGGAACAAAAAATACTTCTGAATGAGGGGATACCAAAAAATTCTTTGCTCAACCATTGAAAATCTGGCCAAATTCGTAAAAGTTTGTTTGTCTGCTTCCAATACGCAATCAAACACTTTCATATCTGAAATGCCTACTTAGACTTAAGGGGAAGATTTTAGCCTAAAAATATTTTTGTTCCTTGTGGCAAAAGTGTAGATCTATCTCTCTTCTGCTGTGTAGAGATAACTTTTTTCATAACAGTTACCATTTGAAACCATTTAGTGTAAGACTATAACTTTTCATTTATTATTAATAGCTGGATAAAAATATTTGTGCACTTTAAAAGAGCAAGTTAAAGGAACCAAAAAATATTTTGTTTTTTATATTTCTTCTTTGGAAACTTATCAGAAACAAATGAAATTTGTTGTGTTTTTTTTTGTTTTTTTATGCTAATTGCTATAATTTACTGTATATGACTATTGTCAGTGAAAAATGAAACTTGACAATAACAGAAAACCAAATCTGATCTGTAAAACCAGCCACTTCATTTCTCAATTAAGTTCTTGTAGCTTAGCAGTTAAAGCAGCTGGGCATTAAGCAGGCTTCCTTGAAGTAAAAGGAATGTGAGTTTGAATCTTGCTGAGAGCTTATTCTTCATTTTGATGCTTGCTGTCAACTCACATTTTTAGAATTGACAGCCTGAATAAAGTAAAAATTGCAATTAAAAAAAAACTAAAATGAAAGTAAATATCAGTCAAAAGTAATAATAATGGTTGACAATTTCTCATTAAATAAAACAATAAAAATAATGCAGCTGCAAATATTCAAGTTTTATTTTATTCGATGCTCGCTGCTTACAAAATTGATTTGTTTTTATGGTTTATCAACCTTTTGTGGGTTATTAAAATCCAAAATATTTTGAATTGTAAGAATAATTTTTATTTGTTTTTTTAGTTCTTTTTGTGAATAACAATGATTTTTCTCTGATACAAATTCCACTATTTATCTAGGTAAAAATTGATTCATACCTTTGATTGATTGATTGATTGATGTGTTTTTTATGGCTTATCAACCCTTTGCGGGTTACTTAAAGCTGAAACACATTTTGAATTGTAAGAATAATTCTTTTTTTCTTTCTTTTGCAAATGAATATTGCATTTACTTTTTTTTTTTTTAAGAATAATAATGATTTTTTTTTTACAAAATCCATTATTTAATCCATAACTGGGGGTGAAAATTGATTCATCCCATTCCCAAGGGTATTTGCATGTAAGAGAATATAACAAACCCAACTGGAATTCAAACTCTGCTCTTTGATAGAAGCTTACAGAAACATAGAAATTATATCTAATTTTATTTCATTTTATAGAATATTTTTATAAAACTTTTACCAGAGGAAGAAAGTTTAATTTCCACCAGAATACTGCTACAATGATTGAATTGTATCATTTCAGATTTCAGCAAAAATAAATAATGATTTATCACCTTTTTCTGGAATGAGAAACTCCACTTTTTTATTGCATTGTACACTTGAAAAAAGCTGTAGAATTGATTGACCAAATTAGGATAAAAACAAAACCAATATTAAAAATAAGTTTATTCATCTGAATAAAGCTTTAGGTAAGAAGGCTTTTCTCCAGGCAATCAATTGCATGTACCCATTATGAAAATGATGTGAACTAATTTTAATGCATAAATTCTTACTTGAAAAACTCCTCAACTTAAAAGCTCTCCAACTCAAAACACTCTGACAATGAGCCTGGTTTTGAGCTGCAGCTAAAGTAATGATTTTCTTTAATTCTTGCATTCCATGCAATTTTTTCTTATATACATTTCATCTTCCTGATACACAAGGTGCCAAATGACAATTTAGTGTCAAGTAAATAGAAAAATATGTTTAGTAGCAACATTTAGTATATGTATAATCTGTGACTTGATGCTTCAGGAAGTTAGAGATAGAAATGGTACACAAAGAATAAAAGGCAAGATCTTAGTAACAATAAATCTAGTCTTAGTTACAATAGCATTAGTTAAAATAACTGGTTTGCTCATAAAATATAGGGAATTTTGGGTGCAATAATTTTCATATATTTGCTTTCATTAGACTTTTCTCAGAATCAAAAGATTGTGATTTTTTTTATCACTTTAGAAAGTGAGTCGTTTTCATACAGTGTTAAATCAACCCTTTACTTTTTAAAGAGTTACCTGTACTTTGTATTTATTTACAAATGTCAAGTTTGAAACTGTATTTATATTATTGATATCTACATATGACTGATGTTGTTTTTTTTTTTAATTAATCTATTTTTTTTAATTTAGGGTGGGGGATTTCAGATATTTGATAAAACCTTGTGAGGTAATAATTATTTAACTTAAATGAAGAACAAAAAAGTATATACATTTATTAATTTCTTGCTTGTTTAAAATATTTTCTGAAAATAAATTGTATAGAAATGTGTGTGTACATACGTATGAATAAATATACATACATAAATCAGTACTCATATAATTCTGTTTTCTGCAACTTAGTTACATGTCAACATTTAGATGTTGATGCTATTGTGTCCCAATCCTCAGGAGACATCAGCATCTAAATGTCCACATGAAATTTTAAGTCACAGAAAGCAGTAACATATGAGTATTGTTTTACTTTTATCTTATATTGGCTCTGTTTTGTATAGTTTATAATGTGCACTATATATATATATATATATATATATATATATATATATATATATATATATTTTATTTATTTATTTAAAAATATGATTCCATCGCTACATAAGAGTTCTCAAGTTTCAAAAACAAGAGCCGAAAAACTTCAATATAATTATTTGAATTAAATTGAATTAAAGTAATTAAATTTCTTTTCCATCTTCGCTTGAAGATGGAACAGGGAACTCTTATGTAGTGATGGAATCATATTTTTAAATAAATAATTATATTTAGGCTCTACTTTTGTATTGAGCGCTGTTTTTTAAAAATAATAACAAAAAAAAAATACTAAAGAACTTTGGATTATTTACCTAACGAGTTCTTTCCTATTTTCTATATATTTCACACACACACACACACATATATATATATATATATATATATATATATATATATATATATGACATTTTAAGTCAATGAGCAATTTGACACTATATTATGAATAGGGACCCCCCTTTTAAATTGATACAAAAATATTACTTTTATTTTCTTATTGAAGATCTAAAGTATGCTGATGTACAATAATTATTCACTCATAATTTTTCCCTATCTTTTTATATGTGGGCCCATTAATTTAAGTAGTGTCATTTTGTCTTATAAATAACAACTTACCAACATTTTAGTTCTTGTTTTGAGCTTTTGATTAAAAAATAAACTAAAAAAAACAAAACTTTGTTCCAAATTTGATTCTAATTTTGTCATGTTGCATTCAGTGTTTTAGCATGTCCCTTAGATTTTCAGTAAATCAGTAGATTTTTCGTTTTGTCAAATGTAGGAAAATCCTATTAAAAATGAACTCCTGTGAAGTTCTGGTGTTTGCATATTTTTTTTTCCATCTTCCTTTTATCTCTGGCTTTAGTTTTGTTGAACTCACATCTCCAACGATGCATTAAAGAGATTTGTGCAGAAAGCACCAACTTGGAATTATTCTTGTATGCTTCACCAATGATTGATTTCTTCACTGTGAATGTAAGGCCTTTGCTTGAATCTATATTTTGTACTTGGAACTGAAAGTAATAAAATAAAAAATAAAAAATAAAAAAATTATGTCGGGACATCAACAATGAATTCAATTTGTCTGTTACCTGTAGGCAGACTCTCACAGTTAAATGCAAATTTCTCTCTAATTTTATTTCTTGAGAAATTTAATTTTTTTTTTTTTTTTACTTTTATTATAACATTTAAAATATCTGGATGTTTAGTGTATTTTTTGTATTTTATTATTTTCAATGTTTTTATTTTTTAATATTTTATCCATTTTTTTTAATGTTTGTTTAATTCTATTATATTTTTTTTTATTTTCATTCTTAATACTGCAAACAACTTCTATTAGTTTTTCTTATATTGTCTTCATTTTTTTTCCCTGACAAATTTTTAACACTTGTGCGATTTTATTTTTATTTCTTGTCTTTTGCAGAACCTTTTATTGAGTACATAATCTTTTACTTTAATAGCTTTTTAATACTCTTCCATACTTTGAGGATTTTTATTCACTTTGAATGACATTTGTAATAGCCTTCTATTTTAGTTGACTGTATTTAATTTTTTTTTAATTTTTTTTTTTTTCTGTTTTTAATTTACATTTTTCATTTTGTCAACTTTTCCACACTTTTCATCTTCAATGTTTCTTTTCCTATGGCTCTATTTTTGTTTTGCTCAAATATATTTTTTGTTTTATTTATTTCCTAATTTTGATCCTTCATAGTTTTCATGCAGATTTTAAATATTTCATTTCTTTTTTAGTGAGATTAATTTTGAGGCTTAAAATTTTTATAACTTAAAATATTTACAAATATATATATATATATATATAATTATCAAGTACTTTCCAGACTGCTTTTTTAAGAATTTTTAGTAATATTTTTTATCTCTGCTTCTTTCCCTTTTCTCCATTTCATGAAAATTGTCAGAAGAAATAAGATTCAGTTTTTTCACTTAGATTTTGATAGTAGCCGCCATATTAAATTGAGACAGATCCAAATTTTCAGATTTATCACCCAACACAAACATGAGTCAATCAGGTTTACAGATTGCTGATTATATTTCAGGGCCTATTTTTGTATAAGAATATCTGAATAATTGGTAAGGTTTTTTTTTTTTTTTAATTTTCTTATTGCGACGAAGCTATCTCTTCATTTTCAAAGCAAATAAGATATTTTATTACACAGTGTATCTTCCAAGTTAAATTCAGATAAACACTTGCCTCTTTATTTATTATAGTGACCCCCATATTTTTCCCTAATATCCTGAAGCATATAGTAACATTTCATTTCAAGCAATTAGCTTGAAAGAGTGTTAACTAGTTTTATAATTCAGTAATTTTTCTTTTTAATCTAAACCAAAGAAAACAAATGAATTTAAAATGTATTGTTGATCATTTTACTATAAATTGGTATTGTTACGATAAATACATATTGTTGGTAATTTTTTTAATAGAGATATATATTGCTGGTATTCTTAGTATAAAAATATATTTTTATTCTTCATTGTATTTTGCTTTTGTTTGGAGGTTCACTATTTCCCCATAGCTTGGACCATAACAGGTGCTACCACCTTGGGATAGGTTGGACCTGGGAAAACTGCAATTGAGAAGTGGTTCCATGGCCCTCAAAACCTCCGATATCTTGACCAAAAGCCGTGCTGCCAGATTTAGTTCATTATCATACCCAGGAATAAAGGGGAAAGTACATATGTAGCTAGTAATTTAATAGTTCATTTTAATTGAGATACTAAAAAGAAATAAAATCAAGAGGTCTTTATACAGGGTGCAGCAGAAATACCTCCCACATAATGGTAAGACATTAGTTAGATAAAGACACCATTGCCACTAATTTATTACCATTATGTAGGAAGTATTTCTGCCCAACTCTGTATATGATATTAAAAGAAGTCAACAATTCACTAAACAAAACTTGCAATATTTACATTATTCAGACTATTGTCCTCATCTTTGCTGCCATATTTATTACAACATTTTGGCTGTTGTATGCTCCAGACCTTCTTCAGGTGATTGGAATGTCAAACTAAACCCTTTATTTTGCTCACTGGGTAGACTGTTCTAGTTCCACGTGCCATGTCTAATGGATGTCAGTTATCAGTTATCTCCTGTAAATTCCACTCTCCAAGATCTTCACCACCTTAACCAGGTATTGAACTCACACTCTTTGGGTCCTGTTACCCCAATGAGCGAAATAAAGGGTTCAGTTCAACATTCCAACCACCTGAAGAAGGCGGGAGTGTACAAGGGCCGAAATGTTGTAATAAATATGGCGACAAAGATGAGAACAATAGTCCAAATAATGTAAATAGTGTACATAATAGCTCATCTCAGAAATATAGACAGAAAACTTGCAATTATCTCCCTTGAATCTGTAAAGAAGACAGATGTCTTCTTATTACTTAGATTGACACACGAGTTGCTCAGTGAACTGCAGATGTTTGGTAGAAAGAGTAGAAATGATAATCCAGATGTTCATAAAGCAAAAAAAAAAAAGTATGAACATTCAACCCTGTGAGTCTATGTATTTCTTTCAGCATTGCAGGCCATTGTCTTCAAGATGCAATAAAACAAAATTGATTTCTGTATATAAGATAAATCTGTTGAAAAAAGAAGTAATAAAAAAAAAAGAAATGAATGAACAAGTCACTTAGGATCTTTTGGCATGTTCAGATTTGCACACCAATGATTAAAGGATGAACAGGGTCAGTCCGATTGAGTGGATTTTGTTCTCAGTCTGAGCCAAAGATATTGGTAAAAACAGATCAGCTTTTGAAAGCTGACGCCTCTTCTTCCTAAGAATAGTTGAAACCTGGATTTGATGATTTAAAATCACGGAAAACATGAACAAATCAGATAACACATGCTCTAGTTTGATCCTAAAGATTAGGTCAGTCAATGAAAATGCTATCTAACAAAATACAAATTTCTTTTATTTACCTGATCTCATATTCTAAATATGTCTTTTTTTCATGCAGGTTACTCCTTGGCACTTTAACTGAATTAAACATCAGTGATTCTTATTTACCACATCTCACACTTAATTTCTTTTTATTGTGGTTAATCAATGAGAAAATTAACAAAGGTTTATTTACTTGATTTTTCAAGGTTTTTAAAACTTGGAAATACGAAATAAACTTTCAATTCTGTATCAAATAGTTCAGCGATGGAATTTAAATGTCCTATTTCTAAAATACATTAATTAATATATTAACATAGGAAAGGACAAGTGTTAGGAGTATAGAGCTGAAGTAGAATTTAGAAGGAGCCTTGAAACCCAATCCTAAACAGGAATAGACCTCCACTTTTGTTTAAAAGACTGAAGTGAAATGTGTGACCTGAACAATGTGAGCCTATCTATCTCTCTCTCTCTCTCTCTCTATATATATATATATATATATATATATATATATATATATATATGTGTGTGATGGAGTGAAGAAATACAATAAACACTATAATTTTACAATGAGAAAAACTGCATAAACAGGGATTTTTAGCTTTAAATCTAATATTTTTTATATTTTCATCCAATGGATTTAGATGTACAACCTAGTTGACATTCAACTTTCTCTCAATTTTATTTTTTATCACTAATGTTTTTAATATCCTACATAGTAATTGCATTAGGTTTGTTAAGAAATGAAATATATAATCCTGAAATAAATTTACTTTATTCTGGAATTAGTGCACTTTCAATATATTTTCACCTTTTAATTAAAACTGCATTCTTTAACTTGAAATCATTTTTGTGTTGAGGTATTCTTTTATTCAAATTTCTAAATGTTTCACCTATGTATTTCTTGGAACATTTTGAATTTTGAATGTCTATTTTGTAAATTCCTGCTTCAGGTTTAAATTTTGTTAGTATTTTGCATTGTGTTAATTAAATCTCTTATTGTTTTTTAAGTAGTTGTAACAAATTTATATTAAGTTCAGATGAATTATTTTCAAATGTAGTTATTATTGAGTTGGTAGATAATATTTTGTATTTTGTTTATTGATCTTTTTTGTCTTTTAATTCTGTGAATTCCATAATCTTTCTTTTCTTTTAATAATTTGGATATTGGAGGAAGTGAAGCTATAAAAATAGTTCTTTCTGAGAATGAAAGAAGAGTGCTCTAGACAGCATATTTTCAAAATTTTCTTTTCCATTTTTAGGTAAAAAAAACAATCAAATGCCTCTTGTATCAAAAGACAAACATAAAAGGGGAAAATCTGTTCCTGATGGGGAAAAATACTCAACAAAATTTGTTCATTTTCTCATATTTTACAGCTTAAATCAAAGTGTATACCATATGTTAAGTCACTCAACCTTCTCAAAAGTCTATTTAGGAGTTTATAATGATGAGTTACCCAATATAACTTAATTCATTTTTACATTCAGATGTGTTTGATTTTAAGTAAAGATTTAAGATATGCCGTCAAGTGTTCTGTATGAAAACGAAGCATCATGTTTCTCTTTTCTGTGCTTTAGTTGTAGCTTAGAACAAAGCATCTTGTGATTTTGTAATGAACTGACTAAAGTTAAGCAACATGATATTTGATCATTATTTGAATGAGTAGTTAGTATTAATGCTATTTTAGAATTTTGAAGCCAAAACAGTGAATTTTGCTAGAAGAAATTGAGAAATATACTTGATTAAAGAAAATGAAATATCAAGCCACTTGACCCTCAGCTAGAACTATTACCAAGGCATCTGCGTTCTTGTCCTCTTTACACTTGCACAGAATATTGTGGACTTCTTTTCATTGATTTTAACAACTTTTTAAAGAAAAATTCTCTTATTCTTTCTTTTATATTTTCTTCTTCTTTCCTATCAGATATTCTATAATTTGAAAATATTTGTTTTTACTTATCATTTGCAGTAAATTTTAAATTTTCCTTTTGTTCAAATATATATTTATGCATTTTTATATATTTATTTTTTTATGTCTTTTATTTTATTTTATTTTTTTGAGTAGAAATGCTTTTGGCAAAGTTCTTTAATAAGCACTGAATAAAATTTTTATTTCTTCATAATTTTTGTTGGTATTCTCCTCTTGTAAATTTATTCAGATAACCAATATCTAGATAAAATATTTCCTTAGGCATATCAGACATTAAATTGTGGATTTAGCTTTAATCGTATTACCAACTTAATGTTGTGTTTAGAAACATTTATGTGTGAAAATGCCACTATTAGCAATGCATTCATGTATAGACACATGACATCTTGCATATATGTGAGCACACTTACATGAATATCTCTCTCTCTCTTTCTCTTCTTTTGTGCATACATACATATATATATATATATATATATATATATATATATATATATATATATATATATTTACACATTACTGAATTTAAGTATCTATGTAGGCTTGTACATGTATATAAAACCTTTCAGGATTAAATTAATATTCAAGTTTTTATATATGTAAATGTCAGTGTGTACACACACACACACATGCACATACACACATATAAATATAGTTATAAGGTATGCTATATTTATGGGCTAAAGTGCTCAATATCATGGATATATATGTAAATATAAAAGTGGACATTGAAGTCAACACTCAGAGACAACAGTTTGCTTAATTTAGCATGAAACAGTCTGTTTAATGCTAAACACAATCGTCAGGCCTGGTTTGGTTTGGTCTGTTTTGTTTTATGTCATATCGACCTCAATGGGTCATTTAATGCCAACAACTTTTTTTTTCTGGTAATATTTTTGTTTTGTAAAAAAATCTATTTTTGTTACAATTTTTTTCCTCAAAAACATATAGCTGGTAATATTATTTTTTTCAAAAACGTATAGCTGGTAATATTTTTTCAAATGTATTGCTGGTAATATTCTTTTTTCTTCAAAAATTTATTTCTGGTAATAATTTTTACAAAGTATTTCTGGTATTAAAACCTATTTTTGCACTTTTATAAAGCTTTTTACCTCAGTTTCAGGTTTAACTATTTGTCCATAGCTGGGACCCTAACAGATGCTACCACCCCGGGTCAGGGTGGACCTGGAACATCAACAATTAAGAAGAGGTTCTACGCTCCTCAAAGCCTCCTGATCAGAGGCCTTGCAGTTGGACATAGTTTATCATCTTACCCTGGACGTGGATGTAGTTTATTGTCATACCCAGGACGGTTGTCAGGCCTGATGATTGCATTTAGTATGAAACAGACTGTTGCCTCTAGGGTTTGACGTTAATGTCCATTTATATATATATACATATATATATACATATATATATATATATATATATATATATGAAATATATGATAAAAATATAGATGTCCTCTGATGATTGATTTTAACCATGAAATAAACTGTTGCTGCTGGGTATCAACTTCAGTGTCCACTTTTATATTTATATATGCTCTATCCTCAATATATAATGTTCACAATTACAAATGCACAAACAACAACAGTGTCTTTAACATAAGCTTCCTTGGATGATGACGATCTCTAGGTCAGACAGTTTTTTGGGACTCAAGCATTATTACTACAAATCTGGGGCTTCCATGATACCATCAATCATTTATTGGTTTAACATCACAGTATGGGAATGCTAGATTTAAGCAGATTTAATCATTGCCTATTTATATGAAGGGATCCTGAAAAGTCCTTGTCTTGACCAAGAAACCACTTAAAAAAATGTTTGGTCACACACTGAGAAATGGGCTAAACTAAAACTATTTCAATATGAACCTCATCTATCTCAGTAATAGAGATTAAATATAAATCCTCAAGTACAGTAAAAATTTGAACCTAAATTTACATAGTCAAAATTATACATAAATTATAAATAAAACTTGTATAATATTTTCTTGAATTCATATCTGAATGTGAAAACTGCTATTTCTTAATCTTGATTCCTCAAAGAGGTTTCAGTGATTGTTCTTCACTTTTAAATATTTTATATAATGTTCATTACTTTTATATATATATATATATATATATATATATATAAACAGATGTGTGTGTGTATATATATATATATATATATATATATATATATATATATATATATACACACACACACACCTGTTTCTATTTATATTGCCATTTCTTTCTCTAAAGATGATTTTACCCCTCCTTCTGCTCATGAACATAGATCATCTATCAATCTGTTATTGATTTTCATTTTGGATCAGTAAGAACATTCAAATAGATATCTAGCTAACAATTCTTCTTCTGGAAAAGACTAATCTTTATGCTGATGCATACTCCTCCACAACCCTCTACCACTATTTTTGTGCTCATACCATCACTACCATCTTTGTCTCCCAATATAAAGGATTGCATGTGTATTGTTTTGTCTGTATGTTAGTGATGCTAGAAGTGGGGGGGGAAAAAGATGAAAAAAAAAAGTTTAAAGATGGTAACATCTCAAGCTATCAACAGCCATCATGCTAGGGTTGAAATTCATAGACAATGATGAGCAAATGTCTGCATCACAATGGGTTAAGAGAAGAAAAATTTTTTTTTTTCCTTTTGGTTGTCTGCTTAGATTTATATTATGGTTTGCTCTCAACTTTAGCTTTCGATTTCTTTGCATATTATTAATTATTCAATTTTATTTTGTTTAATTTTTTAAAATTTTTAACATATCTGAAGGCTGAGAAAATATGATTTTATTGTTTTTTTTTATATTAATGTAATTTTCTTTTCTTGTAACTTAAAATATTATTTATTTTCTTGTTTCTAATAGCATTATCATTATAATATTTAATAGTACAACTATGGTTATCATTATTATGAACCATGTTAATATTTAATTTATAATATTAAATACCATGAATTGTGGTATACAAGTTGACCTCAAGATTTTTAACCTAAAATCCTGAGTTAGACCTATACCAACTGGATAGGTCAACCTCCAAACATACAGTAGGCTAACAATGAACCAAAACTTAGACGTATTGGTAAATGAAGTTAGGCTACAGTATATGATAATGTGTGCTAAAACTACACACAGTCACACCACTTCCTTGTATATGGAGACACTAACTGTAATATCTTTCTATATGTGTTGTATAGCAAACAACCAACAACACACACCAGTAGGTACAATATATTGTATTAGTATAAGTTAGTGAACATTTAAAATTCATCAGATCTACTGATAAACACATTAAAGTTAACATCAACTCCTATAAAATATTAATACCATAGATTACAAAAATTACCAGGTAGTTTTTGATTGTACTGTTAGTATCAGTGGTAAAAGTTTGCATTTTATACCTGCCATATAAATCAAACCCTCATTTTGGAAATACTTTTTAGGCTTGAAAGCTCGACTTGCATGACAAAATTTATGGTATGTTATTGAGTGTATTCATTCATGATAATAAAAAGTAACACTTTTGTAGTTAAATATTACTGTGTATCATTTTTTTTATATTCTTGGCATTACTATTATTGAATTTATTATCTTGGTTTATCAAGATTCAAAGCCATTGTTAGTCATTCCCAAAATCTATACTATCAACAGAATATTAGAAAGGAAGGAAGGATAATATGCATGAAATTATTGTTGATTACAATTAATGTTGTATATTTGACTTATTTATCCTATTGTGTTTTGGGACATTATCAGTAAAAGTCAATAGATTTATTTTCAGATTTATCATTATTTGATATTGTTAATTTTTATTAGTTTTGTCATTCAAGATGTATATGGGGGTGCTGAAAAGTTCCTGAGTTCGGGCAAGAAGTAACTTGCAGAATAAATTTTGATTTTTGGTTATTTATTCAGATCAAGAACTTTTCAACACCTCAACATATATCATATTGAGGGATCCTAAAAAGTTCTTGGATCAGTCAAGAAACCTTTCAAACCAAAATTTGACATTTGGTTATTTGGCCAGGTTCTGGAAAGTGGGTTTTACTGAGAACATTTCAAGACAAAATTTGATATCCTAAAGATTTTATTAAATACTTTTTCTTTCTGCTCACTGCTTAATAGTGTTTTCTACTGAAACTAAAAGTGCAAAAGATGTAAAAAAAAGATAAATGTTCTATAATATCCTACCTCTCTCCTTTTCTTTTTTCCTTCATTTCTCTTGACACTGTTATTTTCTTTCTTTCACCTTTTCCTCTGTTTTCATGTTCTCATTATTATCTCCTCTATTTTCTTCATGTTTCTCTTAATTTTCTTTCTTTATTCCCAGTCCTTTGTTCAATGCTATCTTCCATTCTCCTCTCTCTCGCTCTGTCATCTTATGCTTTCACTTTTCTGTCTCAAAATTTTTCCTGTTTCTCTGTACTTGGTGATAATTACCAGTTCATCACTTTATATAATTTATACCTGATAATTAATTAATTACACTTTGTCTTGGATCTAATACTTGGCTGATGGGCTGGAACTTAGATTACAACAAGATGAAGGGATATATTCAGTTGACAATTTCACTTGCTACATTGCTTCAAGCTAGTTGCATTTCTCTGAAATATCCTCTCTTGCCTTTTAGTTCATTTTTGATAATGGCTGAAATCTTTCAAATTATTTATTTTAATCATTTTTCCTTCATTTGTTTTTGCTTTTTAATATCTTCAAACACTCCCCATTCTTTGTTTCTCTTAACTTCCTTTCTTGCTTCATTTGTTATTATTTTCACTTTTCATATTTAACTTTGATAAATTCTCTAATGTTTTTCCTGATTTCTTCATTTTTTTAATTTAAAAAAATCTTTGTAGAAATATTATTCAAATAAATAAGCACACTGTCATGATGAGTTTTTTCCTCCACATTTTTCATCTTTGTCTATCAAATAAAATGTATCAAATATGAAAAATGTTTTCCTCTCTGCACCAAATTTTTCTTTAGAACAATTTCACTTCAGACCTTTTGTGACAAACATTCTAAATCAGATTCCCAGATCAGGTTGATGCCAAAGAATTATTTTTTCTTTCAACCATGAACAAAAGTCTCCAGAGATTATCTAACACAACATTAAATTTCTTGAACTTTTGTTTTAATTCTTCATTGTCATTTACAAGGAGGTGCTGAAAAGTTTTCAGAATGCAACCAAGAAAACATTCCAAAATAAATTATGACATTTGGTGACATTTTAGGAAGTGCATTGGAGCAATAATTTTTCAGTACCTCCTTATATAACTGTTTCCTATCTGTCCCCAATAAGAAATAAATATGGTCTTTTTGCAAAGTGTTTATTCTGATATGATGAAAAGGCAATGAGAAACCACTCCACTATCTTTCTCAAGAAGTGATGGCAATTCACAGATGATAAAGAAAAAGAATTTAATAGAGTGCCATGATTACCTTAGTCCTTAAGGAATATGGCATTAAAATAAACTACTCCTAAATATTAATGGGAAAAATATCTCAAAGATATGCTTGTATTATATTGGAATAACAATTAGTATTTATTCTTGAGTCATTATTATGCAGTGGAACTAAAAAGGGTGCAAATTATTTCTTAAAATATTTACAGAATTTAAAAAGCATAATTCAAATTTTATTTGTTGAAATTTACAAATCAAACTCAAAAGAAAATAGAGATAAAAGCGAAAACAATAAAAAAAAATGTCGCTTTTTGCTAATGTTTTCCGTTGTCTAAAGGATGATATTTTTATCTGTAATAATTTATTTGTTCTGTATCCAGAGAATGGTTTTGAAATGCTAGCATTTATCCACCCTTGATTACCAAGGTAAAGAAGAGTGCCTCTCTTTTTTCCCCTGGGAGTTACATAACAATAACTAGAGTCCATTGAAAGATATTGAGATAGCTGAAACAAGATCACTGCATTTTTGGAATAGGGCCCAGGATAAATACATTATTCTCTTTTCTCTCTTCTTCCTTTCCTTTACAAATAATAAACAGGGAGAGAAATGAGTTATTGTTTTAGATAGGCATCTTCAAAAGAAAGGTATCAGTTAGACCACAATCAAGAAGTATCTATTAGACTTTCTCTAGAGTTATAGTATACACAATATCTACATCTATTATAATTATTCTAGAGTTGTACGTAATCTCAAGAATTCAATATACAGTTTGACAGACTAATAAGAAATCCTTGCATCACTCGATACCCTAACTCCTACCCCAACATTTCATAACTGCTGCAACTGTTTCGCAGTAACCATTTATTTGCAACTATAACTCAATGGGAACTAGGGTAGATGAGTGCAGAGCAGGGAATATGGAAAAGCGATTTAACCCCTTTCCTACACCTGCCTTTAGAATTCTTCTCATCTCTAAGATTTCAAGATAACAGACTTAATTTTTTTTTGTCTCATATTCAGATATGCTGCTTTTAAAATATAAAACAGCATAACTTTTAGGAGAACAAAAAAAAGTGATGAGTTTAATACTTAAATCCATGGCATTATTGAAAAAAAATAAAAACAGCTTTAAATTAATTGTAACAGAAATTAAACATGTTCAATGCTCATTTGAGCAACCACACTGTGTTTTGCATACAATATGGCATACCAGACAGAAAATACATTATAACCATTGCTAACTTTTTTCTGATTTTTATTCAACCTAGATTTTAATATAAAATTAAACACTGACACAAAACTCAAAGGTGATTGTGATTTTCTAAGCATAATTTTGATGTGGCACAATGCTGAAAGTATGGACCACCCAGTGAGGATCAAACTCCCTATTAAATCATAATTGATCTAAGCTTGCTAATCATTACACCATGTCAAAGTGTCCATATGACTTTCTAAGTGTAGCTTAGATGTAGCACAAGGCCGAAAGTGTAAACCACCCAGTGAGGATCAAACTCACTGCTCAGCTAAAATTTCTCTAGCAAGACAAGCTTGCTAACCATTACATCATGTCAAAGTGATCTAAAACTCAAATGTGATGTGTCAGAAGAGAAATGTGTGAAGTCACTTTTATGAGCATTTTGAAACACAACAGACATTTGATTGAAGGTTGGAGTGTACATGATAAAAATGTTGTTAAAAAAGCAAACACAAGATAATTATTCCTAAAAAATTACATACACTATTTAAAACATTCCCTCTAATTCAGATAAAATGAAATACTGTCTTAATTCAAATAAAAAGATTTATTCAGCTGTTCATAAAAGAAGGCTGCAGAATGGATCATCTGAAATGTTGTAGTAACAACAAAAACAACATAAATATATGGTATCAGAAAGTTCCCAGACTATATATGCTATACCATTCAAGAGAAATGCTCATGCAGCTAATATGTATTGTCAACCATGTTACTGAGTCAGTCTGTTAATTGGTTTCAAGCTGTCTACTTTCATTCAGTTATTATGTGATGTTTTTGCGATCTTTATAATAGCTAACAACTCTAAGGCATTTGTCTGTATTAAATATTATGTGAAGCCTAATAGATCTGCTTCTGAGATCCTTGAAAAGATTTCTCAGGCTTTTGCTAGACATTTTTTTTTTTGCATGGCAAATGCATTCAAAGCTGATTGTCAGTTCAAGATAATAATTGCTCATGATGACCAATCATTAACAAAATGCTAGAAAATCTGGGAAAAGAATTTATGAACTTAACAATGATGACCATTGCCAAAAATTCTATCAGCTTTTTCCACATGTTCAATATAGAGACTGTCAGGAGGTCCTAGTCAGATAATTTTTTTCAAATCACTTTATAGTCCAAACAGTTCTAATAATAATGACATATCTCCTCAGAATAAAAGAGATGTCAAGTGTATAATGGTAATTTTACTATCTGCTTATTGATACATGATTTTAGTATTTGCTGTGTTGCTTTCTAGGTAATCATTAGAGTGAATCAAAGGTTTGATATATTTAATATATCCTACCTGTGATATCATAGGGAAATAAAATTCTGGTTTATTTTATATATATATATATATATATATATATATATATATAATAATTAATAAATAATCATAACAAAATAAACTGAATGAAAAGCTTATGAGCTTTTTTTAATATTAGTTTTTTTCTGTCAAGTGAGAAAAACAAACTAAAGGACATAATTGTTCAATCTTTAATTTTATCCTTTTTCCTTACCATATTACCAAATTAGCTGGCACCTCAACATGGTTAGCAAGCTTGTCTTGCTAGAACAATTACAACTGAGTATTGGGTTGAATCTTTACTGGAAGCCCCATACTCTTGGCCTTGTGCCACATCTAAGTCACACTTTGAAAATCACCATACCACCAAATAAGCTCTTAAAGAAAAGTATATCAACTATTGATAATGAAAAAAATAACAAAACCTTGGTTTGTGTATTTGGTGATATAGAAATTGTGAGTTCAATCCCTGGGTTGAGACATGGGTACTTTTACTCAGTGGAAATGAGTGAGCAATAACTGAACAGTACTAAATAATAATAAAAAAAGAACTAGAAGAGATATCCATAGATATGAGTCATCTACCCCCAGAGATTAAATAAAGGTTTTTATTTTGGAATTACCTGTAGGTTACCCAGATCAATATATACCTGAGAAAGGCCAGAGGGCATAACTGCCAAAATGTTGTGAGAAAAACAACAAAGATGAGGACAATAGTCTGAATATAAATAGTTTTTTGTCACTTTAAACAACATTTTTAGTGGATAATCATATTTGAGTAGACATTTTGATTATTTATTAAACAGTATATTTATTTTCATCAACTGGCCTGAATGTTTGAGAAATCTTATTAAAGAAAACATGTGTCCTCTACTCGTGGAGGAGAGAGCAAATTATCATCTGTCTATATTTCTGAGATGAGATATTGTAACTATTTACACTATTTACATTCTTTGGACTGTTGTCCTCACCTTTACTGTCACATTCACAATGTTTTGGCCATTGTATACTCTGATATTCTTCAGGTGATATTTGTTTTAATTTTGAACCAAACCCCTTATTTAGTCCACAAGGTAAATTCCATGTGCTATTCCTTTTTTTGGATAACTCAGTTTCAGTAATTCAGTTCCCCAAGTTTTTGTTCCCTGTGCTGTAGACAGGGATTGAGTTCGTAATTCTCTGGGTCAAGTTCCTTTTGGATCAACCAAAACTTTTATCCGTTGGGGCACGTGAACTAAATAAAGGGTTTGGTTTGAAATTTCAGTCACTTGAAGAAGGCCTGAGTGCACAACAGACAAAATGTGAATATGGCAATGAAGATGGAGATAATAGTCTGAATAATGTAAATAATTTAAGCAGTTCTTACTTTTCACATAAAATGCATTATTTTTATTTAAGCTCTGTTGAATGAATCTTTTGTAAAATGTCATTATTCCAAAACAATAATGAGTCTAATTTGAACAGGTGATTGCTTTCATTTATTCTAAAACTAAGAGTACAATTACAAATACAAATATACGCCCATGTCTGTAAATTAACAAAAATGATCTCCATGCAGAAATGAGGAATTAAAAAAAAAACATTACTTATTTTGTTGTTGTTAATGGTTCAGAGAAACTGGTACAGAGATTCTTAAGGTTTTCTTTTATTAACAGATCCCCCAAATTTATTCATTGGTCTAGCTTTGCTTAATTTATCTTCTTTTTTTTTTTTCTTCTCCATTCAAGTTTCTAACAAATATTGCATTTACACAATTTCCAATCTAAAGCCAAATTATGCTTACCATTCTATTTTGTTTCTACCTTAAGATCTTGCAGAATTACATCAATGGCAACAGATTGGTTTCCATGGTAACTAAGATTATTTGAATGAATTATGCATAAAAACAATCAGATTCATGAATTCACAGTAATAACATTGTCTTAATGTCAGATTTTATATGGAAACCTTCTGCCAATGCAGTTTTCCTTTATTTTCAAATCCTAATCTAATTTCAATATCCCTGACTTGAGCAATATATGATTTTTGAATTAGAGAATCTTTAAATTTGATTATTCTGCAACTATTAACTTGAAAGGTATTGAGAGATTTCATATTACAGCACTTCTGTTAGCGCACTCTACCAAACTCCAATATGGCATGAAATTAGAAAAAAATAAAAATGAACAGCAGACCATTCTGAAAGAAAATAATACATTGAAATATAGAAGGGAATCAAATGAATCTTCTGATCATAAATCATTATTTACCTAGAGTATTAAGATTTTCCCATCTCTTTATTATTCAAAGGAACAAAATGCCTATGTCTGTATTTTCAATATTTTTCTTTGTAAGTATCACTTGGATCATATCCCAGATGATAATCATTTTGTTTACCCACAAAAATAGAATGAGGTGCAAGGTCTTTTCTCTATGTGTGTGATGTGTGTATTTGTTTACTTCAGGGTCTCAGATGATATTTACTATATATATTTACAAAAAAAAAAACAGTTTTACCTAAAAATTATCATGGATCAGTATTTTGTATGCAAATTGATTATCAAAATGCTCATTTATTATTAACCAAAGGATCTTCAGAAAAAAAAACATTTAAACAAAAAATCTATCATTCTCCTCTGTGGGATTTAAGTCTAATACCTACATATCTAAGGTTTGATACCTCTGTGATATCTTGGTTCTAATAACTATGTGATATTTTGGTTCTAATACTAATCTAAAGTCTAATAATTGTGTGAGATCTAACATCTAATATATACATGATATCTGGATTCTAACATCTATGTGGTATCTGTGGTCTAATGTGATATCTTTGGTCTAATACTTGATTAGGCCAAGAATTTCAAATCCACTTTCCAAATGACTAAATGTCAGGATTTGGATGGGGTGGGGAATCCCATCTTGGCCAGGCCAACTCGTTTTCATCACCCTCATATATATATATATATATATATATATATATATATATATATTGTCCTCCACAGACAGACTGTTTTGGTGTATCACAGCTCTTCAGTTTGGCTAGATGTCCAGTTGCCTCTAGCTAGGATTGAAACCCAACTGAATTGGCATCAGTTAGAGATTCTACCATGAAGCCATCAGTGCACAGCAGGGATGAAGGTGAATTTTAGCATATTTATTTTTAGATAAACACAGTAACTGAGAGGACTCGATTCGCTTTACCAAAGAGTTTTGTTATAATAGCCATAATAGTCACTGTTTACAAACCCACACTTCCTCCCCAGAGAGCTCAACTGAAATAAATCTTTCAGGAGCCTATATATATATATATATATATATATATATATATATATATATATATATATATATATATACACACACACATACACGTACATGTCTCAGTTCACTTCTATCTTTGTGCATACATGGGAAAGGTGAGAAAGAAGGCATGCTTCAGCAAGTTAGTCTGCCATTATTTTCCCCCATCCACTCTGACAGACAGTCATCATACTATCTGCTGCCCCCTCATTAACCATGCCAAATCCTGCTCCTATCTACTCTCTCATCCACTACCCCTTTTATTCCAAGGCTAGACCAGTGGGAAAGAATATTCCAACCAACCTCTGTCATTATCCTTAAGGTGCCACCTGATGAGTGACCACTGATTTCGGACAGGTTGATAATATGATTCACAGAAATGCATTTTTGTCAAAATACTTTTACAGGATGCATATGAGTTCACCTGATGAGTGATTGAGATAATTATTGTTTTGTTATTTGCTGGTTGCGTTCATGGTTCCTTTGTATTGATCATATCTCCACAGGCTGTGGACAGGCATAGCTTATCTTGTCTCACTCTCTTTCTCACTCTCTCTCTATTTTCTTATATACAGATTTTATTCCTCTTTCCTGTGTTTTTTCTGTCCATGCAATTACATTCTCCAGTTTGCAAGTTGTCATTATCAGAACCTGAGTGTCAATATTTTCCAAACCAAAAGTCAGCAGGTGGTAAGCATACTTATATTGTTGCTGTGTGTGGAAGGAGGAATTCACCAAAGAGATGGTTGAAAAACTGGAACTTCAAAAATCTCCATTAGGAAGTAATCTAGATAATGAATTTTAGACAATTAGAAGTTCTTCTTAAGCTTGCTTTTTCTTAAATATAATAGAACTAACACAACACAAAGTTTCTTAGAGTAAGCTTAAATCATATAAAATATTCAGTTATTTTGACTTTAATTTTGAAAATTTTAAGTTTCACATATCCCCAAAATCCACCTATTTGCTCCTGGCATATATTTGATATTATACAAACCTAAGAATTCAATTTTAAGTATATTTTTATCAATATTGGGAGTGGCTTCATGAAGTGTAGATCCTCATTGCACTATAATAACACTGTAGTTAATGGATGGAACAGAATGGCTGAAAGGAAAAAGAATTACAAACATGCTTTGTTCTCAGAGAGACTTTTATAATACTAAGACATACACAAAACTATATATACACATGTCCCACATGGAGAATAATATATTGCATATATCTACACATCAAAGCAGAGTGTAAGGAGTAACAAAAAGGAAGGGTCTTACATATAGTATGGAGATACTTCTGTACCTGGAGAAGACACTTTTAGGACTCCAGATTCAAATGGGCTAGATTCATCTATGTCCCATATGCCATAAACAGGGAAACAGTGAATCTTGGATTTTTCCTAATTGAAGGCTGCAAAGTGAATTTTTATTCTATATCTGAGAAAGATATATTTCCAAAGGATAATGGCACCATGGACTTCTAAGCTGCTTGGGAGGCAGATTTAGCCTCTGTCCAATTCATGGGGGTGTGTGAGCTAGAGTGCAACCTTACCATTTGGTTGTTGTAAATGAATTGAAAAATGACCAGTGCTTTTGTTGCTATATGGACATCATTAAGTGGCTGTCATGTGATTTATCTCAACCAAAGTGAGATAAGTGCTTTCTGTATCATTACAATTCCAACTGTCTTCAACTTAGTTTTAACTATTTTTTAAAATCCATAGTTATTTAAAGTGATAGGAAATAAACAGTTTGATTATTAATCACAGGGTTTTACAGTTTGTGATTGAGAATGTTTGAGCAACTTTCAATATGTAGCTTCTATGTTGTGTAGGAAAAAACAGAGACTAAAGAATTGTCAGTGCTCAGGAAATAACGCAAGCATTACTAACAGGATAGAATTATATGTATAATGATTTTTTTTTATTAAATTCTAAGGATGAGACAGTGTCTACTGTACAACCAACTTATTCTTTTATATTAATACATTTTAAAACATTATACTTTTTAAACCGAGCCTCCTCTTGTTTTCTGCAGTCCATTTCAGTTAAATGATCTAAGTCACTAAACTACCACAAATCACTTTTGTCTGACAGGATTTTCTGAAATTCTTTGGTGTCTATTCCAGATCCAGACTGATACCATTGCTGCTGGTAACCATTCTTTACTGACCAGATGGCTAATCTATGAAATTTGATTCTTAATTCTTTACTGGAATCCAATGAATCTCTCCATATCCTGAATTCTTGTACATATATCATAAAGCCCCCTTCCATCTCTATTTCCCTTTTAAAGTTCATGTATTCTCTTTGCTTTGAATAATGTAGAACTTTCTCTAAAATATCTGAATCTATACATACATATGCATTCGTGCACACACTGGCAAATAAATCATCTGGTATCATGAATGGCTATTATTTTTTAAAATTCTTTGATAATTTCTTTTGTTCATAGGCTTTTATGAATGTTAAAAATTTAAATGATATATTTGTGCTTTCTCTAAGGCTTGGTATTAATCTTCATAAAGAAAATGGTCAGATTTTATTCTCTACTAAGTGTAAATAAAAACTTTATTTTATGAAAATGATTTCATGAAATCAGTGTGTGCATATTTGTTACACTAATATGAAGTGGGTGCTGAAAATCTCTTGAACTAACCAAGAAGAGACCAAAAAGGAAATTGGTCAAATAAGAACTTTTCAGCACCTTGTCAGAAATATGTAGCTTTATGATGAAAACTTCTTTTCTTTTTGCACAAAAAAGTATTATTTTTCAACATAACCAAATGCTTCTTGAAAGATTATATGGAGCAAATTTAGCAAGTAACTACATGTCATGCTACTGACTTATTGTTTCACCCTTTTACACACATACACACAGATTTTGAAAGTGTATAATTCAAAATAAACTTAGATAATTAAGACTAACATTTTTTGTGGTGGTTATTTTTATATATTTATTGTAGAGAAAAATTAATATTTTCTGATTGAATATATGTGATTGTTTTGGATAATATATAAAAGTTAAAAACTGTTTTTTAGGATCTTTTATTTACTTGGGAATAATTTTAAAATAGTCATTTTTGTTGTCTTATGTATATATAAATAATTGTTTTCTTTCCTTTTTTTGTTTATTTCCAGTTTGTATAAATGACAAAGTGTAAAAGTTAGCTTAGGGCACTCTGGCTATTTTGGTCTTTCTTTAAATTCTGTTATTTTTCTTAGAACTAAAAAGTAAATATAGTTTAGTTCTTTAAAAAGCATTCAAGAGTTGTTTATTCAAAACAGCAGAAAATTTATAAATTATATTTTTCTAGGGTTTTCTATTTAGCTCTTTCTACATAAGTACTGATATATTAAATGCATTTTGTTATGGAACTTTGTATTTCATTAGTTTTTCATTGCAATAAAATTCTCTTCCTTTGACCAATATATGGCACTTTGTTTTTTAAGTAAAAAAAAATGATTTTGTGTTACACAATCAGTTTTTTTATATCCTTTTTAGGTGATCATTTAGTTATTTTTTAAAATTCAGACCATAGATTTGATATTTCATTTTGAAACGCTGCCTCTTGAGAATTTGATACTATTTTCTGAGATATCATTTGTCAGTCTTTGAGTTATGCAGTTAAACCCTTTTCAAAATACTCCTGGTTTTTTAATGAAGATAAGATTTCTTTTTATGCTGAATGAACTTATATATATATATATATATATATATATATATATATAAACAAAACAATATAATTTTGTATAATTTTATATATCATCAGTATTTAAAAAAATATGACAAACTGCAAAATTTCTTGTGATGCATTTCATCCAATTGGATTTCATCAGACTGCTCTTTGTTGATGGCATGCAGAAAAAGAGACACAGGTAGTTTCAAAATTTTTTTGAAAGAATATTCTTTGTTACAATCTAGCCAAATTCATCTGTATTCTGTTTTTGGCCATCATCTTTTTCCCTGACTATCCCACACAGTAACAATATAAAATCTACCAAGAATGGTGATGCATTGTAAGAGCCTGGATGCAAATTTACTGTGGCTGAACTAGAGATCAAGGCACTTTCCAGACATTTTTGTCTCAGTGAATTATTTTCTTTTTTTATTAAAGTAGCATTCCCTATATCAAAATTGTGGTCTGTTTTGTCACAATGAACAACCAATTATGCATTTTGTGTGTTGTTGTTTAAAATGTCCCTTATTGTTATTTAAAATTTTGAAACTACTTGTCTCCTGTTTCGTGCGTATGTGTAGGTGTGGCAACATCAACAAAGCCCAGTCCTAAAGGATGAAACTCTTCACAAGAAATTTTCCAATTTGTTATATTTTTCAAAATATATATAGTATACAGTATATATATATATATATATATATATATATATATATATATATATATATATATATATATATGAACAATAAATAGCCTAAGGTAGTTTTTCAGATTCCTTAACATTTACCTCCATTTCCTTCACTCCTCATCCTACCCTGATTGCCTTTCTCTGCTTCATAAGCTTTTTAGAAATAATTTGCATATCACAGTATGGCGTGTGACTAATTCCTGGTGACTAGCTGTGCAAATGAATAGATTCTGATGACAACATTTATGGGAACTGATGGATATAGGAGGCAAATGATAAAGAGAATATAGCTTAGTCAACCATAAGAAAGCCTTAAAAGAATTAAAGAGGCTAACCAAAAAAAAGAAATCATGTTTCAGGAAATTCACCAAATAATCTATATGATGTCAGAATATCCTTTTAATCCAATAGACCACTGGGAATTTCTTGGCTTCCACTAATATCTGTTCATTATAGGGCAGTATTTAGTAAAATAATTTCAAAGACCAGTTTGCTATTGTAAGGTATTTAATTTTCCTTGGCTGCTCCATCACTGTAGCCTTGTGTCAAAGGAAGTTATGCATTTATTTAGGTTTTGTTTTAACTGTTTTCTTTTAATTATACATACATACATACACACACACACACATATATATATATATATATATATATATATATATAGGATAGGATGAAGAACAAATAGAATATATATATATATATAGGATAGGATGAAGAACAAATAGAATATATATATATATATAGGATAGGATGAAGAACAAATAGAAAAGGTTGATAAAACTGACATGTTTTGCTTTTATTAAAGTTTCATCAGAGAATGAGATATGAAAAAAACAATCTTATCTCATTCTCTGATGAAGCTTTAATAAAAGCAAAACATGTTTGATTTATGAATGTTTCCTATTTGTTCTTTATCCTATCATTGTTGGATTCTGATCCATATTTGATCTCATCTCATATATTGTTTGTTTCTTAATATTTATCTATTTATGTGTGTGTTTGTCTTAGGAGATACACAAATCATTCTCTTCTGTCTTCTTAATTCCTGTTCTTTTATTGTTCTTTTTCCTTAATTTTTTTTTTCTCCTTGAATCTTAGTGGCTTTATTGACTTGCTTGGGATGAAATGATTAAAAAAAAAGATCAAATAGTTTTTAAGTCTGTCTGAGATGACACTCCTTATGGTTTTTGTTCAAAAGATACAATTGGACATCAATTTTTAATCCTGAAAAATTTAACCAGCTGCTTCCTCTATCATCAGAATTAAAATCACCTTTAAAGGATCCATGAACTGTTTCTGACACAAACTGTCTGAATTGGCAACAAAATGTAAAAAATGAATTAAATAACGATCTTTTTCCTCCTAGGTGTCAGATTAATTCATGTTTTTAAAATGGATAAATAATTATTTTCTTTTTTCAATTCATGTTAAAAAGAAAAACTAAAGAGTTGATTGATTTTTCAATAAGTTGTCTTGTATGATATTTTTATTGACTCATCATTGATTTGAGTGCCTAATTTTTTTCAATCTATAAAGTCATTTTCATTTGTTTTGTGGGAGACAAAAATGATTCTTTTTTGTTCAATGGTACAATCTATGAATAATTTGGCAATAATTTTTTATAGCACTTGTACAATGTAAATTCTGAGACCAGAACAACTGTACAAATCTATAATATATATATACAAATATATATATATATATATAACATTTTTTAAATGAACTGCTTCATTCTTAACGATAGGTTATTAATATTTAAATTTTACAATGGTCAGTTTTCAATCAGTACCTTAAAATTGCTGTGTGCATAAAACAGAGTTGTACCTAATTGTGAGGGAAAATATATATATATATATATATATATATATATATATATATATATATATATATATATATATATGCACTTATACTGGTAAAACTAATTTAACAAACTTCCTGGTTTGACATAATCATTTCATCACATAGAATCACTGCTGAATGCTTTTGAAGAAGATCAAATTATTGTGTGATGAGAAAACTAAAATATATTTTTTTAATACACACATCTGAGAAAACATGAAAAGATTCTTGATAATTTCCTATCAAGAATTTTTTGCCAAGAAATTTAAAGAAAATTAATCTATGAATATAGCCACTAGGTGCCATCTTGAGTAGTAAGTCTGAAGTAGGTCTTATCTTGAAGCATTCAAAATATTTTTATTTCAAGTAGGATTTATCAGTTCTAAGGTGTGTTCATGAGGGCTAGCCGAAGATGCTGCAATAACAAGAAAACAGATGTCGTGGAGAGTGGTTTTCTTGAGAGAAAAATTTTTCTTCTTTGCTTAGCTTTATCTCAGAAATAATTGTAATTAGCAAATTCCAAGAAATTAACTTCTATCTTGCATTGCGAGAGTGACAAATCTTTTGTCTCTTATCTTGTCTGGCACCTTGAGGCGGTGTAATGGTTAACAAGCTTGTCTCGCTAGAATATTTACTAGTGAGTAGTGAGTTCGATCCTCACTGGGTGCCCTCTACTTTCGGCCTTGTGCCATATCTAAGCTATGCTTGGAAAATCACTATCTTGTCTAGCTGTTGATTTTTCTCTCTTTAGTGATTTTCTTTTCCTTCTCTTTCACTCTTTTTCTTTCTCCATCTACACCCCTCTTGTGTTTTTCATATATTTCCATTTTTTTTGTATTCTCTTCAGTTTTTCTTTCTTTCCTTCCTCCTCTTGAACACTGAATTCTCAACCTTCTCTTAATATCTCCCCCTATTTTTTGTCTCTTCTAACTCCACCTCAATGTATTTTTTAAATTTTATTTTTTGTTTCATTTCTGTTTTTTTATCTTCTATTTTGTATAGCATCATGGATCTCATTTTCCAAGAGATTTCCAACACTAATCCTTCCATCTGTCAGTTCTTACCATTTTCTTTTCATTTTTGTTTTAAATTTTCATTTTGAATCCCTACCCCTAATTATTCCACCCTGTTTTTACCATTTTTTTAAAACCCTGGTGATGAGGAATTTTCTTCATCAAACTGAGTATCACCATGATGGTTGCAAAGCAGCATGTTTTGTTCATTTTTTTTTTTTTCAGTAAAAAATAAATATTGATCAAGGTATCCATTTTGAAATATGTTCTTACCAATACCAAGGAAGGTGATGCTGAAGTTGAGAAATCGTTTTATGTCTTATGTGGCTAAATTACTTTCTCAATATCATTTTATTTTTAAATAAAATTAATAAAAATTACATTCTTGATATCACTTTTCACTTATCTGTTTTTTTTTTATTGTTAATGATAAGTTCAGATGAATTTGAATGAAACCAGAAAAATTATCATCATGTATTAAAACATTCTTATATTTTATCTTTTTTCAAAATTCATAGTTTCTACCTTCTCACTCTGCATTCTATTTCTTTGTCTTTCCTTTGTATATTTCTAACGCTATTTTCTTGTATTCATCTTTGTAGATAGCTACCTTTTACCTTTGTCAAATTAGGTTGTCATTTTCTCTTTTCCTTTTAAACTATCTTATTTGTATCTCCTCCTTTCAAATTTCATCTTTTTTTCTTTCCTTCTTCACTTAAAATTTTTACCACCATTCTGTTCATCTTATCTCTTTGTTTTTATTTTATCCTTTACTGTCTCTTTATTTTTACTCTTTCATAATCTTTTCTGTGATTCTAAGAATTCTACATCCTCTTTTTTTCTTGAAGCTTTTTTTTAATCCTTCATCTTTTTAATTTTCTTGTCATTAATACATTTACTGTTGTTTTTTAGATTTTTTTTTTATTTCCACCCCTAATAAACTTTTCTCAAATTTTATCAAGAAAAACTTCTTTTTACCACCCTCTTGTCTCTTAAGACTCTCTTCCTTTTCTTGTCTCTTAAATGACTTTATGGAACCAATCTTCCATCACCTTGACAAGATAAGAGGAAGTAGAATATAAGATAATGATTTTCCTTTTTTCATCTTTTGAGTCTCGTCACCAGTACTGCTAAAAATAATATTCAGGAAGTGATCAGACACCTTTAATTATTACTGACTAAAAAATATAAATCATCTTCATTATTAGAAAAGAATAAAAAAAAAAATCATCTATTTTCATACAAGGCTTATGCAAAAGTGTGTACCAGCAAAAGAGGCACTTGCATGGTTTTCATTATTGATGAGATCAAATAGTAAGGGAGGTAACTGTTGGTTTCTAGTTATTCATTGGGATCAAAGAGAAAGCTCAAACGAGTTTGAAATTGTTTAATTATTGAGTGAAGGGGTCTTATATTTAATTAGGGAATACCCTCTTGCTCCCTGAAGCAAGTGGTTGGCTAACGTATTTTTGTAGAGATGAAAATGACGAAATTAACAATCCAAAGATGTGAAAATGCACATACGCACACATGTGCACACACACACACACACATATATATATATATATATATATATATATATATATATACACACACACATATATATATATATATATATATATATATATATATATATGAGAGAGAACAACATACACAGACACACAAAGGAATTCCTTTGAAGTCATGTCTGGGTGAACAAATGGAAAATTATTAATTTCTTACATATTTTTTATGATAAAAATGAATGTTATATAATACTGAAGCAATTTAAAAACACTCTGCTTCAGAGAAAGATTTATCTACTGATTATTAGTTCTGTTCAAATCTATTGAAATATTAGGGCACTTCCAATAATCCGCTAACAGTGACATTTGTTCATCAAAAGATCCACAAGATTTATTTAACATCTTGGTTGTCCTCATAAATTTATTATCATGAACAAATCATGATTGTAGTTTTTATTTAAATTTAATTTTTCACTTAGTCATCTTAAGAAAAATGTTTTTTCTTGAGTTTCTGCAAATAAATTTTACTTACTTAAAGCCTTTCATTCCTTTGCAGTTTTGATATGCATCTTTATTTCCCCAGAAACTTGCTGGTCTGGCTTTTTGAACCCAGACAGTTTTAATTTTCTATAACTTCTCTGTGACCATCAAAGTTATTTACCAAAATGAACCCCAATTAGGCTTAACATTATTGACAGTTGAAAAAACTGGGGAGAGTCATTTCCTTCTTAGCTACCTCTGTTCTCAGCAATAGTGCACTGTCATCCGTGACCAGAATGGGTTTCCAGTGACAGCTGAAGAGCTTAGAATCAAGAGAAAACGTTCCCAGTGACCAGTCGACCAATAGAAAATCCAATCTTTTGCTTGCTTGTAATGGAGTAAAGAATATGGGTGTAGGCAGTGACTTAAACACATTTAGTGTAAGTACGATACTCAAAAGAAGAAAAAAATAAAGAGTCCTTTTAGAATTCATGGATGTGTCTATAGAAAGAAAGTGTGTGTGACATGCTTGCATATATTCAGGTGGCGGGAAAGTGGGTTGAATTCAGAGATGACTTCTTTTTCTTTTAATCATGCTGATTACATAGAGCAAAATTTTTGGCTTCTTTTCAAGTACTGTGTTCTTTGAGAGAAGAGATTAAAAAAGGGTCTCTGGAGATTTTAAAGCACCAAGTGTCTCCTTTCTGTGCATGTCAGTCTGTGAAAAAGAGATTTCAGAAAGGAAGAAAGTTAAAGATAAATATGCCAAAAGTACATAGACACTATTATTTTAAAGCAAGAGTATTTATTAAGTTTAAACAATTCAAGAAAACTTTATATAAATTAAAATTTGTCAGTCTTTCTATGAGTAAATTTTCTAGTTTTTAATTCTTCAGGTATTAAATTTATTACTTGGGGAATTTTCAGTAGAATACTTTTCTTTTTTCTTTCTATGTGCCATGTCCTTTCAGGACGTAGGCGATCATGGCTCTCTACTTCCTCCTATCCCTTGTATCTCTTAATAAGTTTCATCCCTCTGCCACCTCCCCCAGTCCACTGTCATCCACTTGCTCAAGCCTGCCAGATATGTCATGCATTGCTTTCCCTTGTCTCGCTTTCCTTCTATTCTGAGTATCAGATTCTCCAAGCCCTCCTTTCTCATTACATGTCTCAGAAACTTCAGCTGCTTCTTCCTGATGTAAGGTATAAGCCTCCTACTTGTTTGCATCCCCTCCAAGACCTCATCGTTGCTCACATGCTCGGTCCATGATATTCTCAGCATCCTTCTGTAGAACCACATCTCCATTGCCTTGAGTCACTTCTTCATCTTTGAGGAGATCATCCAACATTTGCTGCTGTAAAGGAGGACAGAGATTGCAAATATAAATCCTATTTTTGTAGGTGGTTTTCTTTCTTTTATTAATTTAAGGTTTATGGTTTGAAAGTGGAATTCTCAATTTTGTTATATTTTGACATTGACTCAGTACTTCATTTGGAATACCAACAATATGGTTTCATTAAAATTTGATAATTCCTGTGTAATGAAAGACAGCTATGGTAGAAAGATTTATTCTCCCATTTGTATTTCCCCCATTATGGGCATTACTATATCTGTGATATAATAGTTCACAGATGGAATGGAATGGCTAAAAGGAAAAGGAATGACAAACATGCTTTGTTCTCAGAGAGACTTTTACACACTAATCCATGCACTAAACTATATATACACATATCACATATATCTACACGGCAAAGAATTGTAAAGAGAAACAAAAAGGAAGAGTGTTACATATATTATGAAGATACTCCTGTGCCTGGAGAAGCCATTTTTAGGATTCCAGATTGAAACAGACCAGATTCATCTAGGCAAAACATATTCCATGAACAGGAAGTGGCAAGTCTTCAATTTTCCCAAATTGAGGTTTGCAAGCTCGAGTGTCTTTCTATATCTGGGAAAGATATATTCCCAAAGTGAAACTGCACCATGGACTTGTATGCTGCTGGGGAGACAGATTTAATCTCTGCCTAAGTGATGGGAATATCTGGCTAAAGAAAGCAACCTTACAGTTTAGATGCTGCAAACAAACTCAATTTGGCTGCTACTTTCATCACTGTATGGATCAACAGCACTAAGTGACTGTCATATGACCCATATGACATCTCTACCAAAGGGAGAAGCATCTTTTGTATCATTACACCTGTATTACTGAAGTACAACATATTAGGAAGTAAGAATTAAGTTGTGAATGAATCAGATGCCAAAACTGCAAAAAATAAGGATGTCTGTTTATTTTGCTCTCTTTAGATCTCAATCTGAGATGATTGAGATAAACATATTGCTTAAAATTGTTGTATATTTGCCACCAGTGGCAAAAGTCAAGGTAAAAGCCAGAATTTTAGATATTGCTTTTTTAGGCAAAGTCATTTTTCTTGGAGGATTCATAGTTTGGCTTTTGGAATTAAGATTTAAGAGAGATTTCCACAGGATTTCATGTAGTTAGTGAGGGATAGGCATGCTTTGCAACTGAAGGCTTAGCAGCTGACAGGGGCTTCAGACTTGTGGAGCTGCCTCTTTTCCTCTGCTCTTTTTCTTAAACTTAATTTAGGGAGGAAGGTTTCTTGATAGATCTAGTGCCTCCATGGCACCTTGTCAGCTGCCTCTGTTTCCCAATGATGGTGATTAGCATAGTAAAATCTTCCACCCACGATTTGTTTCTATTTGGTCTTGTGCCAAGCTTAATAAATTGAATAGAAATGACAGAAGGTGTAAGACTGGTAATATAATAGTCATAACAAAAAATGAGCAATATAAGAGAGAAATGTGATAGGGATCATATAATGTGATATAAAAGAGAGGGTGAGGTGGAAGAAAGAGATGATCATATTGATTTCAACATGTGTGAATGTGTTGAAGAACTGATAAAGACAGGTGACTGAATCTACAGAAGATTTAGATAAAGGTAGATGTGTCAGAGTTAGAAGTTGTATATATAAAAGAAAGATCATGTAAACAGATATGAAAGAGAAGTTGAAAAAAAAAGAAAAGAATACTGGGGAATTACGTACATGTTAATCGATTGTGTGTGTGTGTGTATGTATATATATATATATATATATTATATAATATATATATATATATATATATATATATATATATATAATATATATATATATTATATAATATATATATATATTATATAATATATATATATATATATATATTTATATATATATATATATATATATTTATATTTATTTATATATATATATATATATATATTATATTTATTATATATATATATATATATATATATATTATATATATATATATATATATATATATATATATATTATATATATATATATATATATATATATATATATATATATATTTATTTATATTTATATATATATATATATATTTATTTATATATATATATATATATATAAATATTATATATATATATATATATATATATATATATTCTCAGGATGGGAAAGCTGATAATACTGTTAAGGGATGAATTGCAGTTGAAAAGGATTGGAGATATAAAGTTATGGTTGAGAGAAGAAATAAATGCATGAGAATCTGAGTAAGAATGTCTGAGAATGTAGGGAATTAGATTTAAAGCTGACTGATTTTTCATATCATATTTTCTAATTTAGTGAAAATTCTTAACTCCCTTGTGAATTATCTTTTTCTTTTACTTTTAGAAAACTGAAAAATCCCCAAAAGAATAAAATGGAAACAAAATACGCAAAAAAAGAAAGATGGTGATAAAGTTTCACACTTAAAAAAAAAAAAGTGAGAGGAATCCAAACATGAAGATGAATTATTATTATTTTTTTTTTTATTGTACTTAGCTGAATGGGGGGGAAAAATTGACACCTTCCTGAGTATCTATCCTGTTTTGGGAAGACCAAGCCAACTGATTTAATTGCCTATATTCCTCTTAGAAGTAAAAGAAAGAGGAAGCAAAAATAAAGAAATAGAGAAAGTTTAAATTTTGATGGCTTCTTTGGTGAAGATGTCAGAATTGTTTAATGGACCCTCCAAGTTGTGTTATAAAAGTGGAAAGGAAGTCAAAGTTTGTGATCAACGGCATGGAATTAGATTGCTATTTAATTAGATCTACAGATTTAATCCTTCAATCAGAAAATGTTTCTTGCATATGAAGGATTGATTTAAAAACCAAGAAGGCTTGGTCTAAAGAGATATTTGAATATTTTTTTTTGTATTTTGCAGGGAATGTATGTCTTGAAAAGTAATTTTATTGAAACAGAAGGATATGCATTTCTTTTCTCCTCATATTTGTCAAAAAATATTTTAAAGATACTTTAAAAGAAAAGAAGTCGATTGTATCCAGGCTTATCAAGTCAATGTGAACAATACTTTGCTTAGCTGCATATTATGTGCTTCACCAGGGCTATATACCGTTTTAAAATCAGAGTTTTCCTTCTCCTAGACTGGCTGCCACTCAAGTCTATAGAACCCAGTCTGTCCTACTATTTACTCACTGCTAGGGGGAGAAAAGTTGAATTCATACTTTTCCCAAGGGTATTAGTACATAAGTGAATGTAATGAACCTGACTGGAATTAGAACTAAGCTTTCCATTTCCTCAATCCAAGCTGCCATCCATTACTCTACATGCCTCCTTTTAAAAGAAAAAGGTTACTAAAATTTTATTAATTTGAATCACAAATTATTATGTTAAATTTTTTAACAATCAAGATATTCAACTTTCAGGTATCAAAACTTAAGTTTCTTCAAATTTACTTTTGCCAAATTTTCACAAATTTCTTGGAGGGAGTACTTTGGTTATTCCATGAACTTTTCTGCAGCTTTTGAACAGCATATTTTGGCTGATATATTCTTAGATCTTTCTGGATTCTATTTTTGGTCTGTTCAGAAAGTAACAAACCAATTAATATTAATGAAAAGCAAACCTACCTAGGGCAATGGTGCTTTAGTCTTTTTCAAAGTACTCCTTCACTTATCCCAGTATCTCTCACACATTTCAAAACAGGTTGTAATGTCCCTTTCAGAATCGCCTTGCTGCATTCTTTTTAATTTTATCCATCGCATTTCAAAGGTAATTTTAATTTTGGTAAAAGACAGAATTCTCAGGGAGCCAACTCTGGATATGTGTAGTGGTTGTCATAGCTCAGTTATAGAATGTTTCATCAAGGAAAACCATGCATAATGCATAAACCTACTCAGTCATTGTAAATGTGATGATCACACAGTACACAAGCTCATTTAATGACATCTCACTGCCAACTGAGATTGTCTGTTGACAAATGTGTTGTATGATATCTTCAGATAGGTTGGCATCAAGACTATGAAAGCCATAGGATATTCAAAATGGTTATATATTTCCTGTTTGAATTTCAGTATTGTGGAGATATCATTAATTTGCATGAAGATTATTGTCCTCATCTGTATTGTTGTTATCACAGCTTTTTGGCCTTTATGCTCTCCGGCCTTCATCAGGTGCTTATCAATTCAGGTAACCTTCAGTGAATTCTGAACTGAACACTTTATTAAATCTACAGAGTTTTCTTGTTCCACTGAACATATAGGAATATCTCATCTCGTTTAAGGGAAGCAATAACTGAGCAAAATTAAATAGGAACTAAATGAGATATTTGTAGACATGGTCAAGAGAATGAGAACAGCCTGTCCTCTTTAGATTAAATAAAAGGTTCAGTTCAAAATTCCTTAAATATTTACTAAGATTGACAAGCACCTAGAGGGCACATTTGCCAAAACATTTTGAGACTAAAAGCAAAGTTGATGACAATAGTCTGCATATAATTGTCAGTTGTTATCTTCTGTCGTCTTAATTCCTGTACTTTTATTGTTCTCTTGGTGCTTTTTTTTCTTATATTCTCTAACACTCAGTAAGCCTTTGTGTCTTAGTGGCTTTATTGCCTTGTTTAGGGTGAACTGATTAAAAACCAAAATAATGTAAATAATGACTGGATATCTTCTGAACAGACTGTCACATCTGGTGATTTTTAAATAATTTTTCTGCCTGCAGCAGAATGTAAAAATCACACAACTGAAGAATTTCAGTCACTGTGTATTTTCCTGGAGTGATGCATTCCCATGAGTGGCCCAGTCTTGCTGGGAGATGAGTGGTATTATCAAGTCACCATCTTACGAATGGCATCCAACCAACATTTATAAAACACTTGGATGTATATGTGGTTTAATGGATTGCAGTTCAAATTTCAACCAAGTTTGTTACATTCACTTATGCACAAATACCCTGAATCCATCTATTCTCCCCCAACTACGGGTTAAATAACAAGATAGACTGGGAGTAATCACTTGTTAGTATTTAAACATAAAAACAAGAAAGATTTGAAAAACTTATCTTTTTATGAAAGAATAGAACTTTTTTTTATTAATTGTAGTTGGTCTGAGTTAGTGAATATCATTTTTTTAAAATAAATAATTTTTCTTTAACCACTTGATAGGGTGAGGAGGGCTTAACTATTAAATTTTTTTTTCTGATACTTAAAATTTTCTTTGATACTTAAAAACTGCACATATTTTACATATGGATTCAATTTTTTTTAAATATTCTTTTTTCTTGCAGTATATTTACATTTTCTTTTTACACGTCTTTCTTGTCATAAATTATTTCTGTATACTATTGCTACCCACTCTCTATCTACTCTCAACTTTTTCACACAGGCTATTCCATCTCTACTCTCCTTCTCTATTACTTTATTCAATCTCTGATCTTCCCGCTCTCTCTCTCTCTCTCATATATATATATATCCTATTTTCCTTCCCACCTTTCTTACTATCCTATCTATTATCGCCCTTTCTCTCTATCCTGTCCCTCTTCTCCCTTTCTCTCTATCCTGTCCCTCTTCTCCCTTTCTCTCTATCCCGTCCCTCTTCTTCTTTTCTCTCTATCCTTTCCCTCTTCTCCTTTTCTCTCTATCCTGTCCCTCTTCTTCTTTTCTCTCTATCCTGTCCCTCTTCTCCTTTTCTCTCTATCCTGTCCCTCTTCTCCTTTTCTCTCTATCCTGTCCCTCTTCTCCTTTTCTCTCTATCCTTTCCCTCTTCTCCTTTTCTCTCTATCCTGTTCCTCTTCTCCTTTTCTCTCTATCCTGTCCCTCTTCTCCTTTTCTCTCTATCCTGTCCCTCTTCTCCTTTTCTCTCTATCATGTCCCTCTTCTTCTTTTCTCTCTATCCTGTCCCTCTTCTCCTTTTCTCTCTATCCTGTCCCTCTTCTCCTTTTCTCTCTATCCTTTCCCTCTTCTCCTTTTCTCTCTATCCTGTCCCTCTTCTCCTTTTCTCTCTATCCTGTCCCTCTTCTTCTTTTCTCTCTATCCTGTCCCTCTTCTCCCTTTCTCTCTATCCTGTCCCTCTTCTCCCCTTTCTCTCTATCCTGTCCCTCTTCTCCTTTTTCTCTCTATCCTGTCCCTCTTCTTCTTTTCTCTATCCTGTCCCTCTTCTCCTTTTCTCTATCCTGTCCCTCTTCTCCCTTTCTCTCTATCCTGTCCCTCTTCTTCATTTCTCTCTATCCTGTCCCTCTTCTCCCTTTCTCTCTATCCTGTCCCTCTTCTCCCTTTCTCTCTATCCTGTCCCTCTTCTCCCTTTCTCTCTATCCTGTCCCTCTTCTCCCGTTCTCTCTATCCTTTCCCTCTTCTCCCTTTCTCTCTATCCTGTCCCTCTTCTCCTTTTCTCTCTATCCTGTCCCTCTTCTCCTTTTCTCTATCCCTGTCCCTCTTCTCCTTTTCTCTCTATCCTGTCCCTCTTCTCCTTTTCTCTCTATCATGTCCCTCTTCTTCTTTTCTCTCTATCCTGTCCCTCTTCTCCCTTTCTCTCTATCCTGTCCCTCTTCTCCTTTTCTCTCTATCCTGTCCCTCTTCTCCTTTTCTCTCTATCCTGTCCCTCTTCTCCTTTTCTCTCTATCCTGTCCCTCTTCTCCTTTTCTCTCTATCCTGTCCCTCTTCTCCTTTTCTCTCTATCCTTTCCCTCTTCTTCTTTTCTCTCTATCCTGTCCCTCTTCTCCCTTTCTCTCTATCCTGTCCCTCTTCTCCCTTTCTCTCTATCCTGTCCCTCTTCTCCCTTTCTCTCTATCCTGTCCCTCTTCTCCTTTTCTCTCTATCCTGTCCCTCTTCTCCTTTTCTCTCTATCCTGTCCCTCTTCTCCCGTTCTCTCTTCTATCAGTCTCTCTATCCTGTCCCTCTTCTATCAGTCTCTCTATCCTGTCCCTCTTCTATCAGTCTCTCTATCACTCACATATCCTTTGCTCTTTATCTAATTGCTCTACCCTCCCTCACTCTTGCCTCTCTTCTCTCCCTCTCTGTCCTGCCTATCTTCTCCCTTGCTCTTTCAATCACATTTCTGACTCTCTGTGTTTCCTGTCTAATTTTTTATTTTGTCTCTTCTCTCTCTCATATATATATATATATATATATATATATATATATATATATATATATATATATATATAAATCATTTCTACTACTGTCTGTATATCCCATCTTTGCTTTCTCTCTCTCTGTTAACCCACTCCATCTTTCTCTTTGATATTCTGATTTCATTTTCCTTCACATTCCTTCTCTATAAGTTTCTATCTTTCTTTCTTTGCACAGTCCCTGCTCTCTCTCTCAATCTAGTGAACACTTTCTCACTCATTTCTCTTCATTATTATTTGTTATTTTTCTTTTTATTATTTTCTATCTTTTCCTTACATTTTCTACAAATTTCTTTCCCACATACATTTTTATATTCTCATGTGAGCCAATCAAAATTCCTCTGAAAATCATCATTAGCCATCTGTTTAAAAAAATAAATTCCCTTTCATCCAATTTACACTCCATTTTTAATAGGTCCTATCTCTGCTTTTTCAATTACATGTAACTTATTTGTATATTTCACATCAAAGGTATATTTACTTCTAATACTTAAAGAAAATGTGTAAGAAAAAGTGACAAAATAATTTGTTATATTTTACTGCAATGTCTGAGAAATGTTGCAAATTATGATTAGAATTAGAGACACTGTTGAGCTAACATATTAAAGTTGTCGATATCAAATTATTGTTGTAAAAGAAAAAGTATAAAAATAAGATAGAAGGTGATTTATTTATTTTTCTTTCATATTGGGAAAATTCCAGCAAAATATTTTTTATTAGATCTTTCTTTGTTATTTATTTTCACATGCAAGATAAAATTTGAAAAAATAAATGATCCATTCAATTATTATGTTTATAGATTTTAAATAACAAATGACAAAAACTATAGAATATTAAAAAGTGATGCTAATATATTGAATTATTGTCTAAGTTAACAGCTGTTTTCAAAGTAAAGTTTGAATTCTGCTTTTATTAGTATTAAACAAATTAAAATTATTGTTATGGAGTCAAGAGACTGATTTATTCTAAGTTTAGATTAAATAGGCTTATTAATTAATTACATTTATTCCAATATATTTTGGTATTATTTTTTTTATTAAACCCTACTTCTGTTCCATCCTTTCATGTCACTCAGTATGAAATATTTAATAAAATGGTTCAAATTAATTTAGCCGACATTGTGTATTCCTTGAGAGAGTTGCAGCTAATAATTATCATGTTCTGTAGTTTATTTCTATAGGAACATTGACTTGATGATGGGGTTAGATAATTCAACATAAGTCTACAAGATGCCTTTTTAACATAAAACTATTATGAAATCTGTAAACTATGTATGAGATGTGCATTGGGGTGTAATGGATATCAGCTTGGAATGAGAACTCAGAGAGCTGAGTTTGAATCTCAGTCAAATTCATCATATTCACTTACGCACAAAAACCCTTGGGAAAGGTATGAATCCATCTCTTCTCTTACCAGATATGGACAGAATAGCAGGACAGACTGGGTTCTTTAGCCTTGGTTGGCAACCAGTCTACCCTAGAAAGAAATGGCAACCTACTGTAGGAAAAATCTTTTGCCTAGTCAGTCATGTATTGAAAGATACGTGATTGGCTAATCATGTGTGGTACTTAACTAACTGACAAAATTTGTACTCAAATTTATCAATTAATCTATACAATAGAACCTTACCATCTTGGTGTTTGGTATCTTTATTATTTATGAAATTTTAAAGCCTTGTAAAATAAATAAATTGCAAATGCTTATTGGTTAAAAAGAACTTAAATTTAATTATAGTAATCAGTATGATAATAATTTCACTCATATATGAGGATAGGTTTATTAAAACAAATTATCACTGTGTATTTTTATTATCATTCAATGTTCATACCTCTAAATTAAAACCATTTATGTTTTTAAATAATCATACCCTGTTAGTTTGTAGCTCTGAAATTACTGTGAATGATATATATATAAAAAAAAACAAAAAAACTTTGTTGCAAAAGTTTAAAGCTAAATTTTCAGGATATAAATTTTAACTACTTTTAATAAAGTTTTCAGTCCCAACCCAAGTTCAATTTTATTATTTCTGTCATCTATGCTTAAATTACTCTTTGGTAATTTCTTGAGAAATTCTTTTATATTATTGATTATAACATTGAGTGAAGACAATAGAATTGCTATTTTTAATTGAACAGACATTTTTTTTATTGCCAAGACCGTCATGTCACACACATTGTATTGAACCATCCTCATTCCCTTCATATTCTATTAGTGACATGCAAGTTCTACTTGAACAACTTTTTCCCATAAGCCACTACTTCATGGAACTGATCACTATAATCTTAACTTGTTCATATTTAGAGCTAACTGCTATATTCCCCACATATCCTCATAAACTGTGCACCTTATATCTAACTTTGTAAACTTCTACCTGGAGTGGTTCTTGGGCCTTGTACAGGGTGAAATTTTGCTACTTATAATAATAATTTTAAATTTAATATTAAACCAAAGTAAATTTTGTCTCCACATCACTTGATTTAAAGTTATTGTCCAGTCTAAGATTTAGCATTGGAAACTGAAATCCCCCTCTCCTGTAATTCTAATTTTGATTAATTACTAAAATTATTTTTATAATGCTCAGCTACCATTGATTTTAAATTGTTTTGAAATATTTTAAAGTGTAAAAAATATTAGAATTTTTATTATGCATTATCATCATTATTATTATTATTATTATTATTATTATCATGTATATGATTTTTGAAACAGAAAGAAATTAATGGTTGATAAATTAGCTTTTTGATGTGTCTGAATTTTAAAACTCAAACAGAATCAAGAATCTAAGAACATTATTTCAATCATTTGGGATTCACTTATTACAGTTTTATTTTATTTTTACATTAGTTTCCTTTATAAGCTATGACTTTTTTTAATGCTTGGATATCATTTTTTTTTTTTTTTTTTTTTGTGGGTGGAGAACGTAAGTTTTTGTTGCATGAAGAATTCCCTATATGATCATAGATAATGTCTTTTTTATATTTCCTCTTGTTTTTTAAAATATGATGCGCTTGAATTATATGAAACTTGTTTGAAAGAATAATATTTCTGGAATGGTGTTTTGAAATAGCATTTGATGTGTAAACTCAATTCAAGTGATATAATCTTTTTCTTTCTTTAACCATTATTTCAAGCAAAGAGACAAACAAATAAACGACATTTGCAAATCTCATGAGTTTTAATCGATATATTCCTTTTCAACATTCTGTATTGAATTGAAAATAGTTTTTCAGCTGGCCATTTCAGGGGAAAAATCTCTTAGAGAATTTGGTTTTCATCAATTCTAGATCTTTCTCTACGTCTATCTGTCTGTCTAGTATGTTAAGCGATATTCTTTAAACACTTGGCGCTAAATTAACTTTACTGTTTCCACCCACCCCCTATTTCTTCTTTAATTTTTCTTTTATTCTAATGCATAATCCAAGAGATAATCCCAACTCAAATTGAAGAGTTTTGCGTATTCAACTCAAGCTTTCCTCAAGGATTAATTTTAGAAGTGTGGTTAAATTGCTTCACAGAAAAATAAGAACGAGGAGAAAAATAGAAGAAAAAATGGCATAAAAATGATATTAAACAGCTGATTATTTCACAAACACTTCACTGAACTTTTGTCTAAGGTGGATTAAAAGTGCTGGGAAAGAATTACTTAAAGCATGTCTTGAAGATACCTTATTTATCATTCCCTTTTCCTTCAGGCAGATAAAGGAATTGTCTGTAATTACTTTTACATGGTTAATCTGCAAAGAATCTTTTAATTTCTTCTAACCTCTCTCTCTCTTTTCTTTTTCATTTGCAGTTTTAAATTAAAGAAAAAAATGTTACTTTAATTTTTCTATTTTTGGTATGAATTTAAAAAAATTCTCTTTTCTTTTACTCTTAGAAGACATTTGAATTATTAAAGGATGGTTAACAAGGATCTTGTCAGATGACATATTAGGATTGACAATTTCATCCTTTTGGGTTTCAATGAAAGAATGAATTTTAGTAATAATTAAAAATTTATTGTGTAGCAATTTCAAAATGTTTTTATTATAATCTCTTATAATAAAAATATATGTGGAAGTGGACATTGAAGTCAACACCCAGAAGCGACAATGTCTTTCATGATAAACATAATCAGGCCATAAAGTATATTTAGGTAGGAAGAATTTATACAATCAAGTTTTGTTATATTCAAATGACAAGTTCTGTCTCATTTATTTATTGTATTTTTCTAACTTTTGAATAAGTTGTACATCCAAATAAAAACTGAATAAACTGTTCAAAGTTTTCTATTCAAATACTTTACACTGTTTCTCATTATCAAGAATGAAATGTTGTCAGCACAAAAGGCATGATTTTGTGGATACATCCTGGAAGTTTATTTGATTATTGCAATTCAAATTCAAATATATATGTATACTGACAACATTTACTGTAATTACCCATGTACAATACACCTTCATCCATAATACGCACCACTAAAATTGTGCTGAAAGTGTGGGAAAATGCTTCTATTCATGCATGATACTCACCCCTTGTTTGTTAGTCAAACCCTATAAATTGTACCTCACCAATTTCATTATGGTCAGCCTTTCCTACTCTTATTCAAGTTGAATTGAAGATATTTATCAAAATTTCCAATCATCACAATTTTAAAAGGAAACAGAAATACTTATATTGTGCCTATTGCGAAGACTCATTAGCCTGTTTTTGTTCAATAAAATGTGAAGTCTAATGGATCTGTATGTAGTTTATCACAAAAAATGGTTTTGAACATAGAATAATATTATTTTAATTTAGTTTTATAATTCTTACTTTATTTTACATTTGTAAGTATTGTTAGGTACATATGATTTTATTTAACATGGGGTCACAATCATCATATGTTAGTGTCAAATTGTTGTATGTTTGTGATGAGTAGTCATTTTGCAACTGAAATTGACCTATGAAATGGCAGTTTTTTTGAAGATTTTTTTTGTAGTTGTGCATAATACGCACCCCTAATTTTGCTTGTTATTTTTTTAGAAAAAAATGCGTATTATACATGGGGAATTATGGTAGTTCATTATAATGACTGTTTGGAGGCATGGTAGAGTAATGGATAGTGGATCAGATTGAGAAATTGGAGATCTCAGTTTCAATTCCAGTCAAGTTCACTACATTCACTTACATGTGAATAGGCTTAAGAAAGAAATAAATCCATTTCTTCTCTCCCCAACTATAGGTAAATAACAGGACAAACTGGATCCTATAGCTTCACCAACCTGCAATTGGCCAAGTATAGTCAGTACGGCTATACATGATCAATCATGGTGAGGTTCATCATGAGAGGGCCCTGGATTTGTAATGATAGAAGTTACTAGGTAAAAAATCAGGACAGTTTATCTACAATTTTGATTTGGATGTACAACAAATTATTTAAGGAATTAAACAGACAGATCTTTACAAAGTCAGCTACCCCTAAGAGAGTATGCTACAGATTAGAGAAGAAAAGCTCAATGCCATATTTAATGTCAGTACATTAATATAATTGTCTAAATATGTTTCTGTCTATATTTCTGAGATGAGGTATTATGTACACTATTTACATTATTCAGACTATTGTCCTCACCTTTGTCGCCATATTTATTACAACATTTTGGCCATTGTACGCACCAGCCTTCTTCAGGTGGTTGGAATGTCAAATTGAACCCTTTATTTCGCTCACTGGGATGTCAGGACCCAAAGAGTGTGAGTTCAATACCTGGTTAAGGCAGTGGAGAATTTGGAGAGGGAATTAACAGGAGATAAATGTTAAGTGACATCCATTAAACATGGCATGTTGAAATAGAACAATCTACCCCAGTGAGCGAAATAAAGAGTTCAGTTCGACATTCCAACCACTTGAAGAAGGCCGTAGTGTACAACGGCCAAAACGCTGTAATAAATATGGCAACAAAGATGAGGACAATAGTCCGAATAATGTAAATAAATAAAGTTCCTGGTGAATATTGACATGCTTTAGATTTTTTTTTTTTTTTTGGTGTTTGTTTCCCTCTTGAATTCCTAAGTAATGAAGATTCTTCAGCATTTCCATCTTGGCTATATGGGCTTTCTACCCACTTGATTAGTTTAGTTAGTATGTGTATGGTATGTATACAGTAGCTACCCCTGTTGTAGCATCTTGAAATAGCCAAGTGGGTATAAACAGATGATTGCACGAAAATGCATTAAGCTTTTAGTTGTACTCAGTCATTGTTCAATGGGAAATTATTTAGAAATTTATAATTATCTATCAATCTGTCTGTCTGTCTGTATGTATGTATGTATATATATATATATATATATATATATATATATATATAATCCTTCACCAGTAGCATGACTTGGAGTTTCATGTGCAACACAATCTTTAGGTGTTGAGTAGAGACTGATCCTTACATAATTTAAATTTTAATGAAAATATATGGTTAGCACAATGCTGGTGCAGTCCGTATATTATACGGGGATTACAAGTTTTTGTTTTTAAAAATATTTTATTAACAACACCACTCAATGTGCAATATCTGTTATTTAGGGCCAGAAAATATTTTTAGATTGTATGAATTTCTTTTTTTTTCTTTTTGAGATAATAATGATTTAGTGATACAAGTCTTACTAAGTAACCCATAAGTGGGGAGGGAGAAGGGTATTTGCAAGAAAGTGAATATAACAACCCAACAGGAATTGGAACTCAGCTCTCCGATTAAAAATTCCAAGCTATCAGCCATTATATCACCAATACAGCCAAACTTACAACACTTAGTATTCCTAAGCAGTCACCCATCAAGGTACTGAACAGGCTCAATGTTGCTTAATCATATAGGAACCAGTGTTTCAACATGATATGGATGTAAGCTATATAGAGAGAGATAGATATATAGGCATGAACATAGTAATACCAATCTTACTTTTTTTTCCTAATTTTGATTTTGATAACTTATATTTTAAAGTGCAAATCTTTATTTCAAGGAGAGGATTGGTAGGAATACTGATGTCTATAATTTTACCAAAGTACTTTGAGTATTTGATGGAAGAAAACTGAAAAAACTGAAAAAGTACCTTGTGTTAGGTGTCCTATGAATTTGAGATATTAAAAATGATCCCCAGAATCAATATTAACTGTCTATATATTATATAGGGAATGAATAAAACCTGGTGGTAATGATGGCACATATGTTGCAGGATATATCTACTCTGTGTTGCAGGGTGATCTCTTAATAGAATCACATCAAGAACAGACTCACAGTTCTGTCAAGGTTTTTTTGAAAAGTTTAAAACAATTGAATTAAAATAATAGAAAATATAGCAAACCTATTTTTAACTGAGTGCTAAAAATGAATACTAAACAGTTAAGGAGTTTAGAAATCTAATATTACTGACAGCAATGATAAATTCAAGGTTCAAATTCATTTGCTTGCTTTTTGGTGAGAAAAGCCTTGATAGATGTTTGTGCAATATTTGTTCAAAAAATTTCTTGTTACATTTTGCGGAACACTCATAAAAACTAATCTTCCATATTAATGGAAATCTATCTACATGTCTATCTTTTGACTCCATTTCATTTGTAGATAGATAATATTTATTTATATAGAATTTTTGTTAATGGAGGTGATGGTGTTTGAGAGTTTTAATTTTAAGGCATTTTGCCATTTGCAATGTGAATGTATGCATGAGGGTTGTTTATTTTTGGGAGATGAATAGAAAAGGTAATAAACTTGATGTCTTGTCTGCGGAACTGGATTCAGATAAAAACTTGATAACTTGCAGATTTCCTGGCACCAACTCCATTAGGCATTGACGAGTGCAATCCTTTTGCAGTCATGCAATATTTGACCAGATTCAGGTGATAGTTTCTTTTATACTTTCCTGTCTGTCTACCTCTCTCTCACTTTTGCTTTCTGTCTCTCCCTCTCTCACTTTTGCTTTTTTTTCTCTTCTCCTTCTTCATCATCATCATCATTTCATTTCTCTATGTATTTGTTTATATCTCTGTTTTCACTTTACATTTTCAGTCCTTTGTGTGTGTTTATATATATATATATATATATATATATAATTTATTTACTTCTTGTTTATTTGTATCTATCTTCCTCTTTCTCCATTTTTACCCTCTTTAAATATTTCTCATTCTTCTCATTCTCAACTCTTCCTTCCTGAATTTTCAATTTATCTTTCTTTATTCTTACCCTGATTTTATTTATATATTATTTACTTTCCTTCTTCAACAAATTATTTTTTTTTGTTTGTACTTATTTCTATTCTAACTTTGCATTTTACCAGACCTCTCTCTCTCATATATATATATATATATATATATATATATATATATATATATTAAATAAATTTATTTACTTCCTATTTATTTGTCTCTTTCTTTTTCTCCTTTCTTTCAATGTCTTTCTTTCTTTTCATTCTATTCAATGTCTCACTTACTCTCTCTCCATTCTTTTAATGTCTCTCTCTTTCTCTCTCTCTCTCCCCATTCTTTCAATATCTCTCTCTCTCTTTCTCCCCATTTTTTCAATATCTCTCTCTTTCTCCCCATTCTTTCAATATCTCTCTCTCTCTCCCCATTCTTTCAATCTCTCTCTTTCTCCCCATTCTTTCAATGTCTCTCTTACTCTCTCTTCATTCTTTTAATATCTTTCTCTGTCTCCATTCTTTCAATGTCTCTTTCTCTCTCAATATCTCTCTTTCTCTCCATTCTTTCAATATCTCTCTTTCTTCATTCTGTCAATCTTTTCCTCCATTCTTTCAATATCTCTCTTTCTCCCCATTCTTTTAATATCTCTCCTTCTCCATTTTTTAATGTCTCTCTCTCTCTCTCTCTCTTCATTCTTTCAATGTCTCTCTTTCTCAATTTCCTTCTCGCTGAATTTTCAGATTGTCTTTCTCTCCTTACTATCCTTTTCTTATATACTCCTTTTTATTCTTTTACCTCTGGTTTCTTTAACATTTCTCTCTCTTACTCTCCACAAATATTGTGCACTTACACAATAAACACCAATTTCTAAACAAAGATAAAATTGCTTTAAACAACAAAAAACAGTTTAATTTTAGAATTTTCTCCCAACTGTCATTTCTGTCAAATTTTGCTATTTTAAATTGTTTGGAAATAATTGATATTCATGACACCAACTGATTTAAAAAAAATAAAATAAATGATTTTGGTTGAACATATGATTCATGGAATAACAAGCAAAGAAATCTTCATTTCAGTATTCTGCTTCAGCTTCTTAGAATGGAGAAACTGGAATTGGTAATCTCAAGTTGCCGTCACCTTAGATATTTCAAAATTGAGATAGAGAGAGAGAGATCCTGGCTCAACTTGGTGGAAGATAAATTCAAAATATAAAACTGGGTAAAAAAATAAATAAAATATCAATAGAGAGGCTGATAAAAATATCTGTATAACGAATATCTGTTCAAGGTATGTTTCTTTCTACAAAATTAGTAAAACTTGGAACTTAATTCTTTTCTTTAAAAAAATTTACAGTAGTTTATAGCATATAAATTTCTGCATTTTTTCTACAAAAATGGTTCAAAATTATTTTGTGGGTTTTACACATAATGTTGAGGTATCTGGTAAGCTAATGTTTTACTGATGCTCTATATATTATCTTGCGTAACTCTTAATGCTATATATTAATGATGGTGGATGGGTCGCATTAAATACAATAATTATTATTAGAATTGACACTTGTATATCTTTGGTAATATTTCTTCAGCAACACTTGAAAATTTCTAAAAAATTTTGAACATTTGGGAATACTTCTTATTGCCATGGTTTATTTAAGTTATAATGATCATCTTCCTTACTACATTTTGGCTGATGCATTCTTTGGCCTTCCTCAAATATATACTACACCCAGTAGGAACAGGGAAGTTCTTCCAGATCTGGATGTTAAATTTCTGTTGTCAGCAGAAATTTTTCCAAATTTGACTGAAAAGTTCACCTACTTCAAGCAAGTAACTCTTCAGTAGTATGCTGGTGATGATCATTTTTTTTCTCTTGAATCTATTTTATAGTTTGTTTCTGTTTTGAATAATATGTGAATATGTGTTAAAATTTTCAATATAAAGTATTTGTTAAAAATTGGTTTCTTATAAATAGAAAAATTGTTGCAATAAACAAATATACTTCATTGCCTCATAAAAATTTTGATTTTTAATAATGAGAATTTTAAATTGAAATATATACATGTAATTCTGTACTTGAACTTCCAATTGATAAATTTTGCAAGGTTTGTGTAACAATATTTAATGATAATCTGAAATATTATGCTAACATTTTACAAAATGACATTCATAAGCAACACATTAGCAAATACCATATAAATAGATCTATATTTTCACTCTATTATTTCTCCTTACCTACCCATTTTACTGTTTTCTTCCAACCTATTTGTCCTACTTTATTATATAAATCAATCTATATGTCCCATTTTATTATTCCAGTAAACCAACCTGTCTCATTTTATTATTCTTACCTTTCTGCCTGTCCTACTTTATTATTCCAATCTCATTTTATTATTTCTCCCTACCAGCCCGTCTCATTTTATTATTCCTCCCTACCTGCCCGTCTCATTTTATTATTCCTCCCTACCTGCCCTTCTCATTTTATCATTCCTCCCTACCTGCCCGTCTCATTTTATCATTCCTCCCTACCTGCCCGTCTCATTTTATTATTCCTCCCTACCTGCCCGTCTCATTTTATTATTCCTCCCTACCAGCCCATCTCATTTTATTATTCCTCCCTACCAGCCCATCTCATTTTATTATTCCTCCCTACCAGCCCATCTCATTTTATTATTCCTCCCTACCAGCCCGTCTCATTTTATCATTCCTCCCTACCTGCCTGTCTCATTTTATTATTCTAGTCAACCTGCCTGTCCCACTTTATTATTCTAATCAACCTATCTGATACATTTTATTATTCCTCCCTACCAGCCTGTCTCATTTTATTATTCTAATTAACCTACCTAATACATTTTATTATTCCTACCTAACTGCCTGTCCCATTCATTATTGTAGTCATACTTATCTAACTTTATTCTGCCTACCTACCTCACTTTATTATTTCACTCAACCTACCTGTGCCATTTTATTTTTCCAATCAATCAACTTGTCCAACTTTATTATTCCTACCTACTTGTCCTAATTCATTATTCCAGTCAACCAAACTACTTACCTGTCTCCCTAATTTTATTCTCCCTACCTACCTACCTACTTATCTCACTTTATTATTTTAACCAACCTACCTCCCCCACTTTATTATTCTGATCTACCTGCTTGCACCACTTTATTATTCATACTTACCTTTATATTATTTATGTCTACCTTCAAAGCCATCCTACTTTATTATTCCAGTCTACCTACCAACATGTCTCACATTATTATTTCTATCTTACCTGTCCCACTTCATTATTCAAATCTATCTCCCTTCTCAACTTTTTATGTCTCTCTACCTACTTAGTTGTCTCACTTTATTATTTCAATCTACTTACCCATGCATCCCACTTTATTATTCCTACCTCTCTACTTACCTACCTACGTACCTGTCCCACTTTATTCCTAACTATTCATACTTCCAAGCATATGCAAACACATACTGTGACCTTTGCTAATGATAAAATCAATGTCTAAGAAACATTAAAAGATATAAATGGTTTGTGTATTTCTCTTTTATTTATTGCAGATTTAGAATTGATGATTTCTTGAATTCTGCTGAGTTAATGCACTTAGGCTTATCCTAGAACTGTTTTGGCATCACAGTAAATGCCAAGACTCTTTCAAGATTACTTGAACCATTTCTTTCCAAAGAGAAAAATCTCAAATCCTATGTATTGATAAAACCTTAAAATCCTACAATAATCATTTATTGCACACGGCAATCAAAGAAACCTTTCACCTTTTCTTCCTGTTTGTAACAATAGCTATCTGTTATATACATGTGGTTGCATCCGCTTACCCAACCAAGGAGTAAAAAAAAAAAATGAATTAATCTCCCAACATTACTGATTTAGAATTGGCATATCTTTAAAAGAATTTTTTTTTTCAATGTCACTTTTCAATACATAAAAACATGTTGTTTCAAATTGAGAATGTCAAAATATCAACTATATTTTTTTGTAAATATATTATCACAAGATATGCATGTACATTCTTGCATTGTGTGGAATATATATTTGAATGTGTGTTGACATATATTCAATAAGACTTTTCTTCTGTATACCATATCTCTTTGTGGCTCTCCACAATTTCCTATGCTTTGCAGCTCTTAGTAAAGTTTGTCTTTTTACTATCTCATCTAAGCATTTAGACAAGCTTCACTCTGCCCCTCTTGCCTTCAATATATCTTGTGAGTGTCAAGATCATGGCTCTCCACAATTTCCTATCTTTTGTAGCTCTTAGTAAGGTTTGTCTTTTTAACATCTCTCCTAGTCAGTGTTCAGTCAACCATTTATATAAACTTCTAAGGTTATTTGCTTCCTTTCTCTGTCCATCTTGCTTTCAATATGTCCTTTGAGTGTCAAATTCTCCAAGCCTTCTTTTCTCATTATTTGTCCTAAATCTTTTGTCTCTTTCTGATTCTAAATATAATATAATATTTTTGTTTTCATTTTCCCTAAAACTTTGTTGTTACTCACATGTTCAATCCATGGTATTCTCAGTATCCTTCTGTAGAGCTACATCTCTTTTGTCTGAAGTCTTCTCTTCATCTGTGAGGAGATTGTCCAGCATTCATTGCTATATAAGAGAACCAATATTGCAAAACAGTTTAGCACTATTTTCCTGTTTCTTAATACTTTGCTTATATATTACTTTGGAAATAAGTGGTTTTCATAAGGAATGAAAATTACTCAGCATGAGAAACTGGAAAAGACAGTCAAAATCTGTAAAATAAACTAAAAGATAAACTACAATGATTAAGCCTATTTCAGTTTCTAAGAAAAGGCAATTTACTTGCATTTATCATCTTTTTATACAAACATATCAAGTCATGAACTTTTTATTTCTAATCAAATTAGTATAATCTTGTTCCAAATAAAATTTGATCTGTTTATTCGGATTTCATATTTTAAATTCAGTTCACTCAAAAACTTTACTCTTTACAAATGTGTTATATGTAAACAAATTAATGCTTTTCTATAATCAAAACTGCTTTGTCTTTTTCCAAATTCCCTTTGTACCACCATCATTCCCTTCGTATCCCACTGGTAAGATTTAAGTTCCACTTGCGCAGCTTCTTCCTGTGAACTGCTGCTTTGTGGAACTGACTCCCAAGATAAATTATGCTTCCCTGATCACTACAATTGTAACTTGTTCAAGTCTAAAGTTAACTGTTATCTTCCCCACATATCCTCATAATTTGTGCCACTTACTTCGTAACTTTCTAGCTTGAGTTGCTCTTGGGCCTTGTGCAGGGTGAACATCATTGTAAAAAAATAATTAAAAAAAGTGCTGGTTTACTGAGTGTTGGATTGGTCATGGTCAACATGTAATGATAATGAAAAACAATGCAAGTGTGTAAAATTCTTCTTGATTTTAGAAAAACAGATTGACTCTTTTAATAAAATATTTAATCTTTATCACACTGTATGGGATTTCATTTGCTGTGAAAAATGTTTATTCTACCACTGAATTTGAATTTGTTTGAATTTCATAGTTATGTTGTCATACCCTGCTATGGCAACAGAAAGCACTGTTGAGTGAAATTAACAATAAGGTTGCTACAACTGAGAAAGAATGCAGTGGGAAAGGGAAGTAATATTAATAATGCAGAATTTAAGGATCTAAGCTTAAAATAGGAAGAGAAATGAATTGCTGTTAAGATGGGTGTATTTTGTGATTGTTCTCAGAAATATTAACCTGCCATTAGACCCTCTTTACTATGTTTAATTTTCTCTTTCTAGCATCTCTCTAGTATAGAGAACAGAATATGTATTGTTGGAACTTGAAAAGTATTATATAATCATAACGTGATGCATAATAAATGTGGGCTCATTAACTAAATTCTTTATCATGACTAAAATGGAACACTTGCTCAAGAGCAGTAGTTAGAGTACAAGCTTCAGAGATCATAATTAGTAGGTTCATCTATCACTGGTTATTTCATTAATGTGGAATGGTACTAGTCACAAGAGAGTATGGAATCAGTTAACATGGGTAACTAATCTCTTTTTTGTTTCTTTTTTTTTTTTAATTGCAAGTCACTAAAGACACAAAGGGGTTACAGAGTGTGGAAAAATTAAGAGCAGAAACATTAATAATGAGTGGCAAGAAGAAAGAGTAATCAGGAGGACAGTAGATAGTAATTGACATTGCATTTAAATTTTTGAAGATTAAAGTTGGCTGGAAAGCATTAAGTTGGAAGGGAGTTCCACAAGTGAGAAATGTGAAAAAATAAACTTAGCATAGAATTTATGGTTGCATCTAGCAAGCTCAACAAACATCTGCTCAAATACAGTTGTGTTTCTTCAGCATCAACAGAGCTAACCTGTGGTTCATAGTGCATAATCTGGTGTGATCAACAGTTTTGAACAAGGCCTGTATGCTCAAACCCTTGGTCATGATGACTTGTGACTTTGTGTTAGCAAAACCCTTGATGGCTCCAAATATTAACAAAGCTTGAGTCAGCCTGAAATATGGTTTTCATACACTTCCCAATGGTTTTATACACTGAGATCATCACCCCAGGATGATATCATAAGAAGTCTTCCTTTTGACAAATTGACCATGGTAAGATTTGAACCTAGCTCTTATGGTAACATTTGTCCACATGTTCAAGTTTAGTACCTCTATGTGCCATTTCCTCTTAGGATGTTGGCAATTATGGCTCTCCACAATTTCCTGTCATTTGTAGCTCTTAATAAACTTTTGTCTTTTTGTTATTTCTCCCCAACATTTTTTCTGACATCCATTTATTAAAGCTCACTTAGTAGGTCATGCATTGTTTGCCTCTATCCCACTTGCCTTCAATCTGTCCTATGAGTATCATATTTTACAAGCCCTCTTTCTTCATTATATGCCTGAGAAATGTCAACTGTTTCTTTTAGGCTGTTGAAAATGTATTTTGAAAAAAAATCACTTGATAGTTTTAAAGCTTTTAGTGATGGATAAAGATGAAGGAGATGTAATTTCCTTTTTTTCATAAATATTTGAAATCAGTTTCTTAACTGCATTACTTTTTAAAATTTATTTTACAAGTATATTTAAAAAAAAAACAATCAAATTTTGTCTCTTTTCCCCATTTTTTTCTTTTAATTTTTCTTTTGATTCCCAATATTCCTCACGTTTATCATAAAACTGATTTTACTTTCAAATCTCTCCAGGCTAATGTTTTCTTTTTGACTGAACCAATTCCACTTTGTTTTATTATTTGTCATTGTAAATACAAGTCACTCTTGCAAATATTCTATATCCTTGAGTGGATGTAGGTTAATTCCAGATAAAGTTGAAAAGTCAGAGCATCTTTCAGTGTTTTCTACTTGACATAAGGAAAACTGTCAAATGTTCACAGGGGAACTATCTCAAAAGAAGTTCATGTCATGTGAAATGCCAACTACTTAGAGTCTTCAGTTCTATTCAAAGAATAATTCTATCTTGAAGATGCTTTAACCAATAGGTCATTCCAGTTTTAAAATACATTCTCTGCATTAGCTTTCATTGAAATAATTTCTCTTGTCTACAATAACAATATAGTACATAATGTATGTTAAGTGACGCAATGACTATATACTAAAAATGATCACATTAAAATATCATTTAATACCTTACTCTCTGGAAATAACTTATTTCATAATAATGTTAAGCCAAATATCTCAGATTAAGTCTTCTTTTTATATTTCCTATCCTTTTAGGATGTGGGAGGTGTGTGGATGGTGTAATGGATATAAGCTCAGGATAAGAAATCAGAGAGCCAAGTTCAATTTCCAGTCAGGATTGTTACTTTCACTTATGTGTAAATACCCTTGGGAAATATATGAATCCATCTTGTACACCCAGCTATAGGTTAAATAGTAGGTCTTGTATCTTGAAAAATTATTATACTAAAAAAAAACAAAAAAACGTTAATGCTGTATTCACTCTTGAAGATGAATTATTCTTACAATCCAAAGATGTTTCAAAGAGTGGGATAAACCATAAACAATAATCAGTCAAAACAATTTATAAGCTGTGGGGGATCAGGGCACTCCACATATTTCTGTCTTCTGTTGCTCAAAATAAATTGATATTTTACCATCCCTTTTTGTTTTTTTTCTGCCATTCATATGCATAAATATGTTTGATAGGATGCTCACTGTTTTCTCCTATTCATCTTGCCTTTGATATGTTAAATTCTTTGTGCACTCTTTCATCTATGTGCATTTCCCATAGCCTAATGGTGAAGCTCACTTGATTTGAAATTTAGACTAAAAAGGAAATACATGTGCCTTTGGATCTCTAGGCTGGTGGGCATTAAGTTCACTGTTTAAAAACAAACTGGGATGTCTACTTGAACATATGTAAATACTAAATATAATATTTAGAGTATTAAGAAATTATGTCAGAATAAAACATTCATTAATTAACTAAAGAATATTTTTAAAACCACATAGAGAAAGATTTATTTGCAGCTCCAGTTTTTCCTTTTATATTTGTAATTGGATTACATATTGTTTGGGCTAAAATTGTTCATCTTATGCTTATAAAAAGTGCTGTCCAAAAGTTTTCAGAATTTGAACAGAAGACATTTAAACTGAAAGCAGTAAGGATTTTTCCACTATCATTTGTAAACCAATATATACATGCTCATGGGGTTGATTATAAGGGAGGAATTAGGCATGAGGTCAATTAGGTATTAGGTCAAATCCCTCAAAACTTTTGAACAGCAATTTGTTTTATATATTCCATATGTAATGAATTACTTTAAAACTTGCTAAAGTTACACATGTGTGTAACTCTTATATTTAGTATAAATGACATGATTTTAACTGATTCCACAAGTAAGGATGATGTATGTATATCTATATATATAAAATGATACTCAGGATCTGCCTCATGGCTAAAATACTTACCTGTTTCTAACTACGGTTGTCTAAAAAAAAATAGTTTTAGAATTCTTATTTGTCTGTGTATACAGTTTTTTTTTTTAATTTGGGAGTTGAGCATAACACAAGCTTCTGACTTGCTAACTTCACTTTTGTAAATAAACCCAGTAAATATCTATACTCTGAATAAAATGAAACATTTTCAATATACATGTAAGAATAATAATACTTATTATGGATATAAAACAATACAATATACAATATCACTGTCTCATACAAAACATCATGGTGGAAACAATTTCAGTGTTTAAAGAATCAATTTGTAACATAAACAAAACTATTTTAGTTAGTTTAATGCTTTAGTTCATGATAAAAGCTGTTAACTAAAATGTATACAGGTTTGTATACAGTATATAAAAATCTGTTTTCTTTTATAATATGCTAAAGTTTAAGAGGACATGGTTGTTAGCAAGTGGGACCACATAAAATCAAGCAAGTAAAGTAATTTAGCCATCTGAGAAATGTTTTAACACTAATGGAAAATGTAACACAGAAATCTGGAGGTGTATCAAAATAGTGAAAAATGTCTTCCAAAAACTAAACAATGTATTAAGAAACAAGAAAATTTAATTGGAAACAAAGACAAAGATGCCAAACAGCTATATAATCATAATCTTCCTGTAGTGAATGCTGGACAATTTCCTCACTTATGAAGCCAAAATATGTTTCAGCTTTAAATAAACTGCAAAGGTTTGATAATCTGTATAAAAAAAATAACCAATCACAGTTGTAGAGAAGACTTGAATGGAGATGTAGTTCTATTGAAAGATGCCGAGAATACCATGGACGCATTATATGAGCAGTGAGGAAATTTTAAGTAAAATGGAAACAAAAAGGACACTTATACTTTGCACCAGAAAGAGTTGAAATTTCTGGAACATGTAATAAAGAAAGAAGGTTTGGAGAATTTGACACTGACAGGACATATCAAAAGGCAAAATAAACAGAGGGAAGCAGCAAGTAATCTCCATAATGAGACTGCATAAATAGATGGTAGAACTGGAACTGGGAGGAATAGTAAAGCGACAAACATTACTCAGAGCTACAAAGAATAGGAAGTAGTAGAGAGCCTTGATCACTCATCTCTTGAAGAGATATGACTTATAAAAGAAGCATGCATACAATTCTGATTTAAATTTTTCTTTGTCTTTGAAATTTGCTTATTTCATCAGATTTTGGATAACGCTAAGTTTGTTCCCAACCAAGTAGTCAATGAATCTAGTCTTTTTTTTTTCCAAGGTTGTTGTTCAACAAATATGGTTGTATCTATCTATTACCATATTAAAGAGTCCAGTAGATGTTAAAAATATAATATACACTGTATGTTAGATATATATCATATTGTGTGTATCTAATAAAAATAACAGCAGTGTTTTTGCTAAAACATTTCAGTACACTTCTAAATACTTGGAGGTTGCTCTGTAATGGAAAGAGCTTCATCAAAAACATGAGGAATTTTTTCGTGAATGGTATTTTTGCAATTTCTTCTCCAGATGTTATGCAGCCTTTCTTACTGTCAATTTATTTTTAAAGGTTTTGTTGGCCACTTTCTCTATCTAATGCAATTGCAGTAAGCTAAAAACTCAGCAAGTACGTTGAAGATCCAATCTAAAAATTACCTACCAGCTGACATAAGTATGCCAGGAATTTTAAACCCCTTTTGACACAGATATATCAATATACAAGTAAAAAATAGATCAGATTTCTTCATATCGGAATTAACTGATTGTAAAAATGGCAAGGGAAAAAACAAAGTGACATTTATTTTTATCAAATGTCCTTTATTTTACAATAGATTTTATGAAAAAATGAATTTATATATAATCATAATGGTGTAGCATGGTATTTCCTTAATGCTTTTAGGTCACTTGGGCACTTAAAATGGCTTATCAACTATGCAGTCTGTTCATCATAAGTAATTTCAAGGAATATGTTAAGATCTGAGTAGAATGTGTAATTTTTTTCCAGTTTCATATATATTGCTTTCTTTGTGGGATTTCTGCAATTGTATTTTGCTATTGCTTAGGAGTGGATGTATACAATATTAAAGCATTGTGATGTACTACTAGATATTCATAGAGTTTGTGCTTATATGAAAGTTTATGTGAACCTCATATACACAGTACTGAGAACAAATGAAAGAACTTGAAAAGTAGAGATCAATCCTTTACCATTGAGCTTAACATGAATACTTCTATTATTTTATATGAAATTTAATTCTATAATGAAAAGAAATTTGAATTCTCAAGACATTTTTTATATATTTATATAGTCAATTTGCAAGACATGCTTGAATTACCCAGGTATAAAAGGCTATATTTTAAATACAGTGTGTCCTTAAAGTCTGCATGCATAGGCAAAAATGCATATCTTCAACAACATTTTCTTGAATTAGAATATTAACATATAACATCTTCAATATGATTTCTATCATTTGTAATGCAAAGTTTGATGTGCTTTGCAAAATTCACATGGACTCGATGCAATAACTCCACATTGCTGTCAATTTTAGCCCATTCACTCTTTATGCATTCAATCAAGCATGTTGCATTGAGTACACCTTCTCCTTTAGCAGACTCCAGAAAAAGAAGTCATGTTCAATTCTTTCTTCTTTTGACAAAAGCATGTTTAATCTGTGAAGGCAAAAAAAAAAAATGTAGTTCATAATAAGATTTCCTATATATCCAGACTTTAGGGACACTCTGTATAATGAAAAAATAACTGAATGTAGTATGCTTGAATGTTTCTAGTTTGCTTTAAACTCATTTTGGTGCTAAAAAATCTGCAAGATTAACTTTTGTTATACATATTCTGACAAGAGTTTATATGTGAAATAGCATTCTGAACATTAAGGAATTAACTCACTCTACACATTCATTCATTTATACATGTCATTCACCATAAACATTTTAGCAGTAACCCTTTACCTTGAGTGGCTCTCGGGCTTTGTATGAAATGATCTTTAGTATAAAAAATATCACAAAACTAACTTAATCTGCTACTATTCTGATGAGTATTTTTTATGTTTTAACTTTTTATTGAAAACACCCAGAAAAACATCTTACAGTCAGCACAATAAACATATTATTACAGTCAGCATGATAAAAAAGCAATTGAAATTAAAATAAAAGAAATACTATCTGAAACTAGTAATAATTGACATATTTCATCTCATAATAAATTTCCAAATTCATAAAGTGTTGTTAATATTCAAATTACTCCAGTGTCAATAGGTTAACGTAGTATCAGAAATGTCTGTTAAGTGCATTGTCTTGTATCAAAGAAAACTTTGGTTTGTTTCAAATGTCCAAAATTGTCTGTATTCAGATTTTATATGTTGCCTGGAGTCATTGGTTGGTCATGTGGTATCTCAGAGTCTGATGATGCTGCCTTCTCCTCACTACTGTAGGTAACTTGATCTTATGACTTGTATATATCCTGACTATCCACACTGAGTCATGTCATGAATAAATAATACTTAAAACCTGATGGCTGTTGCTTTATATTTGCACTTGTAGGATCACAAAGATTTTCAAAATTCTTGTGGGTTTCAAATTCATTTCCTTTGGTTGGTTGAAAATAATCCAAAATGTAGTTTTATTCTCAATCTGTTTTTTTTTTCCAGAATGTTTCTTTTTTTATTACCCTGAACAAGACAAAGCATCACCATAATCAGGCTGAGAAACAAGGCTGATATAAAAAAAAGTCCCATTCAAACACCTCATCCATTGGAAATGTTTTCACTCGTAAATAGCAAATTGTTGTAGTTTTTCAAATAAATTTTTATACAGTGTGTCTTTCCCAAAATAAATGTTGTAAATCCTGATTGTTTATAACATAGAAGTTTATAGATTCTGCATCTACATTTTATTGTAGGGGTTTGTATTTATGCTGGACCAATCAGATTTGCATTTTTGGTCAAGAAAGCATTAAGTTTAGGCTTGGGGGAAGTACACTATTTTCTGACAGAATAGGATACATTTCCTGTCATGAGTGCAAGCTGTTTCTAATTTGCAATGCTTATTTCATTAAGAAAATGGCAAAGATTACCTTTGCCAGTTCAGTGAGGTTGATAGGTTTGAAATGCAATTAAGAACGACATGAGGAAAAGGGCCGAAACATCTATGCAGATAATCCAATAAGTGAAAATAACTTCAGCATTTGAATTATCCCTCTAAAATTAATAAGTGAACGTGTGTCTGTCTTTGAGTGTCTTATCTCTCATGGAAAGATTAGGGTCCAAAGTAAGAATTTCATTAATACATAAATTGTATCAAATCAAACTAGACGTTCCTTGATGAAATATATAAATGTGTGTGCACACACTTGCAGTGTATTCTTAGGTTGATGATTGGCAAGAAGTTTAGGGTTTCTTGAAATTCATAGTTTTCTAAGAATGGGAACCAAAAAATCAAAAGATAAATTTAGAAGTTAGGTATGTTTTGCAGTGTCACTACAATGACAGAATGTATGGTCATCAGCAAAGGGGACAGCTCAACCTGCAAATTACAAATTGGGGATGCCAAAATAAACCTAGTACAAAAGTTTAAATATCTGGGAAGTGTTTTAACAGAGGACAGAAAGTGTAACAGTGAAAAAGTGGATGGCAAAAGATGTCTTTCAAAAGCTAAGCAAAGTATTAAGAAACAGAAAAAAATTTGTCAGAAACAAAGGCAAGAGTACAAAACTGTTACATAATATCAGAATTTCTATATAGCAGTGAATGCTGGACAATCTCCTCACAGATGAAGAAGAGATGTGAAGCAACAGAAATTTGGTTCTACAGAAGGATGCTGAGAATAAACATGTGAGCAACAACAAATCTTTAGAGAAAATAGAAACAAAAAGAAGACTTGTGCTTAACATCAGAAAGAGAGAGTAAAAATTTCTAGGACATATAATGAGGAAAGAGGGTTTAGAAAATATGATACACATAGGATATATTCAAGACAAGAGGAGTAGAGGAAAGCAGTACTCAATCTACCCAATGAGCTTGGCAGAACAAAGTTTAGGAGATATAGTAAAAAGAATATATTACTAAGAGCTACAAAAGATGGTAAATTGTGGAGAGCCCTGATTGTCAACATCGTGAATGAACAGGGCACATAGAAGATGATTATAAAGAAATGTTATTTCAAAAACTTTAAAAACTTCATCTTAATATTGTTGTCAACATTCTCTACATATTATCTTCAGATTATTTAAATTCATTAATATTCTAAGTTCTTCATGTTCACTTCTCTCACACTTAAATTAATGAGAATATTTTTTTAATGAAGAGAATAATTATTGTTGTAACTTAAAACATCTTTTGAAAAATCACTACTTCTGTCCCATAATAGTTGTTACATTTTTTATATGAAATGTGAATCTAAATGTAACGACTATTATGGAACAAAGGAAATATTAAACAGTCCCAATTAAATGAAGTATAGATGAAGTGTTTGTAGTGTGATGGAGATATATATATATATATCATGGAAAGTGGAATTTATAAAACAAGTTCAAATTCTAGTTTATTTTGTTCACTTTTGCACAAATATGTTTTTTTTTTGTAATTATTAAATGGCTTGAGAAGAGTATTGACGTAATTTTGACATTGTGATTACTTTATAAATACATTTGACCAATCAGTAAATGGTTAATCTAATCCATCTGCTACTTTAATAAACTCAGAGTTATTGTGAAAAACTTGAGTAATAAGAAAATAACTGAACAGACAACATCTCTTCAAAACTTCTAACTCAATTTTCATAGAACTTGTCCATTTAGCCAAGTAGAACGAGGTGAATGATATTCTTCAGCACAAATGCAATTTCACAACAATAAAGTTTAATTTATGATTCTTTTCAATGATTCAAACATATTTGTTTGACATTCACAATCATATATATATATATATATATATAAACAAACATTTGTGAGACTATTGAAAAATACATTACCTACTTAAACTATATTGTTCAGAGTGTTGTCCTCATTGTTATTGTCATATTCATAAAGTTTCAGCTGTTTTACACTCTGGTCTTCTTCAGGTGATATATGTTGAAATTTCAAGCTGAACACTTTATTTAGTCTACTAGTGTAGATTGTTCCACATGCCATGCCTTTCCTGAATATCTCAGTTTCAGTTATTTTCCTCTATTAACTCAACACTCCGATTTGTTTTTTCTTCACCTGTGACCAGGTATTGAAGACACGACTGTTTGGGTCAAGTCACTGGATTACTTCAACCAATGCACTTATCCATTGTGCCATGCATACAACTGCTGAAATGTTGTGAATATGACAATAAAGATGAGGATAACAGTCAGAACAATGTAAATAGTCTAAATAGTTTCAATATTTCATTTCAGAAATATAGACAAATACATTATCTACTGCTTAAAAGTCAACTAAACTCTGTATAATGAATACACTCTATTAAATGTCACTATATAAAATCCAGATTATTTGGTTATTATTTGTAAATATTGTGAGTAAACCTTTTTATTGTTATTTCAATTAATGACTTGTCTATCATTTTTACAGTTTACATTAATTAATATTCATGATCTCCTTAGATTCAATGACACAAACTGTCTTCAACTCTCAAACTATTCACATAGAAATACTTCAAAATAATTCTGATCATAGTGAATTCATTAATTTAAAAACTAGTTGTAGAAACCTGAAATTGTATATAACTTTACTTGAACAATGTTTTTTTTTTTTTTTTGTTGAGGCAGGACTGGGATTAGTCTGGCACAAAGAAAGGTGGGGCCTGCCTGACAGAGGATTTGTCATAATTATATGAGGCAAGGTTTTACAAAACGGAATGCTCTTTCTGATACCCAACTCAGACACTCACGGTAGTCCAAGTATACCAAATGTTTTTATTGAGATATTGTCAGCAGGAAGGTTGCCATTCAAGGCTTGAGACTCCATCCAAGTTTTATATATATATATATATATATATATATATATATATATATATATATATATATTGACAGTTACAATTTTGAAGATTGCAGTGTCACAATACTAGAGTTGTATTTTAGAATATTTTAAGTGAGCACATTTTTTGAATATAGTAATATGGTAATTCCACAAATTATTTTTTTTGTTGTAAAAAAAATTCGTGGAATTACCATATTATTCAAAAAATGTGCTCACTTAAAATATTCAAAAGACAGCTCTAGTGTTGCAACACTACATACTCCAAAATTTTCTAACTGTTAATAATAACACACTTTAAAAAAAAACATCTTTCAACGTGTATTACATTTATTTTTGTTTTGAAAGTTACCTAAAGTTACCTGAAAATGAAATATATATATATATATATATATATATATATATATATATATACACACACACATATGTTGGTTTTTTTTTTTTCGTCCTTTGGAATGATATGCCATCCTTCTCACCAACAGAAAAGTTAGTGAGGGAGCTGATTTAGATACCAACCACCCATCCATGCAGCAGGTAATACTGGGTTACATGTCAGCAGGTGCAGGCCTAAACCTGACCTGACAATTATAATGAATTAGTTTTAGATAATGCAGAATTGGACCCCTACTCTTTGGGTGCTCATCTTTCATAGCTTATGTTTTAAACAATTCAGCGACCAAAGCTACAACTTGAAGTTTCAAAGTTTAATTTAATAACTAATGAATAGATGGGGAAAATTACATAAAATAATAATAAGGAATTTTACATGTTGTGTCCCTTCAGGACATAAACAATCATGGCTCACCACAACTTCCTATTCTTTGTAGTTCTTAGCGATGTTTTTTTTTTTTTTACTATCCTTTCCAATCCCATTTACACAAACTTGTTAGGTAGGTTACTCAATGTTTCCCTCTGTCCCCCTTGCCTAAAATATTTGAATTATTTTCAAGTATTTCATCTGCTGAATAGAATACAAATGGCAAATATTCAGATGAACTCCATTCTTTAGTTCCACCAGCTCATACCTTTTTGCTGACATGTTACGTTCAGAGTTGAATCCTTTTCATTATCCTCATATTCCAACTGTAGAGAGGAAGTTCCACTCATTTTTTTTTTAAAGAACTGTTACTTTGTAGAACAGATTGTATGTGGATTCTTCTCTGAAGACAACAATCTTAAACTCTTCATGTCTAGGGACAATCATTATTCACTTCCTACAACATCCTTTTACATTCATATCACACAACTCATTCAGTAACACTCTATCTTGAGTGGCTCTTGTGCTTTATTTTTTTTGAATTCTAGTAAAGAAAATATTACTGTTTGTTGAAACCAAAATATATGCTGATATCTGCCATTATTTAACTTAAAGGCACTATAATGAGAATTAATCACATAATCACAAGCAGAGATGATGAGCTTTCCAATGCACATTCTACAATGGGTACCTACTGAAATTTTTGTTTCCACACACTTTAGTGTAAATATTAAAATTAGAAGGAATTTTTACAGTTTTATTTTGCTTATCACAATATGTTTACAAGACAGTAATTTGAAGTTTATTCTTGAGAGAGCTTTCTGCGCATAGGCATCCTTCGGCAAAAACACCTTTATCTGACAAATACCAATCATAAAAGTTAGATGTTTTGATGCATAGGTTATAAGAAATATTTACTTTGGGTGGGAATAGAACAAATAATAAAGCACCTAAGTCTGGTTTGCTGGGAGGAGTGTTTCAATAAGGAATATCATAATTCCTTTTCTTAGCACTGGACCTGCTTGAAGCCAAATTTCAAATCAGGTGTGAGTGAACTGACATGTCCCCAAATTTCATCACCACTTATTTTCTGTATCAAATGTCCTTAGAAGAGTATGAATGTTGAAGAGAAAGCTTTGATTTCTCTCTTCTGTATTCTGCAGATCTGATATAATTACAAACATTGATTGGCCAATTTCACAGATTTCTGATCAGGCTTGTTAGTATTGCCGAACTGTTATCGTCATCTCTCCATTTGTTGATCAGATAGAGCTGACTTGATCCATTCTTTGCCAAGTGAGCTTCAAAATCCAAACATGTTGTGTAAGTTCAGAATAGGATGAACGGAAGAGAGCTGAAAAGCATTTGGAATGGAAAGGGAGGTGTCGGATAAAGTAATTTGCCCTTATTTCATAAGATTTGGGTGGAGATTTCTGCAATAAAGAGAGATAATTAGGCAATAATACTTTTTCCTTGCTTGTCAGCTCTGAAACCAGCCTGCCTGTTGCACTGAATAAACCAGGTGGATGATGGGAGTTAACATTGAGTAATTCTGATTGGAGTGTCTCTGTGCCTTTTATCTACTACCTATGTTTCTTTCGGAATGTACTTTCATTACCTTCTAAGGATAGAAAGAAGCAGCAGGAAATGATGCCTATAATTAAAAGATAAGCTCAGAACAAATCTAAAAACAATGTGTAAGTTTGTGAGAAAGAGAATGGGTGACAAGATATTTACGTGGCTTGTAATGCTAAATTTTTTTTCAGGTGCATATTACATCCATAACACACACACACACACACACACACACACACACACACACACACATATATATATATATATATATATTCAGAAATAAATATGCACTTTTTATTGCTATGCACTTACATACACAATACTTGCTTTGGCAAAATAAAGATTTGTAGATCAAAGTATGTCTATTGGTGTTAAAGATTTTTGAACTATCTTCATACTAAAAGATGGTAAGATTTTATCTCCTAAAATTTACTGCTGAGTTTGTCTTCTCATCAGATTAGTGTCTTGTTTTTTGTTTTTTTCTCTTTCCTTGAATTTATCTTTTGAAACAGTTGAGAATATGATCTGGCTAAGATAAAACTAATTATATTAAGAACAAAAGTATTTCCTTATGGTCTGTTAGCTAAAAAATTAAAAATAGAAAGCTTGAGGTATATATTGCTGGTTTGTGATACTAGTCAATATTTATTTGTGCTCAATTTGTATAAAGAAAGCATCATTTTATTTACAAATTTTTATAGGTTCTCTGTTTTTTTGTTATAAGTGAATTGAAAGGAAACAAAACTTTACTGAAAACTCTTTGTTCATTGAAAGTTAATAATTTTTTGTCACAGGTCATAATGAAGAGGCTTAAAGGGAAACAGTAAGTAACATATTTAAAGAGTTTGTGTGACTGAATGACAGATCATGGGCAAAGTGGAGTGGTAATGTGTCAAACATTACTTAGAGCTACAAGTGACAGGAAACTGCAGAAGTCATAATCGCTCATGCCCACATCATATAAAAGATGATGATCCTGTCTTCAACTCCTCATATTCAGTATTTATCTCTACATCTTCAATTTATGAAGTTGCTATCTGTAAGAGTATATTTATCATGTGAGTGTCAATTCCTTTCTTCTTTGAAGGACCAAATACAGGATCTTTACACACAATGGAATGATATTTTTAAAGCTATTTTACAATAGCTTTAAAAATATCTTTTTAGTAAATTAAGTATATTTTCTTTACAAGAAAATATACTTAATAGCCACAAAGTTATACTCTTAATATTTGATTCAAAACTTGGACTTAGACTACATCATAGGTTAACAGTTTTAAGACTACCATTCAGCCATGCTTTGAATATTGCTGCCACATATGGTCTGGTACTCCTGAGATATATTAGAGATCCTTGATAAAATCCAAAGAAGAATCTGCAATGTTATCAGTCCTGACCTAGCATCTTCGCTTCAGTCACTTTCCCACCACAATAATGTAGCTTCCCTGTGCCTTTTCTATAAATACTTTCATGGTAATTGTTCTGTTGAACTCTCCACTATGATATTTAGACACCATGAATTTAAATGCAGTACTAGATTGGTGGAAAGATCTCATCATTTTATAGTTGAAATGGTGAGACGTAACTAATTTCTATGCTAACAGTTTCTTTTCTTGCACTTGCATTTTATGCTATATACTATTTTCTATTGCATTCAATGTCACCACCTATATCAAGATAGTGGTAAAACCTTAGATTGAGAAGGTGGGCATACATGTTCCAACAGGGCCTAGCTTCCACCCACATGGCCTACATTATTTAGTGATGACTAAGAATTATTGCAATTATGTCACACACACCACCCTAAAATATAATTTTCTAGCTCTGATGATTTTAATCTCTTGGACTATTGCATCAGTTGTCATTGAGAGGATGACCAATCCGCAGTCCCGCAATACCAAGGAGATGTTGAAAACCATCATTATTGACGCAATGACTAACATGAATGGGAACTACTCAATCAAGCTATTCAGGCCATTTTTAAGGCTGAGGCAGTTTTACTGAATAAAAGTTGAACATGAACAGGAAAAAGTTAGTATTAAAAATTAAATGTACTTTACATGCGTGATAAAAATAATAATATAAAAATAACATGTAAAGCTTTTAACTTTAAAAATTAAAGATTCAACTGATCTCCTAATTTTTAAAGTACACACACATGCACATATATATATATATATATATATATATATATATAAATGTTGAAATGAAATGTACAATTTTGTAGTGGATACTTACATGTTCTAATGTAACTATATATATATACATACATACATATATATATATGCACAAAAAAGTGATGGGTTGTTTATTGACAGTAATTTATTAAAAGTACAAGCTTAGTCAACAAAGTACTGATTGCATCATCAAGAATAAAGAACAACACTGACAATAAAAAGTATACATCAGTTATCCTTTTTGACATAAGAATGTGAAGTAGGTTTTATTATCTATATACTTACAAACAAGCAAACATTATGTCTGATATATGAAGCCATAATTTCATATTTATTTAATCCAATGCTTTGTTGCATGTGAATCCATCTATGGCAATTGATAAAAGAGGGGGCGGTGGGGCACAAATTACTGTCATAAAAGAGAAGATAAATTATCGTATAACATTTTCAAGTCTGTTCTAGAAATAGTTAGTCATTTCTTTACAGTACGAACGTCTTTTTGTCAATTGATTTTTTTTAATTTTTTTTTTTTTTGATAAACTGTTATTATATATTCAGTACATGTAGCTCTTTACAAAGTGCAATATATATAAATGTATATTGATTTCTTCCTTAATGTTTTGGTAGTTGCTATTTCTGTAAGTTTTAGCCATATATTTTTTTTCCCCTCCTTAAAGATTAAATGAAGTTAACTGTAAACACTGTTGTGTATGAAGAACTATATCTATTCTCTTATTGTCATTATTTTCAAATTTTCGGTTATCACTTGAAATTCTGTCAGATTTTTTTTGTCTTTTTTTTTAACATTTTAGACAACTTTAAAGAAAATATTTTTTATTTTCCTTAGATTTTCTTTTAATATTGTTCAAAATAATTTTTAGTGAGATGATTGTAAATGATTTATATCCACACTGTTTTCTTTCTTTATCCATGATATGAATATTAAGGTGTCCAAAAAGTAATACAGTTTGTGAATTTGGTGACATAATTGTGAGTTCAATCCCTGGGCCAGGCAATGTGTACTTGCACTCATTGAAAATAACTGAGCAGTACTAAAATATTGATTCTGAGAGATCTCTAGACAAGGGCAGTGGAATGAGAAAAATCTACTCCTGTAGATTAAATAAAGTGTTCAGTTCAAAATTCCCTGAAGGTTACCTGAATCAATAAAGTCTAGAGGGCACAACAGCCGAAACATTACAACAACAAAGATGAGGACCATAGTCTGCATGTAAGTAATGTAAATAAGAATGAAAGAAAATCGTTAATTCAACTGGAGCAAACATTAAATATATCTTGAAGAAATCTAACATTACTTTCTAATCTTTTTAAGGATTTTTTTGTTTTGTTGCTTTCCTTAAAATTATAATTTCTATCAACTGTTGTATCATTTTTCTCTGGCTTACAGCCACTTCATGTTGAAATACCAGTTCCCACACCAGTTAAGAAATGTTGAGCCTGGTCAGTACCTAAATGGGTGACTACATGGGAATAGCAGGTGCTGTAAATTTGGATTTGCAGGTGGTGTACTGGATAATAGTGGTTTAGAATTGTTAATCAGAGAGCCAAGTTCCAATTTCAATTGGGTTCATTATTATTTACTTACACACAAATACCCTTGGGAAAGGTATGAATCCACCTCTTCTCCCTCCAGCTATGTGTTAATTAGTGAGATTTCTATCCCTAAATTCATTATCTCCAATCCAAAATAATAGATAAATAAAATTGTATATAAATTATTTAAATTTCGATACTAAATAACCCATAGAAGTGTTGATATGGTACTATACAAAAACAACAAACAATAATTTTTTCTTTTCTTAGTAGATTGTAATGAAATAAAATAGTGTCTAGAAAATTTCAAAAACATATCATTTAGTGAGGAACCAAATACTTTTTAGAATTAAAACATTCATTCATTCATATAAGTCAGGTTTTGTTCCATTAGTTAAATAATTTTTTAGTTTAATTTGAATAATTCAAATTAAATACCTTCAAATTTTTAAAAGGAGAGATAAAATCTTTTGATATTATATAATGTAATGTCTTGGGCAATACTGAATGGACAGCCAAGTGATATCTGATGGAAAATAAAATTGTTAATAACATATTCCAAACTTCATAGTTACAGTGAAACACAAATGTCTCTGAAAGTTTATTTTTAGTGCTGCAAAGACAAGTTCATAAAATGCTCAGAAGTAGCTACATGGTTAAAGCACTGGACTAGCAGCTATAATTTCTGAAACTGTTAAACAAATGCAAGCAATCCAAACTTTTGACTTGGTTACTAGCAGTGTACCCATGCAAGGGAGATAATTTACTGATTTATTCAAGTCGGCATTTGGTGTCAAATTATTTCCAGCAAACCCAAGACTCAGAACCAATTACTTCTGAGATAAAGATAGCATGCCACCTCGAAATATTCAGTGACAGCAAACCATTCATCAGGTGTATTCAATAACAGTGCACATACAAAATAATTGTTACTTTTATTCCTTTGAAATAAACGAGTTTTATATTTTTATTATTAATAATGATAATAATAAAAAGGAAAGGCATTTTGGAAGTGATTTAAAAAGAAGCAAATAATTTTTTTTTAAAGAACATTTAAATTTTCATTAAGAATTTATTTGTGTACTAGGTGGATAAAAGGAGAATGTTATAAATATATTATTTTTTACTGACTTTCTTTTTTAAGGTCATGTGCATTCAGGATGTAGGCAATTATGATTTTCTCTAGTTTCATGTATTGTTGGGAAAGATAATAATCTGGTTTCTAACTGGCTTTTCCATAGTTTGGAATTCAGAGCTTTCCTTCTCTTAGACAGGTTGCCAAGGTTAGAGAGCCCAGCCTACCTTTTTGGCAATATTTAACTTTCATGCCTACAAAAAAGACAGTGTGTCAAAACAATGTTTATTCCTTTGACACTGCTATTACTGTAAACACTTTTGACTCACTTGGAAATGTTTATTTAAAACATTATAAAAACATGTGAACTAAGTACAATACTATATTTATTATTTACCTTTTATAATTATTTTTTATTTATCATTTTATAAAGAAATACATTTGAAAAGAAATCTTTTGCTTTTTTCAAAAATTTCTAAAAAAATTACAAAATTATCAAAATATATAAACCAACTACAATCTAATATTATTTACTATTTTATAAATAACTCAGAAAAGTTGTTTTTAATTCAAGATCATGAAGATGAATGCAGTCAATAAATAGTGTTTAATATCTTTATTGTCAATTCTCAAGAAAAAAGAAAATGCAAAAATCCATTTTCATATGTGTTATATTCCGTGCTAATAGAAATATATATTTGAAAAACAAGGTGGATAAAATAAGTAAAGGTTTATTGTAAAAAAACAATACAATAAGAATAAAGGTAACAGTTATGCACAAGGTTGTCGCAAGTCAATCCAGTAGTGAGTGCTAATATTGGTAGTTAGTGTGAAAGTCTGAGTCATACTCAACAGATCCCAGCTAGTCTCTGTAGTCCATTGACTTACAGATACTTATAGGTAGTTACTACTTAAAATGTAGTCACTCATGGGGGTGACAGGTTATTTCATTACATCAATATGTTTGAGTTTTATTAAAATTCTAATCATTGCTTTTTAAAAACAATAAGGATTGCCAAAGGCAAAAAAATGTATACAGTAATAACGGTGTCAAGGGAATAACTGTTCTTTTGAAACACTGTTTTTTTTTTTCTTTGTGGGTACAAAGGTTAAACATTTCTCACCTTTCTATTTAACCCATAGCTGGTGGAAGAATAGACAGGTTCATGCCTTTTGTAAGGCATGAATATAGCAACTGATCATGAAGGTGAATGCAACCAACTCGCCTGTTGTTTGAATTGACATAGATGTAATGATATAATAAAACATTGTCAATATATAAAACTTGTGTATATTTTCTAAATCGGTATTTTTTCCTTTTCAATGTAAGGAAACTTGAAAATAGAATTTGTAAACACAATTTTATTACTTAGAAGTGATTTGAAGATATAAGTAGTATTTTTCATAACCTCATTTTTGTAATTGAGTACTTTGCTATTGAACAGTGTTTAACAATTAAGTGATTTTGATTCTCAACAAGTACCCACACTTGTGACCTTTGACATAGTAACCTGATTAAGTACCCCAGATTTATAATTTTGGTAAAAAACAAAAATCATTAATAGTAATTTGCTTTAAATCCTCTTTTGAAAATTTCTTTTTATTCTAAGAGTGGATAGAATTTTTTATCTTTTAATTACTACCATTCTTTTCCAATAAATACCAGATACAGAATTTGTTTCTTTTTTAGCAATTCTGATTGGACATTTTTTAAGAGTGCTGGTAACTCAATTTGTGCCATTCCAGTACTCACAGAACACCCAAAGAGTTTTAGAGTCATGAAAAACTGAACGCATCATGACCATGTTGGAAAGCAAAGAACTAAGGTCTATGGGAATATCTTGGAGTGTTTCTGTGATTTAGGACCATTTCCAGGTTGAAAGACAAGAGTTCACTGGTAAGGACATTGGGAAGTAAGTAAGAATATGAATAATAAAAAGAAAATAATGCAAGCAAGTGAACCCAGGTGAATCCTTTGGGCCACAAAGAATTGCGGAAATCCAAAGGAATAGTTAGGAAGGGTGGAACCAAATGGATATGACTGAAAAAAAATACTGAAAGATCTTGATGAATTTGTTTATCATAGTATGGGTCTGTCCATGGGTGGCTCTTCCTGTTTGGTGGAAATTTTGTTTTGCACGGCGGTAAATGGGTTCTCAATTTTGGTTTTAATCACACTGAAATTTCTGAGTGCCTTTGTCCCATGGCAGACACATGAAAAAGAAACATTTTTAAAGAGACCGCACATGCCATTCTCATAAGATATGGTTTCTGCACCTTTGTGTGCACACATCAGACATTATTTGAAATTAATATAAAATAGTGTGTAAGCAGAAATTCTGGATGAGATTTTACAAGGACATTTTTTTTTTGTCACCTTTAAGTTCATTGGATTTACCTTTGATAAACTTCAAGGAAACCAGTCTTGCTCTATAGAGCCAAAGGCTTCAGACATTTGGAATATGTAATCTCATGAAAAGTGGAATCTGCAAACAGAGTTCAAGTTCCATCCTCATCAGTTGTATTTACTTCACACTAATGCCGTTGGGAAAGGTATAATCACCTACATCCTAAAGAGACATGGCATTAAAAAAAAGATTTCACAAGCTTAAAAGATCGAAATATGTAATAATCTGCTTCTAGGGGAGAATTCTGTGTTTTTTAAATTTTATTATTTATTTATTTTTTATTGAATTATTCTTTTTGACATCACCTAGGATTATTTTTTTTTCTCCATCCCAGCTTAACTGAAGTGGAAGGAACATTTTTTTTTTTCTTTAACAAAAAAAAAAAAATCTGGAAAACCAGTCTAATCCCAATTGTGGCAAAATTTTCATTTATCCAAAGCAGATATTTACTTCTTTCATGTGCTCTGTTCCTTCAGGATGTGAGCAATAATGACTCTCCATAGCTTCCTATCCTTAATAGCTCTAAGCAATGTTTTTCCCCTTATTTTCCTTTCAAATCCCTGTTCTGTTATTACTGTGAATGTTAAATTCTCCAAACCCTCTTTCCACATTATATATCCTAGAAATTTCAGCTGTCAGTTTCTGATTTTAAGTTTGGTTTCCATTTTGTTTTCATTATCTATAAAATTCCCTCATTACTCTCATGCTCCACCCATGGTATTCTCAGCACTACATCTCTGTTGTCTTTTCTTCTTTGAGAAAATTGTCCAGCATTTACTGCCATCTAATTAATCAGCAGAATATATGAAAGGTTAATAAAAAAAAAAATCTCCTGTGACTTTTACAACTGAGAAAAAGGACCATAGAAAAATTGTGTATCATGGTTCTAATTTTTCTCTTTTTAGAATAAAAATATAAATACAATGTAAAATAAAATAACAAAACCCTAATTTTATTCTCTGTGTCAGTTGGGATTAGTGGTGGGAGACCCTTATTTCAAAACAGTAATAAATCTTGAGTGTAAAGCATTGTGGTTGAGAGAGACTCTTTAGTCTTTGTATGTATGTGTCCATATGACATCCTTACAATGTCATTTTTCAGATATGTGAAATAAAGCTTGCCCAGAGAGAATCTCTGTCTTTCTCCTGGGCTCTTTCTATCCAAATATCAATGGTCACTTCATCTGTTATCTGTCAATATTAATTAGCTTTTTGGTTGGCCAGATACTGCCACTACACACATGGCTTCCTTTTATCTTAAAACATTCATGACACTGTGAAAAGACAGGCCCAGTTTTTTATCTTGTAATATATTTTTTTTTCCCATTAATTAGTTGATAAACTTTTATTGGTATTAAATAGATTTTTCAAAATTTCATTAACTAAAAAATGAGTTAGCATTTTATCTTCCTTAATTTGCATAACCAAAAAAGGTAATAAAATTTGTAATATCATGTCACATCAGAATACCCATGAGAGTCATAGGGATGCCATGTGTACTGAAGCTATAACAGCAATGGTGTTTATAGAACCCATCCCACTTTAGGCTGCTTTTGAGTTTTTCTTGTAAATTGGTTCATACCTCAGGGCAAAAGAGGCAAGTTAGCTCTGCTATTTAACCCATACATGAGGGAGAGAAGAAGAATTCATTCCTTACCCAAAGGTATTTGTTAAAAAGTGAATGTATTAACTGTGCTGTAAATTTCTCTTCCTCAGTTACTAACCATTATATGACTTGCACATCTGTCTGTAATAGGATTTTATAAAGGATTTTTTTTATTAATGTATTTTTTTACTTTTATTTTTATTTTTTTCATACTTTTACTATTTTTTTTATCTAAGCAATAAATAAAATAATTGTCATGATTAAGTTTTCATCTCATTCCAGGATTTGATTTGAAACTTAAATATTCAAATCTTGAGTAATTCAAGATTTTGACGACGTAGTAATTGTGAGTTCAATCCCTGGGATAAGTAGTGAAGATTTAGACTCAGTGGAAGCTGGGTGATTAATAACTGAGCAGTACTAAATAAGAACTGTTATATTATGTTTGGTAGCAAGAGAAAGGAATAACGAGGATTAGATTTGAACAACGTTTATTGTTGGCATGTCATATAGAGATGTTGAAGAATGGGTGGAATGTCCGTTTGAGTGGCTGGTCATCAGGATGGCAGTCAGTGTAAGGGTAGTGCCAGTAGTTTACCTAATCCTTGTGTGAGGTCACAGGGTATGGTCAATGCATGTTAGTTGATTGAGGTCATAGTAGTAGACTGTTTTTGTTAGTTGATAGGCCTGTTCTATAGAACGGGGATTATTATGTCAGATTGGAGTGGTTTGTCGGCCTGTTCTATGGAACAGCCCCACACGTGTTGGTGGATTGGTGTCATGGTGGTGGGTTGAGTGGGTTGCATGCTTGCAGAGTTGGAGTTGCGTGGTTGTGGGGTCTGAGTTGCTGCTTGCAAGAGATCCAATTGTCATGGAGTATAACAGAACTAAATGAAAGATCTGTAGACATGATCAGCAGAGTGAGAACAATTTACTTCCTGTAGATTAAGTATAAAGTTCAGTTAAAAATGTTAAAAATTTACATGGATTGAAAGCACTTGAAGGCCAGGGGTTACAACAACCAAAATGTTGTGATAAAGATGAGGATATTAGTCTAAATGTAAATAAAATTAACTCCTCATCCCAGAAATTAATACAGAAAGTAATTCTTGTTCTGAATATTCTCAAGAGTATCCTTCCATTCATATTTCTTTCAAAATAATTCATGATTATTACTAAATATTTTCAGTTTTGTGTGATGAATTAAAACCCAATGATAAGATATAAAATCAATGAAAATTCATCCTTTCTGTAATTTTATCTAAATTCATATTCATGTGAACTGATTACAGATTATACTTGTAAGAAATATTGAGTGAAATGTTTATTAGCAATGTAAAGAAAACCAGGCAAACATTTAAGCTTGTAGTGAAGCTTTATTTAATGCAATTTGATTAATGTCTGTAAGTGAGGTTTGACTATTTCTTTTATAGTCAAGTAGTTCAAGGGGGAGACAATTCTGGTTATGTTCATCATGAATATATTTAGGATCTTGGATTATTTAAACTAACTGATATAATTAGTACAACATGGTATATAAGTAAAAAGTAGTTAAGTGCACATGTATGGAATAAGCAAAAAGTTAATGTGCTCTCAATCAATGTATGAACAAATCTACATAATTCAGTTATTTTTACCAAAGATTGTTTATTTACAAGAATAATTTAATATTTACAAGATTATAAAAATACATGAGCCAACATCAATGCAATATTTATAATCTACTATATTATAAAGAAATAACTATAAAAACAAATTTTAAAATAGTGCTTAGACATTTTTGTTATTACTTCTCAAAAAAATAAAATGTATAAATCCAGTTACATATGTTTGGGATTTATTAAAATTCTAAAAGCAGTTTTCTAAAGTAATAAAACTTGCTAAAGGAGTATACAGTAATAATGGTATCAAGAGAAAAAAAAAACTGTCTATTTGGCACACTATTTTTTTTATTTTTTTTTTTTTGTGGTTATGTTAAACTTTGCTGATCTTTTAATGATTGAAGCAGATTGTCCCAACTCATTATTTTCTTTTATGTTGCTTAGGATCAACATTTTTATCAAGATCATCCTTTTTTTCATACTCAACGGGGTGGGAGAAAAAGTTCTTCATGAATGCTCACAAACCTTAACAGTAGCAAAATATTCCTTCCACCACCCCATCCTATCCCCAGTTGACGTTGATGATGACTGATAATGGTAAAAAGGCAACTTCATTTTTATTCCTCACCATTTTCTATGGTCACATCCATGAAGTGATCATATTTCTAAAAGACCAATGAGTAAAAATGGGCCCACATTTAACAAGAAACTCTATGCAATATTTATAACTTCATTGGCTGAAAAGTATGCTTCATTTTCTTCATGGTCTTAGACACTCATTAAAGGTTAATCTTCCTTCATTTTTGCTTAGTTTAAATTACCCTCTACACCCCCTTCTCATATTTATCAATTTTAATTTCAAATACCTTGGAATTATGATCAATGATAATGTGAAGTTGTCAAAATTATAAGTTGTAATAATCTTCATAATATATATATATATATATATATATATATATATATATATATATATATATATTTTGTACTGAGGCAGCAATCCTTCATTTATGCATGTTTCATTAAAAACAACAGACAAGGTACTGTGATAAAGCTTTTGATCTAATTTTTCTTGTGTTCAAACAAGTGTTTTTTGGGAACAGAATGTGTAAAACTGTCCAAATGTTCTAGCTGAAAGTGCTCGTAATTAAAGAACATTTGGAAAGTTTCTTGTTTGAACACAGGAAAAATTAGATAATCATAGTACCTTGTCTGTCGTTTTTAATGAAACATGCATATATATATATATATATATGTGTGTCTGAAGAAATATACTCTTAAGGTGTGCTATATTTATGGGATAAAGTGTTCAATATCAGAGATAGAGCATGTGTAAATATAAGTGAACAACACTTAGAGGCAACAGGCTGTTTTTATGCTAGACGCCACCAGCCTGATGATTGCGTCTAGCATGAAACAGCCTGTTACCTCTAAGTGTTGACTTCAATGTTCACTTATATATATATATATATATATATATATATATATATATATATATTTCTGTGACTTCTTTTAGTCCATCCATTTGTCCATCACACTCTCTAGAATAGCCATACATTGACTGATCAAAACTAAATTTTGGTGAGAAGTGAAAAAAAGGTTAGAGGGGTACAAAGTACAGTTCTTTTTACTAGAGTGCATTGCTTTGTACAATAAATTTTCATTGATTTTTTTGGAAAAATTAACAGTTTGGTTATTTAACATACAAAATATTCTCAATATTTTAAAAACAATTTAGTCACCAATACTAAATACTGTGAGGATTTAAAAATGCATAAGCACATTGCAAAAAAATACTAGTGGATTATAATTGCAATAAACTGCATATTAAGTTGTGGCACATTTGCCTTGATTTCTTTGGACAGATCTCAAGAGATCATTGCAAAT